>CM052883.1:76077220-76137569 GCA_028534135.1 Potos flavus
ACAGATGAATGGATAAAGAAGATGTTGTATATATACACAATGGAATACTATGCAGCCATCAAGAGAAATGAAATCTTACCATTTGCAACGATGTGGATGGAACTGGAGGGTATTATGCTAAGCGAAGTAAGTCAATCAGAGAAAGACATATCATATTATCATATGATCTCTCTGATATGAAAAATTCGAGAGGCAGGGTAGAGGGTTGTGGGGGGTGGGAGAGGGAAATGAAACAAGAGGGGATCAGGAAGGAGACAAACCATAAGAGACTCCTAAACTCATGAAACAAACCGAGGGTGGCTGGGGGGTAGGGGCGGGTAGGGACAGGGTGGCTGGGTTATGGACATTGAGGAGGGTATGTGCTATGGTAAGTGCTGTGGAATATACCCTGGGGCAAATAATACATTATGCGTTAATTAAAAAATAAAAAAAATTAAAAATTAAAAATAAAAAAAAAGAAAGATCCAACAAATTAAAAAATGGAGCAGAAAGGAGGTAATTGTGAGAATTCTTGATATATCTTTTGACTTGCACATGTATATGACTGTGCTAAACTTATGAGTGAATAGTTTGTAGACTTTTTTTTTTAATGGCTTGAATTCTTTGTAAGGCAAAAACAGCAACAAAAATCCTTGAATAATCGTAGGTGCTTCCACTGCTTAATAACATTATTATGACCAGGAACTGTTCATGCTAAATATTGTAAAATATATTCCAAATATGTACATTTATTTCTCTGCTGATATATACTGGTTGAATTCCAAGGAATTTTTGGAACCAACCAGACCCTTACTTCTTTGTTCCTCTACAGTCAACAAAAATGCGTCTTAGTTAATGGGTTATTTGGGTCAATGGTCTGACCAAATTTAAACAAAGGGGTGAAATAACAGTGATTTGGCTGAATGGTCACTTCTGTTGTCTTTTCATTTTGTTCTATTAAAGTTGTCACTGGAACTAGTAGCATTCTATCTTAACGACTGACTTTAAATCTTAATGGTTTATCAATTTTCGAGCCCTACAATGCTTGAAGTTATCCTGAGTTCCAGAAGTCATCCCTTTAATTCTCATTGATTGATTTTTTTAAATCCCAGATTAACAGAAATTGGGGATTAGAATGACACAGTAAAACTGCAGATGGTGCTTCATGCTTTTGAAGAAGCAATGGGAATTATAATTTATTTAAACTTTTGTATTTATGTCTATGGAATCTGAGGAATAGTGAATAAAAGCAGATCAGATGAAACAAATTATTAAAAAAATAAAAATAATGCTTGAAAATTGAGCTTCTATTATGAGAGAGGAAACTCATAGATGCAAATATTCATTAATCGGTCTGACTGTGAGATACTCTTGATGGCATAGGTTCAACAAAAGGCAGAGACTCTTGTTGAGAGAGTAGTCTGTGTTTAGAAAGATTCTAGAAGCCAATACAATGGTAAAATGAGATTGCAGCTGAACACAGCCTTCCTGAAGTAGCAATGACCACCCAAGAGGGAGAGTTAAACATAAGCTTCTTGTGTGAGCACAAAATCACCTAATATACCAAATAGTTTCCACAAATATTCCCTCCAAGCTTTGCTGAATTAGTTTCCTTTTTAGCTATGCTCACCTAATAGTGTTAGTCAGTTTTGGGCAGTCAAAAAGAGTGACATAAGAAAAGATAAAATAAAACATAAAAATAAATATAAACAATGTTGCCTCTATCCAATTAATGTTATTTAGTTGAAGATATATTATAATTATTCTGTGTATCCCATTTTATAGGCAAGAGATACAAGGTCACAAACCTTTTTCTTTTAAAATTAAATGTCTTTGAGAATCAGAACCAGCCTCTGGAAGAATGCTTTTCTTCTCTCTTTGAAATCTTTGCTCTGATACAGAATGGCCTTTGGGATGTTGGTCAAAGGACTCAGTCTTGCTCAGTGTGCCTGAAGAAAGGGAAGGGCAAGGAGCCTGCTTTCAACCCCATGGCTGAGCTTTCCCATTGCAGTTGCTCTTACTGCCACAAGGTGTCAGTAGTGAAATATAGGCCGTCCTTTCCCGGTAGGTCCTGGTCACCCTATCCGTGGTCAAAAAACTCTTTGCATTGCAGGTTTAACTGGGGCAGCCTGAATAATCCATATCATGAGCCCTGGGGACATGTCAGCCTTCAGGAACTCCGATTCAAGAAAAGATTTCTGCAGATGTAGGACAGCTACCACATTGCAGAAAGAGATGTTCTCTCTTCTCACAGTGCTTCTGCTTAGTTCTCTTCCCCAGGTGGCCAGTAGAGTGACTTTCAACAGATTAATTAATTAACTTAATAACAATTATTATAATAATTATAAGGTTTATTATGTGTAACAGAGGATTTAATACAAGTTACATATATTAATTTAATCCTCACAATCTTAGGAGTTTCTCCTCATGACTATCATTGTATAGAAAAGTAAACTGAGGTACATAGCTGTTTGCAACTTTCCCACAGCCATGCTGCTTGCAAGCTCACTTATCGAGCCCTGATAATTTAGCACTAGGGACCATGCAGTTATCCACACAAGGCAATTCTTTTAACTGGTGTCCAGGCATTTTCCTCAAGGCTGGTGAGGTGTGGAAGGGCTTCTACTCTCTGACCTTCTCACTTGAACCCTAATGTAGAGAAAGTCCCTCCCATTTTTAGGCTCCAAGGCACATCTCTATTTCTAATTGGAGGGAAAAGGTGAGAATTTTTGCGAAAAGCCATCTTTGGATAGGGACTTCTTGCGCTCACCCTCACTGGGTGTTCTTCTCTTTCCAGGTACATGGAAGGATTATACTTTTTCAGGCCTTTGTAGCTTCCCACCTGAGTGGTCAGATTGGTGTGGAAGTAACCTTTGTTAGTTCAGGCCGAAGCATTGGCAAGTGATGGTCCTCTAGCACTTCTTTCCCCACCATGGACTTTGAGATTGTCATGACAACTAGCCAATGCAGCCAAAATATGGTGAAACCTTATCAACCAGGGAAGTTGCATGACTGTGTGGATGGAGCACAGCCTCCCACCCCCATGCCCACCTCTGCATTGAATCATGATAGACATGAGACCTAAAAAATAAATTTTTACTGTGTTAAAGGATATTTAATTTGTTTCTAGGTTATCCTACCTTAACTCACACATGTAGTTACAGGTACATAGCCTAGACAGATATTGGGAATGCCCCATTAACTTTAAATGACTACCCTCAATAAAGCCTGAATACCAGTTTTCTGGCAGACTCAGAAAAAAGGCAAATGGACATCAGTTTCATCAATAGGAGAGACAATGAAGAAGTTGGGGTCTCTAAGGACTATGGCTGAAGAAACTAAGAAAGTGGAAAGACTTCCCTTAGACAAAAGGGACCAATTAGCTAATGCAGTGGTCAGAAACTGAACCTGAAATCTGAATGACCAAAGCCAGGTTGCATGTACAAGGCCTTTGACCCTGTAACTGAGCTATAACACCAGGAGTCTCTTGGCCACAGAACATTCACCTTATTTAGTTTATGTCAGAGACTACTTGAGAAGGGAACTTACATCATGCCTACTTGTGAATGAATGGTCAATCCAGACAGCAGATGACTCCTGTCACAGCTAAGAGAGCTGCTTCCTCTGCATGTTGAGCAGACATAGACATGAGGTCAGCACACTTCTTAAGTGCTCCTAAGTCCTGGGTTTCCTTTTTGTTTTATAATCATTTATTAGAAGCTAATCAAGATGGTAGAGTAGGAAAAACCTGAGTTCTCTTTATCCCATAGACATGCCCAAGCTATAACTATAGATAGAACTCTCTCTGAGAATGATCTGTAGGCTAGCAGAATAGCTCTTCTACAGATAAAGATATACAAGGGACGGGGTGGCGGGGTGGGGAGAGACAGACATTGAGATAGGTAGATGGGTCAAAGAGGTGGTCCAGTCAGGACCTACACCCCCAGCACTACAACCCATAAGTAAGAGGAATATCACAAATGAAGAGGTTTTCCCTGAGGAGCAAGGGGTTCAAGTCCCATATCAGACAACCCTGCCCTGGGTACCTGTACCACAAAGGCAACACCCCATAATGTCTGCCTTTGAAAATCAGTGGGGCTTAGCTCTGGGGGAGCCAGAGGGCTACAAGAAACCAAGGCTCTACTCACAAACTAACTTGCTCTGAGACCCAGCACTAGGCAGCAGTTTGTAACGCACCTGGGCCATTTGTGAAGGAGATATACTGACTAATTTTAGGGTATATGCTGGCGGAGTTAGGACTTGTAGGAACTCCACCTGGGAATGGAAGTGCTGATGGATGCTATTTTTCTTATTCTTCTACCAAGCTAGTTCAGTGTTGGTAAGTGCCATTTCTGATATTCTCTAACTACTTTACCCCACCCTGGCATTCTCCTGTGGGCCTCCCTTCTCAAATCACCAGGCCCAGCAGGGGTGCTCCCCCTACCTCCGCACAACCAAGCATCTTTTGCCCTGCCACAACCAGTGGGCAATCTTGCCCTGGATCAGTGCTCTACAAAGGGACTCCTGCCCTGAAGTTGGGTGGCCCTACCCATTAGCACACCAGCAGCAATCATAGCCCAGCCACGAGAAGAGGAAACATACACCCTACAGAGGAGGCAATCCTGCAACACTTGGTTAAAAAGGGGGATTACATTCCTGGGCCCCCTAGGAGACTTTCTTTATAAGCAAACTCCTTCAAGACTAGACATTGAAGCTGATCTATTTAATACCTACAAACATACACAGATCAAAATATCAGAGAAAGAACTAAACAAAACCAAGATAACCAATCTACCTGATATAGAGTTCGAAGTAATAGTCATTTTAGAATTAAAAAAAAAAAAAATTTAGTTTAAGGGACTTATAGGGCACCAAGCAAACTAGTATTTGCATTATAGGGCACCTAGAAGAAGAAGAGAGAGAGAAAGGGATAGAAATCTTATTCGAAGAAATAATAGCTAAAATCTTCCCTAACCCGAGATAAGAAACAGATATCTAGATACAAGAAGTACAGAGATCCCCAAAGACGAGAAACCAAAGAGGTCCACACCAAGGCACACTATAACTGAAAGAACAAAAATTAAAGAAAAACAGAGAATCTTAAAAACAGCCAGGGGAAAAGCAACCACTTACATACAAGAACACACCCCCCCTCCCCAAGACTATCAGATGTTTTCTCAGCAGAAACTTTGCTGTCCAGAAAAAAGAGGCATGATATATTCAGAGTGCTGAAAGGAAAAACAAAACAAAACAAAACCCCCCAAAAATAAAAAACTACAGCCAAAAATACTCTGCCCAGAATTATTCTTTTTTTTTAACTCAGAATTAAAGGAGAGATAGAGTTTCCCAAACAAACAAGTTAAAGAAATTTATCCTCACTAAAAGACTGCTTTACAAAAAATATTAAAGGGACTTCTTTGAGTCCCTTTTAAAGAAAAAGCTGTAACTAGAGTCAGAAAATCATGAAACAAAATACCTAACTGGTAAAGCAAACAAGTAGTTAAGCCAGTAGATCTAACAGGTCTAGAGCTAGTATGAAGGTTAAAAGACTACAGTAGCAAAATCAACTATATCTACAATAAGTAGTTAAGGGATATACAGAATAAAAAGATGTAAGATATGAAGTCAAAAACATAAAATGGAGGAGGAAATAAAAATGTGCTTTTAGAATGTGTTTGAATTGGAGTGATCTTCAACTTAACATAGACTGCTATATGCATAGACTGTTATATATGAACCTCATGATATCCACAAACAAAAAACCTATTATAGATACCTCAAAATAAGGAAAAAAGAAACCAAATATAACACCAGTAAAGAAAGCAAGAGAAATACTACAAAATGAACCAGAATACAATGAACAAAATGGCAATGGTACATGTCAATAAATACTTTAAATGTAAATGAACTAAGTGTTCCAACCAAAAGACATAAGGTGGCAGAATGAATTAAAAAACTAGACTCATCTATGTCCTGTCTATAAGAGAATCACTTCAGACCTAAAGACACATACAGACTGGAAAGTGAGGGCTGGAAAAAGATATTTCATGCAAATGGAAACTAAAACAAAGTTGAGCTAACAATATTTACCTCAGATAAAAATATTATAGCAAAGTTTATCTTTTCAATAAAGACTTTCAACAAAGTGGGTATAGAGGGAACATACTTCAACATAATAAAGCCCATATGTGACAAATCTGAAGTTCCCATTAGACTTGGTGGTGAAAAACGTGAAAGCTTTTCCTCTAAGATCAGGAACAATACAAGTATGCCTCCTCTTATCACTTTTATTCCACATCATACTCTAAGTCCTAGCCACAGCAATCAGACAAGACAAAGAAATAAAAGGTATCCAAAATGGTAAAAAAGAAGTAAAACTATCACGGATTACATATTATTGTATATAGAAAACCCTAAAGACTATACCAAAAGATAAAAAAAAAAAGTAATAAATGAATTCAGTGAAGTTGAAGGGTACAAAATTAATATATAGAAATGCATTGTGTTTCTATACACTAATAAACTATCAGAGAGAAAATTAAGGAAAAAAAACTATTATAATTGCATTGAAAAGGATAAACTATCTAGAAATAAATTTAACCAAGGAGATGAAAGACCTGTATTCTGAAAATTATAAGACATTGGCGAACAAAACTGAAGATAACACAAATAAATGGAAAGATATACTATACTCGAGGATTGAAAGAATTAAAATTGTTATGATGTCCATAATACTGCAAACAATTTGCAGTTTTATTTCAATCATTATCAAAATAGCAATGGTATTTTTCACAGAGTTAGAAAACATCCCAAAATTGTGTGGAACCATAAAAGACCCTGAACAGTCAGAGAAATTTTGAGAGAGAACAAAGCAAGAGATATGGTCTCTAATTGCAAAGTATAAAACAAAGTGATAGTAATCAAAACAATATGGTACTGACCTGAAAATAGACACATAGATCAATGGAACAGAGTAGAGAGTCCAGAATTAAACCCAGGCTTATAGGGTCAATTAATCTATGACAAAGGAGATAAGAATATATAAAGTAGAAAAGACAGTCCCTTCAATAAATAGTGCTAGGAAAACTGCACAGCTATGTGAATAAAAAAAGGAAACTGAAGCACTATTTCACACAATGAATAAAAATAAACTGAAAATGGATTAAAGACTTAAACATAAGACCTGAAACCATAAAATTCCTGTTTGAAAACATAGACAGTAAGTGCTTGGAAATCAGTCTTAGCAATATACTTATGGATTTGTCTCCTCAAACAAGGGCACAAAAGCAAAAATAAAGTAGGAGTATATCAAACAAGGAGCATTTGGACAGCAAAGAGAACAATCAATAAAATGAAATGGGAACCTTCTCAATGGAAGAAGAGTTTTCTAAATTTTGTATTTGATTTTGAATTCAATAACTTGGATATTAACCCAAATTATATTAGGAACTCTTATAACTCAATGCCAAAAAATAATCCAATTAAAAAATTGGCAGAGGTCCTGAGTAGACATTTTTCCAAAGCAGAGATACAGATGGCCAACAGACATATGAAAAGATGCTTGATGTCACTCATCATCAGGGAAATTCAAATCAAACCACAATGAGCTATCACCTCACACCTGTCACAATGGCTAGTATCAAAAAGACAAGATATAACAAATTTCGGCGAAGATGTGGAAAAAAGCGAACCCACATGAAAAGTTGGTGGGAATGTAAATTGGTGCAACCACTGTGGAAAACAGTACGGAGAGCCCTCAGAAAGTTAAAAATAGAAATACCTTACAATATAGCAATTCCAATGCTGGTATTTATCTGAAGAAAATAAAAACACTAATTCAAACAGACAAGCATACCTAGGTTTACTGCAGCATTGTTTACAATAACCAAGATATGGCAGCAATCTATGTCTATTGATAGATGAATGGATAAAGAAGATGCAGTACACACACACACACACACACACACATACACACACACACACAGAGACACAGAAATATTACTCAGCCATAAAAAGTAGTGAAATATTCTCATTCATAACAACATGGATGGTATTATGCTGAGTAAAATAAGTCAGACAGAGAAGAAGAAATACCACACGACTTTACTTACATGTGGAATCTAAACAAAACAAATGAATGAACAAAACAGAACCAGAGTCATAAATACAGAGAACAAATTGGTGGTTGTCAGAGGGAAGGGGAGTGAGAGGATGTGTGAAAGAGGGAAGAAGTACAAACTTCCAGTTATAAAATAAATAAGTCACAGGGATGTAAAGTACAGCATCGACAAAATAGTCAATAATATATATAATAATAATAACTTTGTATGGTGACTGTACTTACTACAGCATGCATTTCATAACGCATATAAATGTCAGTCACCATGTTGTTCACCTGAAACTCATATGATATTGTATGACAGTTATACTTCAATAAAAAATAATAAATAAAATGCAGATTTGCACTGAGAAAAAATGAAATAAGATCACTAATTAGATTCATCAACGGGGTCATGATTATGTGAAAAGGATGATACTAGAGACACCGTTTTCTGTTCTGTTTTTTAACTTCATTATTTACTTCAGAGATATTGTATAATGGCTAAATTGGAAAAGCTTAATAGTATTTTATTGTATTTTATAACGTAATTTCAGGTGCCTATTGATTCATATTTTAACATTCTCTGGTTTTTGTTGTTATACACAGTACTGTTATAAATAGCTCTTATGTATTACATTGGTAATACTGTATAAGGTGAATTGAAAAAATGCATTCCTGGCTGCTAGGTCAAAGCATATGTGCATTTTTATTTTTATAAACACTGCCAAATTGCCTCCAGAAATTTTGCACCAATTTATTCTCTCATCAGTGTTTATGAGATGCCTTGTTTCCCCATATACTTGCTGGTACTGGGAATCATTAAGCTTTTTTAATTTCACTTTTCCAGTAGCAATATCCTTATTTTATTGTTTTTCCCATTTGCTTTCCTTTAGTTGCTGCTAATGCCAGACATCTTTTTATATGCTTATTGGCCATTGTCCTGTACATGGTATACTATCTGTTTATATCCTTTGCCCATTTTTTTATCTTCGTTTTTTTCATATTTTTTCATATTGATTTATAGAAGTTATTTTAAATTAATAAGTTGCTTTTTAATCTATCTATTTTCTGTGATAATGATTTCCCATTCCTGTCAGACCCTCTAGGCTTGAATTACAATTCTGCTATTGTACTAGCACTGTGATGTTGGGAAAAGTATTTAACCAATCTGTGCCTCAGTTTTCTCATCCTTAAAATCAGTGTAAGATAACCAACTCATAGGGCTTCATGAGGATAAATAAGTCTATATATAAAACTGTAGTATAATGTATAATTTATAGTAGTTACATGTTAGCTCTCATTTTCCTACAGTTAAATTTATCAATCTTTTCCTTTATGAATTTTGGATAATAAATCCTGCTCAGAAATCAGAAAACTTTTAAAACATAAATCCCAGATTTTTAAAAAAGCAAGTAACAGGAACAAATAACTATTCTCAGACATATTTGGTCTATGCTTTTATCCAAAGCTAATTGATTAGAACCCTGAGCTCATGTCTGGGGCTATCTAATGTCCCAGCAATTTGAAATGTTTCAGAATTTGCTCAAATAGTAAAGAAAAATACAGAAATTATTTAGAATTGCACATGCGCGGTGATTTTTGTGCTAAGGCTTTAAACTTTATTCTAAGCTCTGTCTGAAATTTGTAAGGGACCCTCTTGCTCATGAGGTTCTTCCCATGGCTGGCCCTAATAAGTGTAAAGGGACTAGTCTTCCTTGGAGAGGGTTTTGTTATCTTACTTCCAAGGGAGCAAGTACTGCCCAGACATGTCCTCTGTCTTTCTGACACATTCACCCATGGAATATGGAAGCTGCCTCATGCTGTATGGATGTTTTCTATAAAACACAATGAAGGGCATAATTTACATACCCATCCTAAGAGTTTCAAGGATAAGCAATACCTGAGTTGTAGACACAGGGAAAAATATCCCCTTGGCAGGGAACTGAAGTAGAAGGCCTAGTGTCCAGAGAGGACTACATATCAAGACCAAAGGGAATTGCTTGGATTCCAGGTGGACAAAACTTCACTTGGTGGTATAACCAAGGTTCTTAATAGCTCTTCCTATGCAGATAATGATTGGTTCATGAAAAGGGGAAGACTGAATATATTGTCAGTGGGTCTAGACAGGTTTTTAAATTCTGTAGAACTTCCAAGTAGAAGCACAATCCCTTGTACTCCCTTTGCCTCAGGCCCAAATGTTTCACTGAGTAGCACAGACTTGAAAGTGAAGAGAGAACCAATTCAATTTCTGGCTTCATCATTTAACCTTAATATTTTTTTCTTTTTAAATGGGGGTGCTAAACATGAAGCAATCACAATTATTAATGGGATTAATTATTGAGGTGCCATATGTGAGTAATGTAGCCCACTGTTTATCTACTAGTGTTTGTGTTATTGTTAATCATTTTCTTCAACATCAAAAGTGTTCACATCATAGTTGTCGAGGGGGGAGATCTATATCTTCATGGCATATTTCAATGTTTTGAAAAGGTCATACACAGGTCACAATAATTCCACGGAGATTCCACATACCTTTGCTATCTTCAGGGGCATATTGAAGTCCTTTAGCATAAAGGGAGACCAACAGTAAGCACTGGCAATGTTTTTTCTGAGACCTTATCCTTACCTGCTTTGCTGACACTCCACCTACATCTACAGCTACAGCAGGAAGTCAGATTTTGATAAGCTCTGTGTCCTGAAGCTGAGCTCAAACTTTTTAAATAGTGCGTTTAGAAAGTACTCTTGGGGAAGTTGTATAGTGAGACGGTACAAGAATATGGAAATGGAGGGAAACTGTCTTTAGATAAAATCCCAGCATTTTCAGTAATTGATTTAGCAAATATTTATTAAGCATGTACTATGTCCATGGCTCTGTGCTAAGCTGTCATTTACTGACTTTGTGATGCTAAGAAAATTAAAGATTTGCCTATACACAATTATAACAATTATGTTAAATAAGACAATGTGCTAAAGAATCTGGTGCCTGGCATATAGTACATGTTGATTAAATGTCAAGCAAGTGTTATTGACATCATCTGCAATAAAATATATAATAACAGTTTAAGTACTTAGCTCTGAGTTGGCCTGCAGTATGTTTTATATGTATGTAGATTCAGTATTGAATCTATTTAACATTAATGTGTTGTCATCCTTCTACATGGCGGGACTTTTAATGACAATAAGCCTTTATATACAAAGTAATCTCCCTTTAAGTATGACAAATTACCCAAAAGTTATAGAAAATTGTTATTTTTAACTCACTACTACTCAGTCTACTTAGATTTTACAGCCTTGAGAGGATAAGAGAAGGATTTGATAAGAATATTGGAAAATGAAATTCTATGGCATAAGGGCAAATAAAAAAGAACTGATTTTATATATATATATTAAATAACTTCCCAAGGAACTTATTAGAGATTTTCAATATTTGACTATCGCAAAATCTTATAAAATGGATAATATCTTCACTTTTTATAAGAAAAAAATGAAGCTTGGATAAGTTATACCTCTTGCCCAAGATTACCCAGCTAATAAAAGGGGCTATCTGAATTTGAAATCAGGTTTGTTAATTTATTTTTTTAATATTTTATTTATTTGAGAGAATGAGAGTGCAAGCCGGGGGTGGGGATAATATATGAGAATAACAGAGAAAACAAGAACAAGCAGGAAAACTAGTATTGCCTATAGTGAGAGAATCTGGCACTGGGTTACCACTGGCCAGAATACACACGATGTTTCCTGCCTTGACAGTATAGTGATATAAAAGGGTTGTCCACTACAGAATCAGGGATTCTAAGAAGTGCACAAAAATAATCATTGAATTAAAAGGTCAACATTAAGAGAAGAAATAAGTCAGAAAATTTCCTGGAGAAAGGAAAGAATAGTAAAACGAAGAGAGTTATATTAGGGTTTAAGAGACTGGGGCTGAGGCGGTTGACTTCAACCTGGTGACCAAGAATAATTTAAACATAAGAAGTCTAGTTCAATGTCACCCTTCCCGGCACAATGATTGGGAGAGCTATCCTGGCTCTAGATGTGGGTTGAGATTCACCAGGGTATATAACACACAGAACAGGATTCTCAAAGATGTTCTGGAGGAATAGAGAGGCCCAGCAGGACACTGGTGTGGCCAGACGCATGCGAACAATGAAATAATCGGTGGGTATATCTTCATCTGTGAAGATGTTGAGGAACCATGGCTTCTTTTCACCCCAAAGGCTCTGCACAAAACTGAAGGCAAGCAAGTTGAAGATGAGGAACTAGGCAGATTTGACTAGCAAAAATTCAGGCATTTGAAAAATTATACCCACACGAAATCCTGGACATGAGTAATGGCAACTTTATTCATAATGGCCAAATACTGGAAGCAATCAAGATGTCCTTCAATTGGTGAGTGGAGAAACAAACTGGGCTATATCCATAAAATGGAATGTTTTAAGAGATAAAGAGAAATAAGTTATCAAGCCACAAAGAGACATGGATGAATCTTAAACGCATATGCTAAGTGAAAAAAGCAAGAAAGAAAAGACTACACACTATGTGATTCCAATTATACGATGTTCTGGAAGAGGCAAAACTATAGCAACGGTTGTAAAGGCAAAAGCCATAGTGTTTGCTTACCAGGAGTTTGGGGAGAGTGGAGGTGGGGGTTGAAATTTTTGGAGAGTTGAAATCATTCTGCATGATATTGTGGTTACATGGCAACACGCATTTGTCAAAATCAGTAGAGATTTATAGCAACAAGAATAAACTTTTATGTATGCAAAATGAAAAAAAAACAGCATGTGGGTGGTAAGGAGCTCTTAAGATAGAATGCAGAATGTGACAAAATTATCCACCTGTATTACAAATATATGATACAGCCTCACTGAATGGGGTAGGAGAAAAATGTGCTGACCTATGTGACTTTGGATATGAGTGGAATCTATAAGTCTAAAGGCAAAAGAACTATATACAAATATTGTACTCTAGTTGGTAAAGTTGTTTCCCTTGAAATTACTGAGATAGATATATCTACACACACACACACGCACACTGGAATTGAACAATTAAGTAAATTGAACAATTTAGGTAAATGCAAGGACGTTTCTCTACTGTTGGAATGGGAGGTTACAAATAAGCAAGAGAAAAAAGTCAGAATGATGCATGTGGTGGTAGATTTGACTTAAAGACATCAATATGATAGAAATAAGTATAAAATGTGTGTATACTCATGTTAGTGTGCACACATCTATCCCCTTTCTCTGTCAGCTGGGAGGAACTAGGGCTGGAAATATCCCAGGAACAATGAAGATAGCAGCTATTCAGATGTTAGTTTCTAACACCACTCTCCAATAAAAGTAACCAAGGATCCTTGAAGAAATGACTGATTCTAAGACTGGGGCATGAAGAATACCGGATCAGCCTGGAACATCTTACAATGCCAGAAAATAATATAATGCTCAAAAAAAGTGACAATGATAGGTGTGTGTCAAAGGGACACAGAATTCAACTGAAAGGGATCCCAATGGTCAAGGCTAGAACAATTTGAGCATGAAAACAAATGTCGTGTTGGATTATAACCCGAAGTACAGAAAAAATATCCATGAGTAATTCAAATTGATTCAAACTATTTGAATAAATACATAGGGGAAAAGAAACGAATCTCTTGTGAAGAAGAATTTCAAATGATTTATGTAGATGCTTTGCCCTTGAGGTGGTGGAACATAGCTCTCCAGTCCTAGAGTGTGGGCTGCACATAGTGACTTTCTTCAAAAGGATACAGAATGGAAAGGGAGAAAAAGAGTAAATTTCCATTGGAGAAACCTGATGAGTATTCCCTTACCCAAGCGATTGAGGTTAACATCAATGGTGATGAGTCACATTCATAGTGTGTATCCTTGACTTGATGTCATGAGAATGGCACTTTACCTCTGTGGTCTTCCTCCCACAGGTCTAATAATGTGACCTTCCTCCCACTAGTCTAATGATGTGAAAACCATCAGATGAATCCTAATTGGG
Organism: Potos flavus; assembly: GCA_028534135.1. Classification (NCBI taxonomy): domain Eukaryota; kingdom Metazoa; phylum Chordata; class Mammalia; order Carnivora; family Procyonidae; genus Potos; species Potos flavus. Next base: position 76,091,301 of record CM052883.1, read on the forward strand.
GGACATTCTGCAAAACACCTGACGGTGCTCCTCAAAACTCTCATGGTCACCAAAAACAAGGAAAGTCTGAGAAACTGTCATAGCCAAGAAAAGCCTATAGAATCTTGATGACTAAATGCAATACATTATCATGCATGAATCCTGGAACAAAGAAAGGACTTTGAGTGGAACCTGGGGATATCTGAATAAAATATGAACTTTAGTTAATATGGGTATTAAGGAGGGCACTTGTGAAGAGCACTGGGTGTTAAATGGAAGTGATAAACCATTAAATTCTATTCCTGAAACTAATATTACACTGCATGTTAACTAACTAGAATTTAACAAAAACTTGAAACATTAAAAAAAATATATAAAGTGAAAACAAAACAACAACAACAAAAATAACAAATAAGTACTGGTTCATTATTTATAGCAGATGTACCATACTAGTGTAGGATCTTAACGTGCCAAAGCCTAGGTGTGGGGTATATGGAGAATTTCAGTGCTATCATCACAGTTTTTCTACAGATTTCAAATTGTTCTAGTATGAGTTTTATAATTTAAGTCAGGAAAAGAAAAAAACTTTAGATAAACCTTGTCCATGTGTTACACTATTTTGAAATTAACCCCTCATTAACTCTTATGAGAGCTTCCTAAATCCCGGGAATAAACATTTGCTGATTAAAAGATTTATCTTATGAAAAGCAGAATGAATAAAAAAATAAAAAAGAGGTGAGCAATATTTCAGCTTTATGGAGTTCTGCCGTATTTATTTGGGGAAGGACAATCCATAAGCACAAATTATCATCCTTTAAAATATAAAGTATACACACATACACACATACTGGCTCAGCATAAGAGAGAATATTTATATGCCACTTGTTCCAAAATTCCATCTTCAGCCTTTTCAGATTTGCATGATTTTCCCAGTTTACAATGTTTCTTCTAGAAGAGATTCAATACAGAATGTGGCCCATGTATTGCAAGTTTAGCAAAGAATGGAAACATGCACAACATTTGCAAATGCATAGATATATGAATTAGCATTATGTTTCAGGGAAACTTCAAAACATGGTAAGATAAAAGAGAAACATGGTAAATTCAATAACAACAAAAGTCAATTCTGTATTACACTTAGTACTTTAGCGTACACATCAGTAACCTCCTTCCTCACTTTTTGCAGATAAGCTCACCTTCTTCTCTGCACAGAGAGAATAGATTATTTGACACTGACTTGAAAACTCCCTTTCACCATTTGATGTTGTGCAGATTAAATTAGTTAATATGTAAAGAAATTAGAATAGTATGGACAAACTAGTATCATTATATGTTATTATTATATGTTACACTTATTAGTATACGAAATGGAGATATATATATATATATAAATTTAAATGTATATATACACATAAATATATATATTTTTTACTACAGGTGCCTCAAATTCAATAAAAATAAAATTATCGTATTTCCCTTGAGCCCTACTTCTCTAACTAAGGTTCTTAACTCAGTGACTGATGTTGTAATTCCAACAATCAGAAGTCAATGCAAAATCAGTTCTGTTCACTCTACCTTCTGTCTCCTGATTTGGTAACTCCTCACACTCCCCACTGCTACCACTCTGGTTCTTCACTGGTGGACTGATTCTCAGCCTGCTTCTATTTCTGTCATATCCATCTCTCCCATGAACTGGAGACAAAGTGACCTCTTGAAAACACCCATACTTTAGCCACCTGGGTGGCTCAGTTGATTAAGTGTCTGCCTTGGGCTTGGGTCATGACCCCAGGGTCCTGGGATCCAGCCTCATCAGGCTCCTTGCTCAGCAAGGAGAAGAAAAGTACATCCATACTTACCATGTTCTTTTTCTTTTTGTCACGACCAAGTTCCCGACCAATATTCTAGTCTCATCTCTTGTTGTACTTCATTTTATGTCTTGTTTTAATTTTCTAACTTTCTCTCTTTTTGTATCTTGCTTTAACTTAGGAAGTTATATGGTCTTCCTATGTACATTTCTTCTAGAATATTCTGTCACTTTACTTCTCCATGGCTAAGTTCAGAATTCATCTCCAGTATCATCTTTCAAAAGCTTTCCTAACACCTCCAGATTTGGATGATAGGGTCCTTCTATTCTTTCACAGTTCTCCCTACCTATAAAGGAATCATAGTGCTCATTACACTTTATACAAGTGTTTCTCTAGTTGCCATCAGAATCATCTGGATGGTTTATTAAAATATAAATTGTTTGATCCACTCCCAGAGTTTTTGAATCAGTACTTCTGGGTTGGGACTTGAGAATTTGCATTTCTAACAAGTTCCCAGTTGATGTGATTCTTGCTGATGTGCGCTAACTTCGCAGACTCCAGATGCTGCCAATTGAAGCAGGCGGCATCCCAAGGGTAGACCTTGAATGAGGCATGAAGTTGCCATAGCTTGGCTCTGGGCTGGAAGAGAGAGTCACTGTAGGTGTACAGTTCTGGGTAATCACAGAGTCCAAGGAATCAGACAATTAGAATTCTGCTGCACATTAAGGATAAGAGTCATTTTTCCTCAGAAGCAAAGAAATGGTGCAGTCATTTCAATAAATAAAGACTCCCTATCATAGCTATTGTAAGTTATTATTATAATACACTTATTTAAAAATTGTAACATGTTCCCTAGCTAATCTAGTGCAAAAGCTTCATTTTATACTTAAGGATAACTCCCTAGGACCCAAGTTCTTTATTTGTAGAGAGTCACATTAAAATTGGTGATCAATTAGTGGGTAGTGGACTCACCCCCAGGACTAAAAATCAGATATTTAGATAAAAATCAGAATTAGATACATTGTTGCAAAGGGATGCTCAGCAGACAATATGTAGGAACCTAGGGGGCTCTTGGGAAAGAATACAGCACAGATGGAGGTTTAATGTTCCAGGTATTCCAGTCGTAGAAAAGATAGCAAGAGTAAGGGGGAATCCAAGCCCTGCAGCAGACGTTGTTGCTGAGACAACCGAGCACATAAGTTTTCAAATTCCAGATATGCTAATTATCAGCTATGTGATCTTCTCTGAGTCTCCATTTTCTCTGATGTAAAATGGGGATTCATATATTGACACACTGGAATGACAGTAAATTATACCAGTTACCACTACAGCAAGGCAAATGGACCACAGGCCCTGACTCAGAGAAGACACTGTCTTCATACTTGTTGAGGTGAGTTAATTCCTTCTGAAAAAGATGAGCTCATCTTTGTTACATTCTTTGTTGCATTCTTTCCTGAGAGCCCCATGGGTTCCTTCCTCTGGTGGTGTTTTTTTTTTCTTTTGCAGGACAGCAGCTCATTGCACTGTGCAGAGCTGGTCAAGGCCAGAGCTGGATGGAGACAGGGTCAGTTTAGACTCTGTCAGGTGTTCATTTCTTGACTCTATGCTGTATTCATACGTAGTATTCTGCATATTCAAGGACACTCTCATCACACATGATGGTGTAGAAGAAATAACAAAATTAATGAGATTGGATCATGACATCAATGAGAGAGAGAGAGAGAGAAATCCTAAAGAGTCCTAACTATAAAATAAGTCTACACCCAACAGCCAACTTCTTTCTCTTAGGCACGGGCCTTCCCCTAGTGGAAGAAGGACACCAAATGCTGAGGGAAGGGAACAGGAAATCATAAATCTGCAACCATCTTTAGTAGCAAAAAGTCCTTTAAGTGCATGACAATGACTGCCAGAGCCAGAGGCAGGACAGTAAAATGGAGCAAAATATCCTGTGGATCAGAGACTAGGAATATACCTGAAGAATAAAAAGAACTTCCCAGTGACTCCAAAGCAAGTAGTCAGGCTAAAAAAGCAGAGATGTCCCACAGTTCAGAAAGTTAATGACTTGTCTTTAAGAAATAAATAAATCTCTGGAGACTCACCAGTGCTTAAATCCCACATCTTCCGAAGGGAGAGTCCTAATCCTGCCCTCAAAATATTTGAAGCCTGACCCATCCTCACACAATACTGCAAAAAGGAAGTAGGCGCTCTTTTTTGTAGGTAAATGTATTTATTTCAGTCTTTACTATTCACTTGCATACAATGTCTGGCATGCTGTCAAAAATTTATAAAAGATGCAAAGAAGCAAGAAAATATGACCTATATTCCAGTGGAGTCAATATAAGTCAGTCAATATAAGTAGATCCAATTTTTGGAAGTCTTAGGACTTTGTCACAGTTATGTGTAGCAGTATTACAGGGGGTAGTGTGAAATGTAAACCAATACAATCTCTTTGGAATCTAGTTTAACAGTTTCTAGTAAGATGTAACATTCAGCTCTCCTACAAGCTAGCAATTATACTCAGGTATACTGAAGGGAATTAAAAACATATTCACACAAAGACTTGCACACAAGCAGAAGTTCTTTCCAAAACTGCTAAAAAATGGACCCAAATTCACCAACAAGGAAATGGAGAAACAATCCATTGTATATTCATATACATATGAATTGTATATTCATATTCATATACAATTGTATATTTATACAATAGAATACTGCTCAGCAATAAAAACACAGGATCCACTGGATTTTTGTTAATGCCAACATCATTAATGAATCTCAGAAATATTATAGTAGACAATAGAAAACAGACACCAACCTATACATACTATATGATTATATTTTCTTTGAAACTCTTGGAAGATCATTTAAATTTCTACTTAGAAAACAGTTTAGTGATTGTCTGGGGCATAGCTGATGGGGTTGGGGTACAAAGGAATTTTCTTTTGCCTGTTAGAAGTATTCTATATCTTGATTTGGGGTTGTTTACATTATATATATGTCTCAATTAATTAAAGTATGGGGACATTTGGGTCACCTGGGTGGCTCAGTCATTAAGCATCTGACTTCAGCTCAGGTCATGATCCTGGGGTCCTGGGATCGAGCCCCACATCGGGCTCCCTGCTCAGCGGGAAGCCTGCTTCTCCCTCTCCCACTCCTCCTGCTTGCATTCCCTCTCTCACTGTCTATCTCTGTAAAATAAATAAATAAAATCTTTTAAAAAAAAAGTATGGGGACATTTTAATGTATGTACAACTACCTCACAAATTTGATTTTAAAAAATGATGGTGGAATAATTGCATTTTGCCTCAGACAAAAGTGGAGAGATTTATCTGTGTCAGACATGCACCACAAGAATTGCTGAAAACAGTTTTCGGAGTGAAAAGCAATGGCTCCAGATGGAAACCTATGTCTGAAGGAAAGAGTGAAGAATATCACACAATACTTTTTAAAAATGTCTGTCTATATGTCTGTGTCTCTCCTTCCATTTACCATCTATCCATCTATCTATTAGTTTTTCTTTCTACATACCCATCTTATTCTGTTCCACCCAGGAGCTACTTTTGGCTTTGCACATCTCAACTGGAACACTTACCTCACTTTAGTGTAACTGACTGCTTACATGTCTGATTAATTTGGCTTTGTGTGCCCCAAGGGTATGGACTATGTTAGTCTTTTTTTTACCAATATTTTCACAACAATTAACATGGTTCCAAGCTAACTCGATAAATGAATTGTTGTGAAAGAATTTTTTAAAAATGCATGATTCCATGAAAAAAAAATGAAAGAAAAACTGAATTGTTGATGCCGAAAAATAGTTTCCTACTTTTCATAAGAAAAAGTCACTGACAAGAATTTAAAGTCTAGTGACCAATTGCCATATTTATCACTGAAAGAAAAACAATAGACCATTTCTTACTCAACATGTCACTTTAGGGGACATAACTAATACAATGTAGCTTCCACACTAAACAAGCTGGCAATCTAGCTGAGACTATTAAAAGGTCTATATGCATCACAACACACAGATGTTAGGTATATGATGAGCTGTGAGTGTCCAGAAAGCTCTTTTGTTGAGCCATGTAGCAGATGACTTCATGAGAAGGCATCATTTGATTTGAGCAGGACCTGAACGAAAGCAGAGAAGAGAGAGCATGGGCAGTTCAGTTGGTAGATCAGTTTGAGCCATATTTTGTCTGGAAAATGGAAGACATTTCTAGAGACAAAGGAGACCAACTGAAGAGATAGATTTTATATGCAAAATATTGTGATATAAAAAAAAGATATGTGGGATCAGATTAAGGGTGATATTGAAGGAAATGACAATTACTTTATCTACTATTATAGAGATGCTATTGGCATCTTTTATTCCTTGAGAGTAAACCACAATCATTACAAATGCTACCGCTTCTCCCCTGCCCCCCGCTCTCATATTGCTAGCAATCTCTCAGTGATTTTTATGTACCATTCTTGTGCAAGGCATTTTATATACAGTATACTGGAAAACTATCCCAACAACCCTAAACTTAGAGAAAGATAGTCAGTGTACTGACATTACCCTAGGTCGAATAAGTAATAAGCGGCAGAAGAAAGAATTCTAATTGAATTCTACGACTTCAAAAAACCATCCCATTCTCCTACTCTATATGATTACAAACAAGGTTTAGTGTTTCCAACACCCCTTAGGCATCAGAAAATCCTCCATGCCCAAGTTATTGTCACAAGATGTGGTAGACCGAGCTTTACATTCCCCATCAATTTCCAATTACATTTAGATTCATAATCGTGATCTTGTGAATAAGATATTTACTTCTCTGGGTCCTGCCCCTGCCCTCTAGCAGTCCCCATGCCTTGCAGAAGATGGAACTTAATGGTCTATGACAACTTGCAGAAAAAAATTCCTTCCATAGCTGGAAAACAACATTTCTTAGAATTTTGTTTCTTAAACTGCTTGAAAGTTCCCAAGAAATAGGTTGCTTACAGATCTGGCTTCTCTCACAGCTCCTTCACTGACACCACACTATCTGGGAGGAAACGGAGCTGTGTTTGAAGGAGAATTTTAGGGTGATGAGGTCCGCAGATTATTTTTTTTACACACCATTTCATGAAATATTAAATGTTTCTAACAACCCAAATTACAAAATGAATGAGGATGTATGCTTTTCACCCTATGCGGTTCTCTCTATGTAGCAGGATTATTTCCTGGTTTCATAGACACAAATCACTTTTTAATGATCTTTCCCATTCAGACATTTGATCTCTTAAAGAGCTGTTGGGTGCATTCAGTGATATTTAATGAATAAGAGCCGCACAGAATGTAAAGTGAGGGAGGGAATGGACCAATGGCTCTGACTCAGGCACCATTCAAATATCTTAAGTCCTAATATTCTACTTTAACATGGGTCCTTTCAAGTTGTCTTTGTGTGATTTCTAGAGCAAGTAGGAGCCCCTGCTCACTGATTGGAAAGGTTCTGTCAGCTTCATGGGCATTAAAGTCCTCAGAGAACAGACTCTGCCAGTGAGTTAAGATGATTAGACACAGCAGGTTAAATTTCCCTTGGAGAATTTTTCTTAAGATAGCACATCAAGAGACAAATACATCACCAAATTATGTCTGCATCCTGACGGAAGACATAGGCAGAGAAAAATCATTCTCCTGGTGAGTGGCCCTTAGGTCTCCCTGAGATGAAACAGTCTGACTCTGTGAAGGTTTTCCCCACCCCCCCACATTCTTTGCCACTGTTTCTCCCATTCACTTTTTCCAGACAATGTATTACCATTTCAAAAGCATGCAACCAGTGTTCATATGTGGCTGGTTTCCACTGACCGCTGTAAATATAAGCAGATATGAAACATGCTTTGGGGTCATGTGACAGAAATAGTAGATAGAGGTTTTCTGCAAAACACTCATGATATCTTCACAACACACCTAATAGATGGAGGCCCGTGAAGACATTTCTTCCTCAAATCTAGCAGGCATAGGAACATGTCCCTGAGGTTTTAAAAGATACTGTCATTTATAACTACCATTTGGGGGCTTGAAGCTCCCACATTAAAAAATTTTTTGCATGTGTATTAATTCCATTTTTTCAACTAAACGCTAAACTTCTTGAATACAAAAATCTGGCCATCTGAATCTTACCTGCTACTGTATTCACATGACATTCTAGACTTTATTCTTCCTAAATGTGTTCTCTGACGTATCACAACTCAGCCTGTGCTGCACTGTAGACAAAGTTACTTTGATTCAGGTACCAACTCACTAGTTGACTCATCAGCTGTATTCATTCTGCTAGAATGCTGGCTGTTAAATCTTTTAAATGTGAATTTTGGAGACATATTCTCAAATTCTCTTGACTTTATCTGGTAATTTGTAAACCAGATGCAATATTCTCTGAATGTCTTCAGCTTTCAGATATCCTTTTTGTTGATTTTGGCTCCTTTCATATTATTGGCTGAATTTCAAATCTCAGTGAGTTTTAATTATTCTGTTTTGGCAAATTCCTGCTTAACTGCCTGTTAGATGCTAAAACCTACCTGCTGAGGGGGTGGTAGCCAGGACTCAGGGTGATAGCAGGTTTTCCTGTGTGTGGGGGGATTATCCTGCTCTCCCCCACCACCCTGAGGCAGTAGCTGAGTAAGCAATTTCCCCCTCCCTGACAGCTCCTTTGTGTGAGCAAGGAGAGGGAAAAAGCAGGAAGGTTTATCTTCTCTGAGAGCAACTCCTTTAGCTTCTTGACTTCTTTTATCTGATGGTAAGAAGTTCCCCAGGACTTCTCTTTCTTGCATTTCAGGCTGTGCCATTCCCTGGATTTATTTGTCTATGTATATCACTCATTGGCTTTCTAAATTTGGAAAATTCTTTGACAGATGTGGCCTGCTAACGGCACTTTTTAACAGAGCATTTATTCAATAATAATTTATTGAACATTTACTAAGTAGCAACTACTGTTCTAGGGCTTGGGATTCAGCAATAAAAAGAAACAAAGATCTGTACTTAATGGGTTATATTGGAGAATGAGATAATTAAGGAAAAAAATATATATATAGCCTAATGACAAAGGTTAAGGGCTTCCAAAATTTAAAAAAAAAAAAAAATGGAAGGAAAGAGAAAGAAAGGAAGGGAGGGAAGAAGGAAGAGAGGAAGAAAGAACAGGGGAAGCGATAAAGAGTAGCCGGGGATGCCATGTCATACTTTGTGGGGAGCAAAGAATCAGTAAGGATGTACCATTCGTGCAGCCACATGAATGAAATAAAGGAAAGAAACATGGATACATAGAAAGAAGAAATGAGAGGTGTAAAGCTCTCAGGTAGGGCATGTCAGACATGGATATAGGGCAGGGGTTTGGAAGGCCAGCGTGGGTAGAATTTTGTAAGCAACAGGGGAAAGAATAGTAAGTCAGCTTGAACAGACAGTTTCAGACCTAGACACATTATGGAGAATTTTTTCTGTCATTTCAATTATATTATTGTGTTGTCAGCATATCAAAGGCATTATATTCTTGCAGCAAAGGGGCCTGATTTTTTTTTTTTTTAAGATTTTTATTTATTTATTTGACAGAGAGAGAGATCACAAGCAGGCAGAGAGGCAGGTAGAGAGAGAGGGGGAAGCAGGATCCCGCTGAGCAGAGAGCCTGATGCGGGGCTCGATCCCAGGACCCTGAGATCATGACCTGAGCCACCCAGGCGCGCCAGCTTAATTGTTCTTAAACAACATTTCCCATTTATATTTCCCTTTTATAATATCTGTTAATATTACAAAGAATTAGTGCTCAAGAAACCATGTTTCCTGAGAATTTTGCAATAGAACCAGTTTTTACTACTTAATTATAATATCATGATTTTGACTCAGAGGTCAGACCTGCATTTCCCAAGTTCTAATAAAATATCTTTTTATTATTCCAAATCTTGTCCCAATCAAATATATTCCACTGCTGCCCCATTTCTGTACAGGTTGCAGATAATAACACATGTCCTTGGTCCATAATTTAAAAAACAGAAAAGGATACAATTCTTTAAGAATTGGTCTATAGTGACTGTTAGCCATAAAGCTCAAAGGTCAAAGTAATTGTTAATAATCAAGTGATGTATAAATATCAGGGCCTCATGAGAATTTTGGCTGTGTTATGGTGATTTTCTATATTTTGTATTAGTTCTAGTCAGAGATAAAATTCATCTCTCTTGTAATTGTCACTTCTCCTTCATTCTGTATTTTTAATATCTCATATATATATTTTTAAAGATTTTATTTATTTGACAGAGAGAGAGAGATAGCAAGAGCAGGAACATAAGGGGGAGTGGGAGAGGGAAGGCAGGCTTCCGGCCGAGCAGGGAGCCAGATGTGGGGCTTGATCCCAGGACCTTGGGATCATGACCTGAACTGAAGGCAGGCATTTAACTACTGAGCCAACCAGTCGCCCCAATAACTCGTATATATATATATTTTTTTAACTCGTATATTTTTAAATGCTTTTATTTCTACAGTAATACATTTATCTAAAACCAAAGCAATTTAGGAGAAAAAGTAAGAAATAGATTTTTTTTTCAAAATATCCCTACCATGTGCTAGACACTCACTATTCATGTTCATACATGAGTTTCATTTTGTGCTGATTTCATACCTGTGAAGTAGGTATTATTAATTCCATTTTTTACAAATAACAAAGTTAAAAATTATGCTGTGTTCTTTATAGAAATAGAATGGGGAGAGAACAGAATCAAACATCAAACACTTTCTAATGCTAAGATCAATAATAAATTATATCCATTAACCAATGTTTATAGTTAAACGACACAAAAATGGATGATATAACTTTACCCTCAATAAGAGTACTGCTTAATTTAAAATAAGCCAGGAGCGCTTGGGGGACTCTGTCAGTTAAGTGTCTTGACTCTTGATTTCAGCTCAAGTCATAATCTTAGGGTAATTGAGCCCCACAGGGGGCTCCATGCTCAGCATGGAATCCACTTGAGATTCTCTCTCTCCCTGTTTCTCTGCCCCTCTCCTCTCTCTCTCTCTCTAAATAAATAAAGAAAGAAAATCTTTAAAAAGATAAAATAGCTTAATGTTTAGGATTGCACCTGTAATACTAAGACTGATAATTTAAGATGTTTTTCTATACATTTCAAAATTTTATCTTTTATTTTTCAACAGTCTTAAGTGTGCAGGTAAGTAAACAAATGTTCTGATGGATTAAAAGGTTTGCCAGAGTCCCGTGCTTGCAAAGTGGCAGAGCTGAAACTCAAATTCTGCTTCTCTGTACCAATCCATTTTCCACGGAGCTCCTGCTGTTTCCCTATGCTTCACCTTTACCTATGCCCTTTGAATGGTAAGCTCAGTGAAGCTTTCTTTCTGGGGTAAATTATCTATTGCTAGATATAAACCCAAGGACTTAGAAAATGAACACAGTCATGATTTTTTAAGATATACGTTGAGCTCACTTATCCTGCCTGATCAATATATGAATACAGTGGATGTAGTGGGGAGGGGAAATGTGCAAGAAAGAAGGAAAATAGTATTATGCAAAGTGAATACAGAAGGTGGTGACAAGTTCTGCATGATTTAAGAGCAGAGAAAAAAGATTGGTCTGATTTTCTTCAGGATGAACCCTTGGTCTATCCTCATTTCACAAGGGAACAGCATATCTCAGAAAATGAATGTATCTTCAGATTTTAATGTCATCACCATGGAAGTCACTGGAAGGTGTTGTTGTGACCTTCCCCCGCACTGGAGGATTTCATGATGTATGCTCTGTTGATGAAAATTCAGAAGACCAGGGGAGCTGATGAAATACAGCTAAGTGATTCAGAGAGTAAATATTAGGTTCAGTGCCTGATTGCCTCGTATTTTAAATATTTCAATGCTCCCTGCATGACTGGACGGGAGTAAAGTACTCACTATTTAGCAACTTCAGCCACAAAAACACCTTAATAGCATCATTCAAAATGTATACTGTCCTCTTTAGAGTAATGGGCTTTTGATGATAGTAATCAAAGAATGCTGCCTTTGTGGATTGGAGTCATAGCCATGTTGAGAAATGATGACTGTTAAGGACATTTCTTTTCAGTAATTGTGTGCTTTGCTCAGTCCCTTTCTCTGATTTAATATCTGAGGCAGTGGGGTTGGAGGGGGCAGGATTATTTTCCCCCTAACAAAATGGGAAGTGACATCAGGGAGGCAGATATCAGTGACAGAGATATTTAAAGTATGTGATCTGCAAAAATTAGACTCAGTCTAAGAAAGAGCCAATGGGAAAGATTAGAGATCAGAAAGAGCGTGGGTTGCATACTAATGTAAGCCAAGATCCAGAAACCTGGGCTATGAACTTAGAAAATAGGATTTAGATGAAGGACGCCAGGAGGGTGTTATAGGCTGGGGAATAATGCATAGTGCTTGGGGTTGGGGGCAGGAATCTCTGATTTCACCTTGCCTTTAATGAAGAAAGGGGACCAGATGCAGGGGACTGAGAGATGGGAGCATTTAAACACAGAAAATGTTCCTATTCTCCACATAATGAGTCTCTCTCAGTCTTCTGTCTTAAATACCCTGAGGGGTAAGCTGTTCTGGGAAATGGAATAGTGAGGGTGAGAAGGAGAACTCTTAACTCTAAGCATTTTGGTTCCATGATGCATTGGACGTTTCCCCATGGTAAGAGTTCCCTAGGGGCCACATAAAATTTACATGAGTAGTTTGGTAACTCAGGAAGGGTTTTGAACCTGTAGTCTGGAAGCATAGGCTTTTGTCTTAACTGTGCCATTTACAATTACTGTAATATTTGTCATTCTTTGAGATGCTGTTTCTGGCCTTGTAGATACCACATATTTATAGATATATGTATAGCATTGGTCAACCACTTTTTATGTGCCCATTATATCATTTAATCCTCATAAAAATTGATAAGGTATTATTCTACTGCTATACTCATTTCAGAGATGACAAAACTGAGACCTAAAGAGTCCAGTATCTTACGGAACCAAGACTGCACCTCTTTAGAAACTGACTAGTAGGGTTTAGGGGATGGTGGTGCGGCTTCATGCCTTCTCCTATCTACTTTTATTAGCCCACTTGGTTAGGAATCTATTTGCATAAAAGCCGGAAAAATAAATAGAACTATTTCATAGCATTTTACTGCATGACCAGTAGAAGGGACAAAAGGGACTTAAAAATATGTATCCTATAAACATGGGACGAAAATAGACTGGTCAATCTCCACACACTGATCTATCACCAACAAATTTTTTTTTCAAATTGTTTACCTTTTTTTCCCAAAAAATTATTTTTTCACAAATTATTTACCTTTTTTTCCCCAAAAAATTACATCTGAAAGACACCATATAATTTGCAAGTAATTTTAGATTATTAGGTTTCACCACATGTTTACAATCCTTTACACAGTTACCTCTGCCTTTCCCATTCCTCAAAATAGAGTTGCCTGTGAAATGAACTACACTGGCAATCTGTTCCTTTGTACATTTGTTTCTGCAGGTTCTGAGAGACTAACTAGGTGGTTAATGTTTCTGGAAATAATCAAACACTAAGATTTTGGGTCAAAATATTACCCCTAAACTGAAAGAGTCATTGTTGTCAAATTATGGAGCATTAACCATGTTAGATAAGGAAGTACGCTTTCTGATGGCTGAATCCAAATAACTCCATTTTGTCATGAGAAAACTGCTATCCCGCCACGAAAAGATATCTTGGCTAATTTCGCACAAGTTAATTTCAGGGCAGGGACTGGAATTTGTGTTCTGGTTCCTGATTCACTGGACTTGTCTTTAAGGAGCACACAAGACATTCCTGAGGCTTGGAGTCTCACTAACAACTGCAAAAGCCAATGTGGGATCTAGTTGAAAGAAAACAAACCTGCTCTTGAGCTGTTTTTTAAATGGAAGAAATAGGACTGGGTGACTACCCCTGCGTTCACGGCAGACATCAGACAGTTTCCTTGGGTCGCAGTGTGATCTCATCATTTGTCTCTGGGTGCAGTCTTCCAACCAGTTTGGTGGCTGACTCACAGAGGAGAGCTGCAAAATGTACCTCCCTGTTAGCCTCAGCCAAAGAAAGTTTAGATAGTTTAGATACTGACTACTGCCTGCAGGCACTGTGACCTCCAGAAAGGTACTACCTATGAGCTTCAATTTTCTCAATATACAAAATGAAGACGCAATTGTTTCCACTTCCAAGAGCAGTGCTTCTCCAGCTTTGGCTTGCAGCAGATAATCCTAAGAGCTTATTTCATCACAAAGGGCCAGTCTTGCTGAAATAAAGTTCCTCATTTAAGCCTGTTTGAGAACCATTGCCCTAGAGCATAAAGTGAGGCAGGTAGAGCCTTTAATACTATCCGGCACAAAATAAGATCCAATTTATTATTATTATCCGTCCTATACTAAATGATTTTAAGATCCATTCTAATTTTAAATGTCCATAATTCTGTGACTCTATGAGAAAGGTGCTTTAGCAATATATAGGAGAGTTAACTAACTGAAAGGAATTTTCATTTCAACTCAAATGAAATTAATAATGCTACAAAAATTGTTAAACACAAGTAAATATGCACTTAATAGGTTTTAACTACCCAGAAGTAATTGCTATTTAATAGCAATATAGAAAACAATATAGAATAATGGGAGCTGTTACTCTGAGAAGAATAGAATTCTGTATTCCTATGTCATTGACTTGGTTCAGTAATAAAAGCAAAGTAAATAAGTGGCTACTTTAAGTCTTGTGAAATGTGCCTGAAGTAACGTCTTCAAGACAGATGTTAATTCCTTCTAATTGACAGTTTGCAAGGATCTGATTTCTGCAAGGCCTGAGCTGAGTGACATGCAGACAATTGCTTAATGAACCCAAACAACACTTTGCACGAATTTTCATGGAAAGTAAAATTCATGAAATTCAATTTCAAGAGAATAAGACACAGTGTGCTCCTCTAGTACCCTTACATTACTAACAACCTTTATCTTCAGATATCTGATGTAATGTCTGGTATCTCTGAAACAAGTTACAATGTCATTGCCTTGGGAGTGCATGTGATTTCAGCAGGAAAAGAAACAGTTGAGAACCAGGCAGGTATACACAGTCATTAAGCTTAAGATCATGAAACACTGCAGTGGTATAACCTACTAGGGAACACAGCTTTGAAGATGCAGCTCTGAAAACAAAACTCGTAGCCTAAGCTGTTACTTTTTTTTTTTTTTTCCCAATGGCAAATATGCACGTGGAAAACAAGTATCAAAAGACACAACTGAACATTATTAAGGCATTAGGCATAATCCTAGGCATTTTACTTATTTACACTTTATCTTAATCTAAAACTAGATATTGGTTCTATTTAGAATTCCTATATCTGATTTTGAAACATGATTAAATGACAAGGCACCAGGTAAACTATTTATTACCTTTTTCAGTTCATTTCCACAATCTACAAAGAAATTGGTTTCCAGTTCTAAAAGCATATTTGGATATGCTGCTTCAGCTTGACCCTGAGCCCTTACCCTCCTGTTAGTTTGAGTGTGCTGGCTTTTCCATTTCATATAGCCACCTCCTGATAACATACACCCAACCTTTGCCCCAATTCTATTCCACTGCAGCTGGCTAGAACAATCTTGCCTGTCTCTTCCAGTGGGCAGGAGATTGCATCATTCACATATTTGCAATCTGTATTGAAAAATACCTTTTTGAATGAAAGGCTCTATAATTATCCAGATATTTAGTATCTTATAGATGGAACATTTTTAGCATCTCCAAAACATTTTAGACAACACAAGATCTACTAGAATGAAGAGTTCCTACATGGGACGATTATTTTAAAGTTATCTTGAAGTTCCCTATACAATACACACTGAAACTGTCTGAATCACCATGCTGTGCAGTAATTATACCCTGTTAAGTCCAAACACAATGCCGACATAAAAATGGCATGTTGATTCTATTGGTGCTATTATCCTATTTGCTTAGACAGTATCATTAATATGTGCTGAGTTCTCATTTAATAAAGTTAGACTGACACAACTAACAGAATCCAGAAAATTAACAATTTTTTCTTAATTATCGCATTTCTTTCTTCTTTCCCAAGTTGTTATGAACTGGCTTTCTGAATATTTCATGTATTGTCTGCTTTATACCTGCTTCCATTGTTGAAATGCAAGCCTTTCCCTCTGTGCAGGGATATCAGGAAATCTCTTTCCAGACATTCCATTCTAGTTCCCTCTACACACTCCAGCAAAAAAAATCATCGTAATTTGCATGCCAACTGTCTAAAAACTTTTCAATGGTCTGAGTTAACAGGATCTGAGATGAGGAGGGGTAAGAGGACCAGGGAAGCTGAGAAGAGATGATGAACAGTGGATGTTGCAATGAATATGAATTGGGTGGGCCCCTCTGTTAGGAGAGATGCCCTTAAACATATTTAGGTGGGCTAGAACCATCTATTTAAAGAATTCACCCGGAGCTTCCTAAAGGAGGCTGTGGATTTTATTACTATCTTGTCTTGATCCTTTGTTGCTTAGTTGTAGCCCTACTGAAAACTTAGAGAAAAAGACTCAAGCTTGAAAAAATATATATACATATATTACATCCAAGGCTAATAACTCTCTGTTCCCTGGACCTTTTTCTTCTCATCTCATATTCTTCCTGGGTTCTTTATTAAGTTCACTTTTGTGTTTATTACAGTTGCATCATTTTTAATAATCTCATAAAGAAACTATGCACTTTTTCAAGGAATTTATTGTTTAGGCAAAGTCTATAAATAGAGTCCAAGCTCACTTTTACTGAACTAGATTAGCAAAGACTTTCATTAACGTGCAATGCTACCCCTTGTTAAGTACAGACCTTTGTGCCCATGTGTGTGTGTATGTATGTGCGTTTCTCCTTTCGCAGACTTTGACCACATTTGTTTCTCTCCATTTCTGCATCCCTTTCTACAACTGTGCCTTTCCTATCTCCTATCTGCCTCGTGGGTTCAGCCCTGGGCTGCTCAGGCATCTGCTGCCTTTAGGTTGTACTCCATTTGCCCAAAACCCAGTAGAAATCAACACCAAGATATCCCTTACTAGAAATTAATAACATTTTCATTTGCCAATTTTGAAGCAGAAAAATTATCAGTATCTAATTCTCCCTAATGCTAATCTGCATTGCTCGCTATTGTACCTTTTGATTTAAAGCAAAGATATTAACCAAGTTTTCAAAAATGCAAATTTCATACATTCTTTGATTGATACCATTTTTTTGAAGTAAAATTCTATTAAGTGATTTTATTCAAAGCAGTATTTGTCTGCAGTCCATACTAGTTTTCTTGAAGAACTCTTTGTAATTTAATTCTCCAAAATTTGAGGTCAAGATAAAGAAAAATGCAAATAAAATAATTTAACCTCTTATCCATATAGCTAGAAAATGTAAAATTTATATCTAGTAAAATTTTTTGATCAGTGCGTTAAGAACCATAAAACAATAAAGAAATGCAACCAAACATCTAGAAAAAAGAACAATGAACAGAAACAGACAAATTACAAAGAACTCTTTTTTAAAAAAAATCTCTGTTACTACTTTGAGTATGATTTTCTAAATTACTAGAAAATTCAGATTAAACAATACCATCTTTCATTCAGGATACATACATTAAAATGTTTGATATTATCAAGTCCTGGTGACTTAGGAAATTGAAACGGTATACATTTCCATGGGAGAATAAATTGGCACAAGGGAATTGAGTGGTAATTTGGAATTGTTATTAAAATACAAAGTATGAATATTGCATGATCTAGTAAGCTTTTGAGACATTGTCCTTAGAAAAATATTCACACATATATACAACAAATTCTGAAAGAGTATTTTACTGAAGCAAAAAACCAAAATCCACAAAATGTATTAAGAACATAATTGTGCAACTGATATATTTATACTTTAGAATGTTATGTAGTATTTATAATGTTGAAACAGACAGAAATATATTGTTGAAGAAGCTTCTGAAAAAAATGATATGTATTGGATGATACAGTTTATATAAATACTATATATTTGTGTGTGTGTGTGTGTGTGTACAATATAAACGTCAATGCATTATGAAGTGTTGAAAGAATCAACAATAAGCTAATAAGACTGATGTCTTAGAAAAGTAGATGGGATAAGAAGGAGGCTGTGTATGAAGGCTGTAGAAAAAGGACAATTTTGCATATCTGTAATATTTTAATTTTTACTAAAAGGAATACATTCATATATTCCCTATGTAATTAAAAATTAATACTATTTTTATTACAAATAAAAGAAATAGAGATGTTCTATAAAATATAGCATGTATTACAATTTGCAGCATGCTTTGAGGCCGTGTAGATTTTATTCCTGTTGTGATTTTGCAATGCTAGTGTTTTATTGATTCTCAAGCACCAGTGATGCATACTGTCAAACTGTGGGAGGCTATGTGACTCATGGCTAAGCACACGTGCTTTCAGGTCATGTTTGATTTCTGGGATCACCACTCACAGTTGTTCAACATTGTCGGATTGCTTAACCTGCTTGTATTAGTACCCCCTCCCACCCCACCCCGTGTATTCCATAGGACTATTCAGTGAAAGCAAGACAAAAACAATAACGAACAAAACAACAACAACAACAACAACAACAACAAAAATCCAGAAAATGGAAACAAAAAAAGCGGCACCCATGACAATGGCAAAAATAAATGAGATCCTTTAAAAATATTCAGACCAAGGTGAGGCAAAAAGTGAACCCTCTGGACACAGGAACTACTTTAGTTCTTTGCTGTGCAGAAAGCCTCCTGTTTTCATAGCTTTCTTTACACACACACACACAAACACACACAGAGTTTGTTTTTTTTTTCACACACTGTTGTACAAGTGAATTCACAAAAAAGCAATATTTAAACAATGATATTAAAAATGTGAATTGGATACTTAAAAGAAGCAAAAAGATGTAGTAATTTTAAAATTTTCTTTTAAATTCCTCCTCATGTTTATCTAGGGTGAGAGCTAAAATATCGTTCATTCTTTTCCATAAACTTGTAAAATCTCAGCACTTATCAGAAAATTTGAATAAGTCATCACTTTATCATATGTTGAGTGACATAAAACACCAAAACACTGAACTGAGTCAACTTAAAATTGGCTCCAATGATTTACAATTTCAAACTCTTCATCTATTTTGGTTTAAGTTTGGATTTGTCACACAGTGACATTTTTATATGTTACCAAAATGTCACCATACTAAGGCAAAAGAAGCTATTATATCAAGTGCCCTTGAAATGCTTCCAGCTCCCAATTCTGCGTTAGCTGTGGTTGATGTACATGACTTATATGGGAAGTGACATTTTTTTTCATAGAGTTCGGAAGAAAATGTTAAGTTTGAGAAGCCAAGAGTTTATGAGGCAAAGGCCTTATCTCAATCTGATTCCTTCCCCTCCGTTTATCACCAGTGAATATTAAGAATCACACACACACACATGCATTACACAACACTTTTCTATTTAAAGGGTAACTTCCAAACTAATCATGGCTATCAAGGTTGTCTGTTTGTATAAATAAAAATAATTTGATTTTCAAAATCTTCAATGATATCCTAATCCCTATGAAATTCAGATTCTTCTCCCAGACTTAAGATTTTGAACAATCTAGTTGATTTCATCTTACCCATGTAATCCTACTTTGTGACTTCTCTACCAATACTCTCTTATTCTGAGTCTTTGATAACTTTACTATCTTTAAAAACATAATAATAATCTCTTTAATTTTTTTGCTCAAGTGAACTACTTTTTCTCTCTTTTTTTTCAACCATTGAAACCTTCAGTCATCCCTTGGGAACCAGTTCACACTCTCCTCCCTGACAATTTCAGGCCTTACTATTCACCCTTCTTGACTTAATGCAGCACACCCTCTCCATACCTAGCCACAGAGCACTGAAAATCTACATGTTTCATTCTCATCTGCATAAATTAAATGTAAAATCTTTGAGAACCAAGCATGCAAATGACTTTGTTCCATAAGGAGGGCAAGAAGGAGGACTGATTATACTTGGTTATCAAAAGGGATATTCCAGTAAAGAGACATGAAAAGACACTCGACTTCACTCATCATCATGGAAATGCAAAATAAAACCACAGTGAGATATCACCTCACACCTGTCAGAATGGCTAAAATCAAAAAGGCAAGGAATAGCAAGTGTTGGTGAAGATGTGGGAAAAAGGGAACCCTCATGCACTGTGGGTGGTAATGTAAACTGGTGCAGCCACTATGGCGGTTCCTCAAAAAATTAAAATAGATAGATGACTGGATAAAGAGGATGGAGCATGCACACACACACACACACACACACGCACTGGAATATTACTCAGCCATAAAAGAGAATGAGATCTTGCCATTTGTAACAACATGGATGGACCTAGAGGATATTATGCTAAGTGAAATAAGTCAGAGGAAGAAAAATACCATATGATTTCATTTACATGTGGAATCTAAAAGACAAAATAAATGAATAAACTTAAAAAAAAAAAGCAGAATCAGACCTATAAATACAGAGAACAAACTGATGGTTGTCAGAGGGGAGGGGATTAGCAAAACTGATGAGAGGGGGTGGGAGGTCCAGGCTTCTAGTTATAGAATGAATAAGTCAGGGGGGAGGAAAGGCTCAACATAAGCAATACAGTCAATGTTACTGTGTATGGTGACTAAGAGAAGCTAGGACTTGTGGTGAGCATAACGTAACATAGGAATCACCGTGTTGTATGCCTTAAGCTAATGTAACATGTTATGTCAACTATACTTCAGTTAAAAGAAGATGAAAAAAATACATAGAACATTCCACATTTATTCTATAGATGAGCCTCTGACTATAAATAAATATTCAACAAATGTTTGGAGTTTACTGAGCTCTGGGTCTTTTGTTAGCCTTGGAATATGTTGATATATGTCAGGCTTTTAACCAATGCCCTCAATATTCTTATAAGTACTAATTTCAGGTATGGTAAGTAATCAGGGGACATGTTACAAAAGCAAAGATAGGGAGACCATATGCAAGTTGCAGCTGTGGTATTCTGATGCCAGGGTGGGCTGGAAGCCCAGGTCTGACATCAGAGTTAAAGCCTCTAGCAAATGTGTGGATCCAAAGGATATTGCGAAAAAATAAGGACATTTATTCCTTCGTAAGGACATAAGAATCTATGTTGTTACATACATCTCATATCAACACATTGGCTGAATTCCTGAAATACATAATCAGGTCTTCTATAGTAAATTATATTCAAATAAAGACTTCTAAACTAGTAATGAACAACAGTACAACCTTCTCCAGTATCTACAGTGCTTTGAACTGAGGCATATGGGGCAGGAAACAAGCCGCTTCATATACCACAGATCATAGCAGATAGCCTCAGAACTTTCTTTGCCAGGCTTTGGAGAATACCCCATAGTTAGTCATGCCCACGCCCTGTATGTTTGAAGACACAGTCTTGCTTCAAGAGAGACTTTTAATAAAAAGACTAATACTCCTACTTTCAGTTACCTTTATAATATTCCAGCATTATAAAATTAAAAATAAGAATAACTTAAACATTGACAGTGTGGATGATAATACTGTTTTAAGAGATAGTAAAAATCATCATACAAGGGATATACAGTATATGCCTTGGATGATGTCATTAAATTTTTAAAAAATATTTCTGAAATAATCATGGTTATTTGGCTCATGTTTTGCCAAACTTTAGTCACATTAAAAATCATAGCTTATGCATTTTAACACAATTTTTAAAATTAAAAGTATATTTTTTGAGTTAAGATTACATAACGTATTTTAAGTCTATCTGTTTGATTTAGAACACTGAAAGATTTGGACGCATGGAAAATGCATGTCCACTGACTCTGGACACAAACAATGTTAAATGTTAGGGGGGTGGTATTTTAGAACGTTAATCTCCATCTCTATCCATGGGTGATTTCCAGAGAGGTTGAGGTGGTGAGATGTGGATTGGCAAAGTGGAGAAAGAGAGAGAAGAAATAAAGTCTCTTGTAGACTTGCCATTTCCAAGCAGGCTATAGGTGACTGTGATAAACATCCAAACAGCTGGGTATGGGGATAGCAGCAGACCAAAGCTTCAAACATTAGTGGGCTCATGCCTGCCGAGACTCAGAAGTCTTTGATTTGAGATGAAATCGATAACTGCAGGACACTCAGCATTCTCTTCCTTCCAGGAAGGGACACTGCTTTTCTGAATGACAGGAATCAGCACAAGAACATTGAATCATTTTTGAGGGAGGTGAATAATATGAATATAAATAAGCATCACTTCACAACAAATAAGGCAAGTGGGCTAAATGATTTAGGGACAACAAAACTAGATATCGAAAGGCAGGCATTTAATGAGCTTTTTGATACTGGTAAAGTGATCACTGGAACCAAGATAAATTTACTATTGGGTACTTATGAATGCGTTTTATAGTTTCAGACAAAGAGAGCTTCTTATCTCATGAAGGAATTTTTCAGTTGGATACATCTACTTAAATAAAATTCCAGGACGAGAAGCATTGATTGGGTAGCTCAATATTTTGACAGACACTGAAAATGGGACAAGCCTCAGTTCTTACATTTTAATTAATCTTAGCTTTAAAGTCTTTTGTAAACAAATAATTAATTTCCAGTTTCTCTAGAGCATATGCATAGTAATTAGAATGTTAATGTAAATGTTTTTGGAAATGATTATTGATGTAAACAGGCCAGTTGCCCCTGGGGATTAGCCCAACTATTTTTCTCAATGCAGAGCGTGGGTACTCCTGCCTGTAGGGTGATTCCACAAAGTGCTTGTAACCTAGTCCGGTGCCCAAACTGCCAAACCGAGTACAATCCAGCTCTCTCCTCCCAATAGGATGGGATGCAGTGTCCTGGGGTTAAGGTTAAGTATCAATACTGATTCTCTTGCCAAGACTGGCCATCTGCTGAACATCCTTTTACCTTCTCAGCTCCCTGGTTTTAGGCTTTTCCCATTGCTGCTAACTAATCTACTCGGTTTTCTCATAGTCGATCTCTTCTTTCCTGTATAGAAACTTTCCTTGATAAGGCAGTTGATACAATGGAACTGCAGACTATGAAATCAGATCACGTGTATCTGTTTTGGCTATAGTCACTGAATCTATTGAACTTTCAGTTTTCATGTGTGGATGGGGATAATAAACCTCATACAAGGCATGCAGGTAGATATAGCACCTACTTTATAAGATTTCATCAAAATTATAGATGAATGCACATAGGTAAAGTGCTTACCACAGTGCTTGCAATGCAGTATTATAAGCCCTATTATTATTAATCATCATCATTATTATTATTCAATAATATATGTAAATGCTTGGCATGTAGCAATTGTTCCATCAGTGACCGCTCCTAATATTGCTCTCACTGGACATTCTTTTTAGCTCTGTTTGTTATAGTTCATCTTAGTTGGCATGACAAGAACAGAAAATATGGTGGTCAGATTCTACATAACTATTTTTCCCTTCTTCCCAGCTTTAAGAAACTCATGTAAACTGCATTCCGTCATTCATTTATTTCTTCTTAGAACGTGTATTCAATAAATGTTTGTTGAGTACTTGTTCTATTCCAGACTTTGTCCTGGATTCTTATAAATACATATTAGCTTATATAATTCTCAAAATTATTGGTTACATAGGCATTATGGTATTCATCTTATTGATGAGAAAACTGAGTGGAAGTTGAGAAATCTGTAGAGGTCCATTTGGAGTTCAGTATACCTGATCCCAAATCTGGATACCTCTGGCAACCCTAAACTAGCTTCAGGCAGTTTGTCTCCTCTGCTATCCAAACCAAGCACAGAACCTAGTCAATTACATTTTACAAATAAGAATGTAAAACCTGAGAAAGATGATTAGTCTCTGTAACTTCCACGTACATGAAAGCTTTACGATTTCCCCAAATTACAATTCCATGCTTCTAAGAATCCAGTCTCTGAAAGTTATGTTGTCATACCCCGACTCGGCAGTCATAGACAGCCTCTGAAACGACTATTTTTCATTTGAAATGGTGTTTCTAGCTGTATTAATGGCCACTCTCTGCACAATTGATCAGTTCAACTTGGTGGTTGATTCGATTTAGTCATCAGCTCAGCTGTAGAAACCATATGCATCATTTTTTTTTTCCCCAACCAAATGTTGTTGCTGTTGAACAAGCACGACCATAAGATTACATAAGATGTTACAGTCATTGGGTTAGCTGCATGGACATGTGGATTGTTGGGAGGCTAACTCTTTCATTGATTTACTTGCCAGTGTCTGGGAGACTTAGAGGGAGATGGTACTATGCATATTTTGTGTCCTGGCAATATTTTTAGTTCTCCTTGGGGAAAAAAAAGTTGAGAATTTTTTCCCTTGAACTCTCAATCAAAACTTGAAAAATGCCTAGAATTTCATTTCTTTTGCACCATAGACTAGGTTTCTTTTCTTGATGTGTTGGTGCAGAGGATGTGTGCCAGAATGGAACATTGCTGACATAAGGGTTTTAGGGAACCTTTATTACCTCTTTTCCTTTTCCACAAAAACGGCTGGTATTTAGATGGGGCTCCAATTTCTGTCTCTTGGTTCTATCATGATTTTAAATTGGCTTCTCAGAATCTTATGTAAGGGAAATTTTGTGATTTGGGGTTTTTTTTAGTTTATTTTTACACAATTTACCATGTTTTCTAAATAATATTCATGTATGTGTGAATTTCCAATTCATTTAGAAATATTCAGATGAATGATTGCTACAGCTTTGGCTTTTTAAAAAAAGCTATTCAGACACTTCTTCTGAATCTTTGTGTTCATTATATTTATATTCTTCAAAATAATTAAAGCATGAGGTAAAAAAATCCAAGAACAATATATGAATTATTAGCCAATAAAGAGTTTCTTCTTCCTCTTTCAGAACAAATTATCATCATTATTATTATTGTTATTTAGAATCCATAATAACGGTAACATACAAGATACAAAATCCTTTTTTTCTCATTACCCTTTCCAGCAGGTAGGGGTCATTTTCACAGTGTTATACGGCTTCATCAGTCCCAAGGATTTCTCATGTCTCTCAACACCTAACTCCACAAGCACCCAATGTCTTAGGTCTCCAGTAATTCAAGCTCACATTTTCCTGATTTTCTTTGCTTGAGTGATCAATACTTTACCTCCAGGTATCTCCCCTGGATGTGGAAACTAGCTTTATAAAATAGTATTGCATATCCACAAGGCATATCTCAGGTTGCTTTTTTGCTTGTTTACTACATAGAGGTGTTTTCTGAATTCTTATTGATGATTATCCATTGTTTTCCTTTAAACAAATATTCTCCTCCAGATCAGGCTACGTACCCTGACATTTTTATAATTGTTGCTGTTCTACCATAGGAGACTCAAACCAGTCACCAGTAGGTTTTACCTCATCATTCTTTTGTTCAAAGGCACATTCTAATAAGAAACATTCTTGTGAGAGATTAGCCTGTTGTAGATCTGTTTTTCTCCCAACTGTCCCTGCTTATGACCTAGATATGTATTGGCTAGATGTCTGTAGATTATCTGGAGAGCTATAATCACACTCATTTCATTACCTCATCTTTTCTCTTCTGCAATTTATTTCCTTGTCTATCCTCTCGGAAAAAAACTTTTGTTTCCCCAATTTTCCAGATAAGTAGAGCATTAAATTTGGGTGTGTAGTTTTGATCTTGTGTGTATAAATCCCATGCCGCCCATTGACTTTCCTCTCTCATCTTTGTTTTATTTTGTTATAAAATCTGTGCTTTCTCTTAGGAAATTTTAGCCATTTATTATCACTTTAAAAATCAGAATATCATTGTTTTTATGGAAAGCAATATGGATAAGTGTATCAAAAGTCTTCATAATGATTAAAACTTTCATGGAGCAATTTATAAATTAATGATAGTACACATATATGATGCAATGTTATTCAATCATTTATGTGTCTCTCCCAAAGAATTTTAAATATTTTTGAAATGCTTTAGGAAATAGTTATTCAACAAATATTTATTTCTTTAAAAGATTTTATTTACTTGAGAGAGAGAGAATGAGAGAGAGAGAGAGCATGAGAGGGGGGAGGGTCAAAGGGAGAAGCAGACTCCCTGCTGAGCAGGGAGCCTGATGTGAGACTTGATCCTGGAACTCCAGGATCATGACTGAGCCACCCAGGCACCCTCAACTAATATTTATTAAGCTTCATTATATACCAGACCCTGTTTCAGTGGTAACAAAAAATCAATAAGAAATTATATAATGGTAGTGTCATGATTATTTGCAATTAAATATAAAAGAAATAGAACAAAATAGCAACAGAGATATTTGAGAAAATCTTTGCATTCTTCATACCTTAAAAATATTTTCCACATTTTCCAACAAGTATTGTTTGTTTTTTTAATTAAAAAAGACCTAAAACTAAAAAAAAAAAAAAAAAAACAAACCTAAAACTACTTGTTTTAACGGTATAATGCTTAGCATGTAACACCTTCTTCCATATGCTTGATTAGCAGGTAGAGTAAGATAATAATAGGTAAAATGATATTACTAATATAGACTGGGCTTTAGGCATTGGCAATATCAACATAATACACACTTGGAGGGAATTTTGTAATAGTTCCTAAATATCTAATGATAGAATAACCACATCAGAATCAAGAGGATGATTATATTAAATATATAGTCTACATTTTACTTCAAACCTATTGAGTTAGAGATTCTAGGCAGGAATTTGCCTTAGCTACTGTAAGTGCTCATTAGTTTGCTGGGAAAAAAATTACATGAAACCTTAGCTGCTTATAACAACAAATTTTATTATTGCACACAGTTTCTGAGGGTCAGGAATTAGGAAGCAGCTTAGCTGGGGAGTTGTGGTTCAGGATCTCTCACAACACTGAGTCAAAGTTTTAGCCTGAGTGACAGTCATACAATCATTTGAAAGTGTGGTTCAGGCTGGAGGATTCCTTCCAAGTGGTTCATTCATATGACTGTTGACTGAAGGCCTCACTTTCTTCTCGGGTGTTAAAAGAAAGCCACTGCTCCTCACTACATGGTCTTCTTCATAGGTCGCTTGAGTGCCCTCATGACTTGACAGCTGGTTATACCCATAGCAAGTGATTCTAGAGAAAGTACAAGGAGAAAATCACAATGCTTAGTCTCCAAATCACACACCATCATGAGTCTAGTTCGCACTACAGAGAGGGGAATTAAGTTCCAACTCTTAAAGATAAGAATGTTAAAAAAATTCCTGGATTACCTTAAAACCAGCCCAAACCTTCAGCGTCTGTGACTATACCACAAATTCCTCCCTTTCTGATTCTAAAGCACAAGCAGATTAGTATATCATTCCTCTCCCAGTTCAGGAATCCTTGTTAGAGACGGAGGGTGTCTGAGCAGTGCTTCCCCATGTGTCATTTGGGACCTCACTTAGTTAGAGGGAGGGCCTCATTTCACATGGTGGCCCATTCTCTCTTTGAACAGATTCAGCTTACAAGATTCCTTTCCCTTAATACTGAGTCAGTGTCTATGCTGGGAATCTCCCTGTATCAGTTCCAATTGTTTAGCTCTGTGCAAGCTAAAAATGAAAAGCATCGTGTCCTCCTCCTCAGAGAATTTGATTCTGTAGGATTATGGATGTGGTCCTAAAGTTTTCCTGGATGAGTGTAATGAAAAGGCTTGAGAAATACGGGATTCATAGGGAAACTGTTCAGAAAAGCGGGTAGACAAGGAAAATGAAAGCCTGGAATTTGAAGTGAATGGAAAGCTGAGAGAAAGGAGCTATATTCTAAATGGCAAAGGAGATGTTTCAAAACACATCTTTATGACTTTGTCGAGACATTTAAATTTTGTATGTATGAAACATGAGAATATAAAGTGCTATCAATAGTTCAGAACTGAGGAAAAAGAAAACACTCTGATTCTTTGGCAAGTTTCATCAAGTGAGGTCACTCAAGGGAAAAAAAAAACAGAAAATTAACAAACAAACAAACAAACAAAAAACCTTTATAATTGTCCAATATCCCATTGTCTATATAAAGAGACTTGAGAGAAGAAGATAATCATCTGACAAATAATCCTCCCTCCTTCTTGAAAGGGAGTGTGGCAATAAAAATATGATTCATTTATTTCACTTAAAATGTGGGGTAGAGGAGACAACTGATTTTAATATCAGAATGTTCACAAGAAGATTCCTGCATCTCAATCTGGATGGGGGTGGGCTGAGCAGCAATCCATGTGCCTTCACCTCACAGCTACCATAGCTTGGTGAGAGAAGCCCGAAGAGAGAAGGAAGAGAGGCATAGCAACTTAAAATAGGGATGTATATCCTTTCCTGGTGAGTATGACAGATGTGAAAGGAGATCTTGTGAGCTCAGACCAAATCATGTAAGGAGCCACAAGAAGCTGCTGGGTGGCTCCCCATGACACTTTCTGGCTACTGTCACACCATATAGAGGGCACATAGGCATTTTCCATTATTAGGGAGATTAAATAGGGATGCCTGCTGTGTTTTCAGAGCTGTATCATGTCTTCATCCATGCAAGAGACCATCTAGCTGAAGACATCAGCACCTGGAATCAACATAAAATGAACTATGTCTCAGTTGCTTAACTTTCATGGCCACCAATGAAACCTCTATCTACATTGTTACAAGTACTTTCCTACCCCTCACCTTATGCCTACCATGTCCATAACAGAAGGAAGTAGGATGGAGGCACAGCTAGTGGGCATGCTATCTAATCTTTTAGAGGGAAGTATGCGAACTAGGAAGGGACAGAAATGCTTGCAACTCTAAAATGACTGCCAAAAATGTTGGCAATGGATAAAAAAGATCATCACAACACTAAGGTGACATATATTAGCAAGTTCATTTTTTCTCTGCGTTCCTTCTTTTACCAAGTGTATTTTGTGTTTTTAGGATTGTTACCCTGAAAGCTCTGATAGGGGAATTTTTAAAACTTTTACAAAAAATTAAACCCTTCCATTTATTGCTGAGTTGAGACTTTGGAGGTTTGAGGGTGAATCTGTGTGATGTAAACGCAAATTCCTGTCTTCCTGACACCACATAGAGTCGTAACAAAATGATGTTAGCTAATGTTTTCTGATTGTTTAGTGTCCCACACTGGGCCAGATACAGTGCAGGTATTATTCTATTTAAGTTTTATGATATTTCTATGAAATAAAATATATATTACCCCTCATTTCAAACAGTTGTAAAGTAGGGTACAAAGTGGTCTGTGGCAGAGAAGGAACCCAGAGAGGAAGGCAACATCCAAAGTCACATAAGAATTAGGTATACAATGGGGATTTGAACCTAGGTAGTCTGATTCCACAGCCCAGCATCAATCTTTGCTATTTTATGTTCTTTGATTGAAACTATAAAAATGAAACCAACACATTTTCCTTTCCTTCAAATGAGCTATTCCCAATTAAATCCCATGCTCTGTTATTTGGGGAAACGTTAGTCAGCGTTGCTCTCTGACCAGAAGGCATTGCCACATAAACGTCAAAGTTGAACCACTGATTAAAAGAAGTGGATACACCACTAATTATTTTCCTTCTGAGAGAGAAATGATGGATGTTACATTCCTGGAATTCAATATGTCTCTGAAGACATTGGAAGTCTGCATTCTTTCCTCTACACATTTCATGACTAAACTTCTCAAATCTCATTTTACTCATTCATTCATTCATTTCATCATCAATCCACTCAGTCATCAAATATTTATAGATTTATGAAGTATCTGCAGTGAACAAAACATTATACCAGGTGCAGAGAAGACCTGAAGAACAACTATCAGATTAGATTGTAAATTCCTTGACAAATTGATCCCAAAGCTACTTGAAGGATGAATAGGGATCAGCAAGAGAAAGGAAAAGAAATTTCCAGTCAAAAAGAGGCTAAAGAGAAGATTCAGCATGATATGCTGATATTTCAGCTTTTTCAGTGGGGCTCACACAGGGATCAGTGCGATGATTCTGGGAAGGAAAGTGCAGTCTGAACACTTGCGTGCATTATATACTGGACTTTGAATTTTATTTTGAAAGAATTGGGAGCCTTCAAATGGTTTTAAGTTTACATGTCATGAGATAAGCTTTGTGTTTTGGAACATTGACCACTTATAGTAGTTGAGAGTAGATAGTTGAGGAGGAAGGAAAATCAATTAGAAGGACATTGTAAATTTAAGCAAGAAATGATGAAGATCACTTCAGTACAAGATGGATTAATAAGAACCAGATTTACTCTCCTCACTGAGATAATCCAAAAAGGAATAAAATATATGAAAGTACATTTTTAAGGACACAGTAGGGCATCAGTCAGTGAAGGCCAGTGATCAGTGAAAGAAGGGAAGCAAATCAGGTACACTCTGTGATTGTCCTCATGAAACTAACTCTAATGAGAGTTTCCAGGCCGTAGCATAAACAGGGATCCCAGGAAGAGCCCAGAAGACCCCCTCAGCTGAGAATATGGATCCGGGAATCTGAGGTGACCAAGACAGTTTGGTTTTTCAGGACGGAGTACTGAGAAGAAGAGTTTTATTGAGAGAAATCTTCAGACACTGCAGAGTCCCTTCACCACATATTTAGCTGAGTAACACTCAGCACATATGTCTGAGAATAGCTGAGGTCAGAACAAGATCCACCTAAGTGGATTAGAGTATCACATGTGGTATAGAACCATGAATAGACCCAGTTTTTACAAGCTGGAATGGAAAATCTCATGCTTCACAGGGCATGAAGTAGAACACACAGGAGGGTCTTACCTGAGTCATGAGAAGGAATTACCCTTACACTGAGCACTGCTCTAATTTCCACCTAACAAATTGTAAAAGCGAAATCAGAAGAATCCAACTGTTCCCAAGGAAATTGACTGCTTCCCTGAAAGAAGCTCAGGATTTGTAGGAATGCAAAAACATCCAGCACTCAACGAGTTAAAATTCACAATATCTGGCATTGAAAAAAAAGATGATCAGGCATGCAAAACAACAAAAAAATAGGACTCATAATGAAGAAAACAATTTATCAATTGGAAGAAACACTGAACTGACATAGATGTCAGGTTTAGCCAACAGTGACATTTCATAAAGTTACTATAATTGTGTTTCATAAGTTCATAAATCTAAGTAGCTTAAAAAAAAACAAAACACAAGCTCACAAAAAACCCCACAAGCTCAGAAACATGAAAAAGATTGCACCCAAATCAAATTGATTAAAACAAATGAGAAAAAGAAAAATCATTAAAATTTATCACAGAAAAGA
The DNA here is from genome assembly GCA_028534135.1 of Potos flavus. Taxonomy (NCBI): domain Eukaryota; kingdom Metazoa; phylum Chordata; class Mammalia; order Carnivora; family Procyonidae; genus Potos; species Potos flavus. The sequence goes on from CM052883.1 coordinate 76,122,344, forward strand.
AAACATGTTACTTCCTTGGGATGCTTGGGTGGCTCAGTCCTTAAATGTCTGCCTTTGCCTCAGGTCATGATCCCAGGGTTTTGGGATCAAGTTCTGTATCAGGCTCCTTGCTCAGCTGGGAGCCTGCTTCTCCCTCTGCCTGCCGCTCCCCCTGCTTGTGCTCTCTCTCTCTTTCCCTGACTAGTAAATAAAATCTTAAAAAAAAAAAAAAAAAGAAAAAGAAAAAGACAACATGTTACTTCCAGAGGAACAAAAGTAAGGATAACGTCAGATTTCTTGTTGAAACAGTGCAAGCAAGAAGATAGTGGAGCACCATCCTCTAAGTACTGAAATAAAATACTATCAACCCAGAATTCTGCTCAGTGGAAGTGTCTTTAAAAAGTGAAAACAGAATAATGACATTAAAGCTGAAAGAATTACTATCAAATCCTAACTACCAAAAAAAAAAAAAAAAAAAAAAGAAAAAGTTACAGAACATCCTTTAAGCAGACGGAAACAGTACCAAATGGGAATCTGGATCTATGCAAAGAAATGAAGACCATCAGATATGGTGACTCCGTGCATCATAAATGGCATTGCAGCTTCTGTCTTGCTCTCTTGGACCATTTGCATTGGGGGACCTAGCTGATAACACGGAAGCAGTCCTTGCAGTCCATGTGAAAAAGACTGTGATCTCCTACCAACAGTCATATGAGCAAATTGTACCAGAAGCAGACCTTCCAGTCCCAGTCAAGCTGTTAGAGGACCACAACTCTGGCCAGCATTATTACTGCAATTTTCATGTGAGTTCCTATGCTGGACACATTCCAAAATTCTGTCCTAAAGAAACTGTGAGATAGTAAATGTTTATTGCTTTAACAGAATCAAAACAAACAAATAGGGGTGGCTCCCCCTGGGTGGCTCAGTCAGTTAAGCATTTGCCTTACAGCTCAGGTCATGATCACAGGGTTCTGGGATCAAGTCCCACATCGGGTTCCCTGCTCAGCGGGAAGCCTGCTTCTCTCTCTCCTCCCCATTTGTGCTCTCTGTCTCTCTCTCTCTCTCTCTCTCTCTCTCCCAAATAAATAAATAAAAACAAATAAACAAAAACCAGCAATGAAACAAACGTGCAAACAAATCACAAATTCACATGTACTTTGACCCAACATGTCTCTTCACAGATGTATTCTACAGATATGTTGGCACTTTTTGAAAATATGTATTTATAAAGATGCTCACTTCAGCATTATGTATAAGCACAAAATACTGGAAATAGCTGGTGTCCATAGCTAGGTGTTTATTAAGTAAATTATAGTCTATCTATCTATATCTATCTACCTATCTATCATCTATCTATCATCTACCTGATGAAGCTATTAATCAAGAAAGTAGCAGGCAAAATGGGAGCAAAAGAAAGTATCAGATCTGACAGATACAAAGATGGTAGAATCAAGCATTAAATGTTAGGAGTGAGGAAAGTGTAGCAGATAAGAATGGCAGTCTTTCCTTTGTTTCTGTGTTCATACCACCATTCCCTGCCTGACTCATAATAAGAGCCTGCTATGGTGTCTCTCTAAAGTCAATGTCTTATAGTTTTCGTAAGGTTTCGGGGGCAGGAAAAGAATACAGGAGAGACTCGGAGATGGCAAGCGGTTGGAGTGAGCTTTAATGGAGGCGCTCTCGGGCGAGGTTCCTCGGTTCGTCAGCAATCCGGCCGAGGAAGTTGTGCGGGGGGAGGGGGAAAGGGGCTATTTATCCGGTCCAGGGGCGGGGAAATTCCTGGCAGAGGTGACTGTTCCCTTATATGGTATAGTTTCTGGCAGAGGCTCCATCCGGGAAGGACTCGGGTGCCATCTTGTTCAGGCCAGGCGGCCATTTTGTGTAGTCTCCTGCGGTCCTTGATCCACGGGCCCAACAGTTTTCCCCTTACAGTCAATCTTGACATATTAGCCAAAGTGCCTTTTCAAGTGTAGGTTGGATAATGTCATTCCTCTGCTCAGACTTTTCACCTGTCCTCAGTTATTTTTCCTATAACTTCACTTTCTCACTCCCGTGTTGGTTCATTCTATTCTTGCCATACTGTTCCCCTTATGGTTCCTTACATGTGCTGGGAATATCCTTACCTTAGTCTTAGTCTTAGCTGTTTCTCTTCCTGCAATACTATCCTTAGAGCCACAAAGCTGACTTTCCCACCTGCAAGTGTCTGTTTAGATATCCTTTTCTTAGACTGACCAAGCTTACTGACTACCTTATTTAATATGACAAACTGCCTCTTCATTATCGCTCAGAATTTCCAATCCCCCTTGTTCCACTCTACTTCTTTTTATTCTTTCATTGCTTATCACTTTTGAAAAGCATAAAATATCCTATTATTATGTTTATTGCTTATTGCTTATCTGCTATAATAGCACATAAGATCCAGAAGGAAGGAATATATGATTTATGTACTTATTTATTTTTACTGATGTGTCTCATGTTCATTAAGTAATACTTGACAAGTAGTAAGTGCTCAATGCCTATCTTTGTATGAATGAATAGATTTATTGAGTTTTAAGACTTCACAGTGATGGTATACCCACTTTCATTCCGGACAACAAACTCCTATTAATTCAGGTAGTATTAAATTTGGACTTTTGTGGTGGTCACATAACTGCTGCTCATTCTGAAATTCATTAGGGAGCATTATAAAGGGGTAATTAGGAATTACTAAGAAAGGTATTGAACTAGTGCCACATATGGAAGTCAAAATTACTGTTAAATATACAATATTTCAAAACAGTGTTCAAGAATGGTGAACAGGTACAAATACAGCACAAATTTTTAAAAGACAAGAGAACATTTGTTTATTACCAATGTAAACTTCAGCAGTTGCTTTAGATTTCAGATCAGGTGATGGACAAACCAGCCTAACTTTATATGATGGCCCTACAATGAATTCAGTTTCACACAACTAGTTGCAGACCCTTTTGGAGTTTTCAGATATTATTTGTTGTGCTTTTAGCATTTATTCTTTTTCTTTTGTATTTACTATGTTAAATTAAAATGTAACATAATTGTCAAATTAGAGTATCAAATATAAGTCCTCCAAAGATAATGAAAAAGTATCAGAGTTTGATTCACAAATATACAATTGTGGGGTGATAGCACTGTTTAGAAGGCAACGTTATGAGTGGGTGAGAATAGGCCAGTATAAATCTGACAGATCTCTGAAATAAAATGGCATTTTACCGTGAGAACCTGAGATATGGTTCCCAAGAGGTATGAGCCCTAAACGAGAAGTCAAAAAAAAGCCGGTGGTGCCTATTGTTAAGTATTAGGTTAGTGGTATATTTAGTTCCCATTTTCATCAAAATTTTGCAATTTTTAATCTAACACAAGACAAATAAAGCCTTGGCATAAAGTTTTATAATTTGCCTTCAGGATTTTATATATTATTCCATTCTACTATGTATTGAGGATTACTGAGTTTTCCTTTTTGGGGACTTTAGGGAATTAAACTGCTAGTTTGGAGAGACATACTACCTTGTAGGATCACCTGTGTCCTTGTTCACCCCTCTTAAACCACCATTCTTCCTGCAGACCACCATGTCTATTCATTAGCGGTATTCATTCTGTTAGGTTATGGATTCAGGAAAGCTGACATTTGTAATTTAGTGAGACATTAATTCACCAACTCTGCTACATTGTGAGGATGTAGGGGATATCTACTATTTTTGAAGAAAAAAGAAGACACTAACATTCCCGAGTGAAGTTTGGTCTCTAGTGTTTGCCATTTACAAAAATATTTAAGTGCAAAAAACTTATTTACTACATTGATTCATGTGCTTTTTGCACAATTAATGTTCAAACTGAATGTTTTTATTTAACTTTATAACCAGGATTCACCCTATAGCTTGACATGGGAAATCTAAAAACAAATTTAAAAATGTGTAAGCATTCTCAAGTAAAATTTCAAAACTTTGTACTTATTTTATTAATCAATTTCTTTTAATATCATATAGCTTATTATATTTTTTATATAAGATTCCCATCATTTGTCCAATGGAAAATATTTGGTTATATACATGGAATTTAGAGTTTCAATATTTTTTCCTCCTATTCAATGAGTTATATTGCATTTTATTCATTAACTCAAGACTGATTTCTTTGAAATAAGAAATCTTAAAATTTAAGACAATAAATTATAATTAACAAAATCATTTCTATTTATGTAAGTATATGAATTCAAAACATCCAAATTTCTTGTCAATATAATACATACACTGCAAGTTAATTTATATATTCAATTGAATTTTGACAACTGTTTAACAGATAAGCAAGTAAGAAATTATTTTAGCACATTTCAAAGTGTCCAGTGTAATGAGTTGCACATAGTAATGGATCAAAAATTTCATTTATAAATACATGTTTTGAGCACTTACTGCAGATGTTTGCACTTCCAAAGATAATGCATGGTTCCTAAATATAAAGCTAACCTGGAATGTGAGTTGTATGTGGAAGGCACATAAAATTTGAAGAACTAAGAAAGAAAACATAATTTGAGGTAAAGGGGACAAGCTGATCAAATGCACAGAGGTCAAAAAACACGAGGCATGTAAAAACTGGTGGAATGGACTTATAAAATATACAGGGACACCTGGGTGGCTCAGTTGGTTAACCATTTGCCTTCAGCTTAGGTCATGATCTAGGGTTCCAGGGATCAAGCCTGGCCTCTGCTCAGTGGGGAGTTTGCTTCTTCCTCTCCCTCTGCCCCTCTCCCCACTCGTGTGCGTGCTCTTTCTCTCTCTCAAATAAATAAATGAATCTTAAAAAATAAAGTATACAAAATGAAGAAATTAGAAAATAAAATCTCTTAATTTTTATCAATTATTCATTTTGTCTTAAACATACATAGTAAGGACATTGCACTAAATCACAGTTATAACTAGTGTATATCCAAGGTGAGTCTGGAGTACCTGGGAAGTCATTGAGATGAGGTGGAGTGGTGGCCCATCAAAAGTCCATTTACTAAAGAGTGACCTCCCAGGAGGTTCTATCCTGAGAAAGACAGAATGTGACCTATAAACAAACTCAACAATCAAGTGGGAGTAAAGATCTTGAGGAAAACATGTTTTCCACTGCTTGGTGTGGAACTTAACCTAACTATACTCATATCTAAGTATTATATAGAATGATACAACACAAAGTAAAAATTAATAAAGCTGCTTTGCCAATATCAGTATTATTTATAGAGAAGCAAAAACTTCTTTGGATCTAACAGAGGGTAACATTCATGCACATACATACACAGTCTCAGTCTCATTCAGTCTTTCTTAACCACAGATGAGACCGCTTTGCCAGTGCATGAGTGATGGTACTCAGCAGAATGATGAAAGTATCTGTCATGGGGCACCTGGGTGGCTCAGGGGGGTAAGCCTCTGCCTTCAGCTCGGGTCATGATCTCAGGATCCTGGGATCGAGGCCCCGCATCAGACTCTTTGCTCAGCAGGGAGCCTGCTTCCCCCTCTCTCTCTGCCTGCCTCTCTGCCTACTTGTGATCTCTCTCTTTGTGTGTCAAATAAATAAATAAATAAATAAAATCTTTAAAAAGAAAGAAAGAAAGAATCTGTCTGACAAAACGGAATCCCAGGAAGGAGGTGGTAGCATCAAGTGCATATTGTCACGCCCAATGGATGAAATAAAGTGATGTTTGATGAGATACTACTGTATCAGATAAAGCAGTGGTGATCGCTGTTGGAGAAGTGATGACTTGCAGATGTGTGTTACACAGTTTATGTCCAGGAGAAGGTGATAACTAGATAAAACAGAAATTCTCACTGGAATCCAGTCTGGTGCAATGATACCTAGAGGGAAAGGAAGCTTTGATTAAAGGATGTTTGTCTGTAGTACACATCTTAGTGTTTCTAAACTAATCGGAGGTCACTTTAAGGAACTAAACTTGTATATAAGCAAAGAAGAAGTCAGTGGGATTTAGATTAGAAACTTAAAAAGAAAAAGTTATCTACAGATTGATGAGTCATGACTAAACCAAGATTATTCAAACAATTTATTGAGTGAATAAAAGGAGATTTAGATAAAAATTACTTATAATCTCACTATCTAGATACATACAGTTACAGGAATCCTTCCAAAATTTTCTAAACTTTATGAAGAGTGAGAGAGAAGGAAGGTTGAAGAGAAAAGAAATAAGCTTATATTGGAACCTAATTTTATCACTTATATAAGTAGTATAAATTATATTTTATGTCAGAAAATGAAAAACTCCATTTATTTATTATGACTACATTGAATTCCATTTGGTCTCTAACCACCTAGCCATCTAATAGCTATTTTATATATATATATGTGTGTGTGTCTGTGTGTGTGTGTATGTATATACATATATATAATTACATATACTACATATATTATTATTTAAATAATACTATAATGGTGACTTCACATACTGAGCCCTTTTTTCTTAATGGCCATTGTATACAATGCTGGAGTTCCTAACTATTTGTCTGATTACTTGTCTCCTGTAATAGACACTTATTTTAGGAAAACTACCCAAAGTTAAGAACATTCTCTTCTTGCTAGGGCACAGATCAATTAATAGGCTTCACATAATGCAGTAAGTAAATTTTTCTGATTATACCTATTTATTATCTTCTCAAGATCACATTAAAATATAATCATCTATTTCTCTCATGTCACTCAGACTTCTGGTCAGAGCTCACAGGGATGATGACCAAGAAAGATTCATGGAACTCCATGGACATGGTCTGACTGATGCTTCTCCAGGGAGACTGACAGTTGTCACCGGTAATTACAATCTTTCCTTTCTCACTCAAGCTCTCAGAGACAGAGAGCTACTGCATCAAGCATGGGAAAATTCTCACTACAGAGAGCAAGAAATAGAAATTGAAGAAAACTTCATGTCTTATATTGTAAATTGTTTAAATGGCTTTATGGAAAAGAATCAACCTAAATCCTGCTCTCCTAGTGACAAATGAAGAAATATTGTCACATAGCAAAGAGCCAAACCCTTCACCAACTGACACAGGTCATCCAAGGACTGCCTAACAGAACTGTGTATTGACTTCACTCAACATTGACATTCCTTTAAGTCTTCCTAACAGACTTTGGATTGGTTTGCTTGTACCACCAATTCTTACAATTCATATGGTTCAGAGAACAATGAATGCTTGACTCTTTAGCTTTAAGGATAAACTCAGTAGGAAAAAGGAAAAAAAAAAACATGCATAATCCACTTGCTAGTTTTCATTTAGAATTAGGCATGTGATTCTATGTGGAACCATAACTTAAGAAGAGATAGCTAGAGGTTTCTTGAAAAGTTCTTAATGCATGAGAGAGAGAAATAGAATTCCAAGAAGATGGTGGCAGCAAATGGTTTTGGGCTTTCCCTGAATCACATCTTGCCCAAGTTAATAAACAGAAAATCAGAACTAAAATCTGTAGAAAACATTACAAAAACCAAAAATAAAAAAAAATGTGAAAATGTATTCTCATAAACTCCCAAGGATGAGAGGATTAGGACAGACCTCTCATAGCCACACATGTCTCTTGCTATTAGAAATTGTGTAGGAGGGAGGGAAGAAAAGTCCAAGAGTTTTGGGGGAGCCCCAAGAGCTTGAAAATCTCCAAATTAGCCATCCAATACAGCCTGAACTTAAAAAAAAAAAAACAACAAAAACAAAAACCAAGCATATACAATGGAAGAGGAGATGCAGGTGGAGAAGAGGTCAGAAGGCTAATAATACAGCTATCACTTCATGGTAACGGCAGAAGAGTAGTCTTGCAGATGTTAAGCTAAAAGTTCTCTTGGCCTATTTCTTCTAACTGCACAGAAAATATTCTTTTTACTTAAGAATAAACATCACACAATATTCTTCCAAATCCCATTCAAAGTTATAGGAAAATACAAAGCAGAATGACTCTACTACAAATACTAAAAGTAAATTCAAGAAGACAAGTGAAATGTTTAACATTTTAAAATAAGCTAAATAAGATGGAGGATCTTACAGAAGCTACAGAAGAACAAAATGGGCCCAAAGTCAAAGAAATACTCTGGGAAAAGTTAAAGGAAAAAGGAAGAGAAAAGAAAGCTAAAAATGTCTGAAACAATTATTAATTTCACTGCAAAATGAAGACTGAAATATGTATCACATTAACATAGAAAATGCCTTAAAAGGAATAGAAAAAGCAAAGGAGAATGTTTTCTTAAAATTCAAAAAAGAAACAAAAAAAAGATGAAGTAAAAAAATGAGAAAATGTGCAAAAATGTTTCAATATTATAAGATTACAGATTTAGTATAATCTGAAAAATATACTCGTGAAGAGTACATAGTGCATCTTAGAAATTCAACCCTAATGAATCAAAGCCAAGACATACTTTGTAAAATTATTAGAACCTAAAGGAAAAGAAACTTATCATCAGACTTTTCAATAGCAATACTTTATGCCACAAGACAATGCAGTAATATGCTAGAAAATATTCAAGGACTGGAAACGTGAGCCAATGTTTGTATATCTGGTAATGTGTGAAAGGCACAGAAGAACTGCTTCAACACGCAAGAACTTAGTAAATGTGTTTGTTGGAACATTCCTGAAGAATCTATAAAGAAACAAACTAGAGCCAACAAAAATGACAGGAGTAATAATGTCAATAGGATTTACACTGAATATTAAATGTGTATCTTTCTATAGTAATAAGATTAAATTGCAATTATAGTGCATTCAGGATTTTTAATGGTTATAAGTTGTGACAATATAAAGAAAATGGAGGGGGGAAGGGTCATGGGAAAAGTACATGAAAGGATAAATATGTACCAATTGACTTATAGGAATTAACTGGGAATAATAATAGGATATTACTTCAAATTAGATATTGGTGGAGAGGGATGGGAAATAGAAGCTATTAGCTATTATCAATCTTGTTCATAGTAGGAAATCCATAGACATAGCCCATTTCTCCATAAAAAAGAGAACTGTGGTTTATTATTCGATAGTATTACATACAAAAGTGACTAGAAGAAAATAAAAATCAAAGCCTTTTTAATATAAAACGTTACACCAAAATTAAGCACACACAGATAGACTGCCTAGTGGAAGATTATATAAATAATACACACACACACAAACGGCAACTCATAAAACTATTTGAAAGAATGAAGGAGGTTCTACTCACTAATAAATATAACTTTTATATGTATATATATATATATCTCACTTATAAAATAATAAGGTAAAAAATATATTTTGACTAACAAAACAAAATCCAACAATATTCAGTGGAGAGGAAAAAATAAAGAAGACTTCATAAGATAAAGAAAAACTAAGAAAAATATAATAAACACAGAAAAGAAAAAAGGGGAGTAACATTATCGATTATCTGTTGCAATAGAATTAAGACCAGAGAGTGTGAAGGAAGGAAGGAAAGAGAGAGAAAGAAAGAAAGAAGAAAGAAAGGCACTTCATAATATTTAAGCCTAAAATTTACATAAGGAAATACCAGTTATTCATATTTATGCATCCAATTAACAAAGCAACAGCTTTCATAAAGCAAAAATTCCTAGAGAACAACCAGAAATCAAAACTCAATAGAACACTTTAAAACACCTCTCTCAATCTAAGACAGACGAAGTGGTCGAATATTAGGAAGATTGTAGAAAATCTAAAACTACATAATCAATAAGGTAGATTTTATAGATTTAAAAACATGCCCACATTTCTGGCTATGATGAAATTCACATGTTCTCTTTTCTCTTATAAACATTAGTTCTCCTCCCATTTAATGTAAATGCTGTTCAGAACTCTAAAACATCGCTAGTGCTGTTATCACTTAGCATTTAGAGTGGTATTCATATTTAAACATATTTTACAAGCCTTAATTGGAATAATATTAGATACTGGAAACTCTTGCCCTTTATGTCACCCAAAGAAGTGTCAAAGGGACCAATTTGATGTTTCTTAATAATTATTGGCTCATTTTAGAAAGGTCTATTTTAATTCAAATATGTTGTCTCAGCTGTAAAAAAGAGAAATCCATTTTTTTTTTTTAAGTGGCTTCTTTGTGCCAGGCACTTAACATCTGTTAATCTATGTTTGAGGCTGATCAGGGTTTGAAACTAGATGAGTCTGCTTCCTCTTATGATTCCACCTTAGCATATTATCTTTGGATTCTTTTACTCTTAACCCAAACTCAGATGGCTTGGATCATCTGATATCCATAAATTTTGGCATTGTGGGGTTGCTGTGTATGATAATATCAGTAAGAATAGCTTACCAGTGTACTATTGCCATCTATTCTAGGCTTTGTAAGAACTATTTGTAAGAACTATTAAGAGGTACATTATCTCTTACAACTTTTAATACTTAGAAAAGCCCGGTGAGATACTGATATGGGATCATTTTACTGGGAGCAATAAAAACCAAAGTGATTAGCAATATCTAAAAGTAGTTCTTTAAATCTGGCACCTGATCAACTTTAGACAATGAACAGATGAATGATAAGTATCAGGACCAGAATTTAAGCTTGTTTTTTTTTAAAGCAAAATATGCACTTTTTCTTTCACTTGACAATCTTGCAGTTGGCCATATAAGCTCTATTTGCCTTTGATCATCATGAGAAAACACATCTCCACCTGGTGTGTTGTGGTTTTATTTTCCAAAGTTGGCCACCACCCCACCCGTCCCACATACCCTTCTAGAAACTTGTCACTTCCCTATCAAAACTCAGTAGAGATGTGGATAGTCTAATTCCCATTCCCTTGATTGTGTGCGGCCTTTGTTACCAATAGAACACAGTAGGAGTGTCACTGTGTGACTTTTTAAAATTTTATTTATTTTTTAAAATTATTTTTATTTATTTAAATTTGATTTACAGTACATACAATATAATAATGTTATGTGTATATATATAATACATAACATACAATATACAATGTTATATGTGTGTATATATATATATATACACATATATATAGCAGTATAACATACAATCATAATGTATTATTAGTTTCAGAGGTAGAGTCCAGTGATTCATCAGTCTTATATATTACCCAGTGCTCATTACATCACGTGCTCTCCCTAATGTCCATCACTCAGTTACTCTATCATCCCATCTCCTCCCTTCCAGTAACCGTCAGTTTGTTTCCTATAATTAAGAGCTTCTTATGGTTTGTCTCCCTCTCTGTTTTTGTCTTGTTTTATTTTTCCATCCCTTCCCCCATGATCCCTTGGTTTGTTTCTTATATTCCACATAAGAGTGGGATCATATGATAATTGTCTTTCCCTGACTGACTTATTTCCCTTAGCATAATATCCTTTAGTTCCATCCATGTTGTTGCAAATGGCAAGATTTCATTTTTTGATGGTTGAATAATATTCCATTGTATATATATATATAGCCCAGATATCCATCAACAGATGAATGGATAAAGATGTGGCATGTACTTATACACACACACACAATGGAATACTGTGTGACTTTTGAGGCTAGATTGTAAAATACACTTCAGTTTTCCCTTTGCTCAATGGAAGCTGGCTGCTGAAGCCGTGAGCTGGAACATAAACAGTTCAACATCACAGTGCTGCCATGGGATGAGGAAGCTTACCTGACCCATCCCAACAGGCAGCTTCTTGTTGCAACATCTCTAGCCACCATCTAACTACAACTGCAGAAGAAACCTGAGCTATAACTCTGGAAAGTCCTCTCCACATTCCTTACCTACCCAAACTGGGAAACATTATTATTTTAAACCACAGTTTTATGTTGATTTATTGTGCAGCAATAATTACTGGAATGGGTACTAATGGCAATGGTTGCCTAGTATTCATGCAACATCTGGCCTACTACCTGGCTTTATAAATAATGTTTTATTCTAACATAGCCATACCCATTTGTTTACATATCATCTGACTTCTTTAATGCTATAGTAACAGAATTTAGTAATTTCAACAGAGACTGGTATGCAAAACCTAAAATATTTATTATCTGATCTTTGAAAAAAAGTTTGCCCACCGTAGCCAGTGGGTGTCTTACTTTTTCACATTCCTGGACATGCACAGAGTAGGAGCTAGTTTTTGAATCTTAATTTACTCACTTATTGTGAGAGAATATTTGTTAAATGGCATCTTTAGTTCCCTCCTTGTATCCAAGTCTTTGTGACGACCCTTCCCGCACTGACTCTGAACTTGTTCATGAGACTTTCTTCAGCTACTGGGACACCAGCAAATGTGACGCAAGCAGAAACTTGAAAAGTAATTGCACATTGGCACTTGTGCTCTCTTGCTGCTGGGAACCCTACTGCCACCACCTAAAAAAGTTGGGGTTCATCTTCTGGAGGATCAGAGACCATATGCAAGCTGTAATATGCATTCCACCACTCCCAGTGGTGTAGATGGCCCAGACCTGCAGCTGAGAGCAGAGATGTTAGAGAAGCCATCTTCGATCAACCAGCCTGGCTGAGCAAACCCAGAATCATGAAATTGATATCCATTGTTTTCAGCCACTGAGTTTTAGGATGGATTGATATACAACAAAAGCTAACTGATAACATCTATAAAGTCAGTTTTAATGTTCTCTGCCTGTACTCTTTTATATAGTAGAGAGCAAATTTGAGAAAATCATCAGCCTCAAGAAGTAATGTAGGTTAAAAACATAAAGAAAAAATTTAAGGTATTTAATGATACATTCATTATTCTTTAATAAGAGAAGCTAGGAATTGGGAGTTTGACATAGAGAAGGATGATGTTTTACACCTCGTCTTTTGAGTTTGATTTTTAATTATAATATCCTAGAAGAAGAGTCTTTAGTCCTGACCCAGTGTGACCTAATTTAGGTTCTCATGGAGATCAAGCGATATAACAATCATATGAAGAAGAATCAGGATGAGATGGAGATTTTCAGATTAAATGAATGGGCAAAGAAACATTTAGGGGAAAAAAAATGCAAGGAGCAGATAACTTTAACACGTCCCGAGTTCATTCAGTCAGTGATAGACAAGTTAGCTTTAGAATCTAGGGGAGCCAAACAGGCCTAGATGTTCGGTGGGGGGCAGAGGGGCGTCGGTTGAAGGGTGGGGAACAAAACTCTTTTTCTCAATGCCCACGTTCTCTCCCTCGGAGAAAGATATTTATATATGTGCTGTTACCACATGCCTGAATAAAATAATCTTTCAGCAAATTTCATTTTCTACCATTTCATTTCCCAGTGGTAATGCCAAATAAAATGTGATAAAAACATTAAGTGTAGCTACCTGCTGCTTCAGCACTGGGCAAGATTCCATCTGTAGGCATTCTAATAAGCTCACAATGAGCTCTTTTTGTGCTGCTCTACAATCACAGGATAATTTAGAACAAAAAGTAAAGGTCAGGCATTTAATGCTGCTATGGGTGACCTTTTCACTCCCAACTCTTTGTAAAAGCATCTGTATTAGCAAGTTTAGATGCATCTCTTAAAGAAGTTGTACCATTCCCTCTAGGAACCGTGTTTCCTCTTTGAAAGGACCCCCATGGGGCATGGAGTTCTGCTGAAAACATTCACAAGAAAGCGAAATCCTCCCTGTTCTCCTAAGAGACTCTGTGACAATAGGAAAAGCTGAGTACAAGAGCCAGTAGCTCCCATGCTAAACATTAATGCTGATAATTCAGGTACTTTAATCTTAGGTGTCTAGCAAGAGCTGTTCCCCTTTACTCTTTACACAGAATGCGGCATCTGTCAAAGGTCAGCTATATTGTGAGCCTCCAGTCCAAAATGTACTTAACTGGCTATTATAATTCTGTTATTAGATGACCTTCAGCAACAGAATGAGACTTTCTCTTTAACCTAAAATCCCAAGGTCACATGAAACAAAAATAACATCTTTTAACAGTGATTGGAAATACTGCTTATTGCATAATAAATGTCCAATAAATGATATTTAATTAAATAATTAAATAAATCATTTATATTGTTTCATTAGGGAAGAAACTGTGAACAAATATTTTGAAGAAAATAATGTGAAAAACTGGACTTCGATTCAGGTCAGCAAATGGCACTGAGAACTCACGTGAACACTCAGAAGACTAAGAACAGCCCACACGTCACTGTGTCCCTTCACAGCCGAACTTCTACACACATTGTACCTAATTCCTCAATGTGTCTATAACATAGTGAGTTCCCTACAGTCCCTCTTCTATTTTTTAATTAAATTTTTTTTTCTTTTGTGAGTCATCAGAGAACTCTGTATTCCCATATCCAGAGGACACAATTAAGTTTTCAATTTAGTTCACCTTTAGTAGCATTTGATGTCACTTCAATTTTATTTCTAGAAGCACCCACATCCTAACTTGGTGGTCCTTCTCAGTGTTGATTCCTAGCTCCTGTCCCCCATCACCCTGGTCTCCAGCATTGGAGTACGGAGCTAGGCCCACTTCCCATCACCAAGTGTACTCTTTTTCTAGTGATCTCCTGGACTGCCACGGCTTATCACTGCAGAGTTTATATCCCAGCACGGAAGTCACTTTCGAGTATATACTTGTAGGTTCGTTCCTTCCTTCCTTCCATCCTTCCTTTCTTCCTTCCTTCCTTCCTTCCTTCCTTCACTCAGGACACATGAAGGAACTGTAGATATTTCCCAGGATATAAATCAGGAATCAAGAGTGTCTAATCGAGTTGTACAAAGGAGCTGCCAGAACGAGTTGAAAGAGGTTGACTCTGAGAAGTAATATTGGGACTTAGGAAAGGGGAAGCAGTATATCTTTCTTTCCATAATGAATGCCTCTGTCTCTGGTGATTATGGAAATGTCACTCATGGACTACCTCATCAGAATCTACAGTGGTTGGTTGTAAGACCCTAAACCAGAAGAATAGAATCAGAACTTCTGGGGTTACTGTATACATGGTAGACTTAACAAACTTCAGTTCTAAATATTACTTTGGCTTCATGTCCTAGATTTTTTGTGCCTTTTTCCTTGTTTTACTTTGTTAGTTTTTGTGTCTATTCTTTAATTTGAATTTTACTTTTGTCATTGAGTTAGCAGGTATTTGTTTAATTTTCAACTATATGTATTTTTTGGTACTTTGTTGTTCTAAAATGTGTAAATTCTTGTTGTTTTATGCCGCTTCCTGAACGGCGCACGGGAGAAGAATGAGGCACAAACAAGTCAGCTGCAATAGAGATTGGGAGCAGGGGTCGGCAGTTGAGAAGACTGCCGCCCCGAACAACTCCTTAATCCCATATTTATTGGATACGAGATGATA
>CM052883.1:76138069-76155964 GCA_028534135.1 Potos flavus
CTTCAAGATCGTGTATCTTCCCCTCCACCTGAGGCCTGCTGGACTACCATGTTTTTCTCAAGGTTATCTTTAAGCATGCTTGCATGACCAGCACAACTCCTCCTGGTTATATTTTCAAGAGTGTATTATTTTGAGGGATGGTTACAGTTTTAAACTGTGACAAGAGTCTGAGACGTTTCTACATTTTTTTTTTTTTGAAGTAGTTTCTACATTTTTATTTTAACAAGTTTTGTTGTTGTGTTTTAAATATTTAAAATCTTAAACTATAGTGTGTATATTTGACAATAGTGTCCATTTTCTGTTTGGCATAGATTTTATATTATATCATGGTTACTCTACTTTGAGAATTTCTATTTCTTTGTAATTTCCAGTAGTATTTCTCGATTAAAAGTATTAAGATCTGAGAAAAGTGTATTAAAATTCATATTAAAAGTGAGTATAATTTTTTTCAACTTCACCTTACAGTTCTAACACATTTTACTTTATATATTTCACTATTATATTCTTGAGTACAAAAAGGTACATGGCCATTATATCATTTTTAGAGATTTTGCCTTTCATAATTATAAAATATTTCTCTTTGTCCTTTTTTTAATGGTTTTCACCTTAAAAGCTACTTTCTGTGTTACTAATATTGCCGCATCTGCTTTCTTTTCTTTCTTACTTTGTGTTTTTATTAGTCTGAAATACTGCTACTGCATCTGTTATGATAAGCATACAGGTACATATTAATTCAAAGAATCTGAGAGTTTATGTTATTTAAACCACAGTTCTTTTTTTTTCTTTAACAACTGATGTATTTGCTCTATTTTCATCTAACATGACTTCTCATTTGTTTTGTTTTTATTTCTTTTCAGTTGATAAGTATTTCTTATTTATTTTTTCTACTCTGATAATTATTGGTTTTAAAATGTTTTATTCAGCCCTTTTTTCTCTTCTATTTATTTATAAGTTCTGTATTTCATTACATAGATAATGAAATTGATTAATTAAACAATAACATTTGCCCTTATTTAAGTTATCTTTGGGATCTTTTTAGTTATGTAAACCTCTTTTCTGCTCCATATTATCCCTACTCACTGGAGGTGCTTGAGGGGTTTTTTGTTTGTTGTGTTTTATTTTAATTTTATTCATCTTTATGCTTCTCATGAATAAAGGTAATGAAATATTTTATTTTATGAAAATCCTATTTTATGCATAATTAACCTTTTGCATAAAAGCTTACTCTTGTTTAGACTATGCTGCAGCTTCATTAATTTCTCTGAATGTATACATTAGAATATTTGCTTACGAATTTGTTTGCTTTTTTCCTAAATCTCCTACATTACCAACTCCTTTTAGTAGTAGCTATTTTGCACAATTGTTTTGCTTGGTCCCTCTTGAACTCCCCTTCTTGAACTCCAGATCCCTGTTAAATAATCAGTGGTATTTTCCTGTCTGATAGAAGCAGTAAGGTAGGAGAAAAAATGTGCACAGAGGCAGTATAACAAAATGGTTAAGAGCTCAAATTTCAGGACTAGGCTGAGTTACTATACAAAAAAAGAAAGTCCCCAGAATGGTTCATAGCAAAACCTGCAGAGGTGTTAGCTATTATCATATACATTTCTTTTGTAATAGCTTTACGGAGATATAATTCACAAACAATATGTTCATCCATGTAAAGTATATAATTCAGTGATTTTTAGTATATTCAGAGTTATTCAACTATTATCACTATCAACAAGAAACCCTGTACCTTCACACCACTCACCTCACTCTATCATCCCACTCACCCACCCAAACTCCCTAGCCCGATGCAACCACTAATGTAATCTATGTCCCTATTGATTTCATTAGTCCGGTCATTTAATATAGAGTCATGTAATGTGTGATCTTTTGTGACTGGCATCTCTTATTTAGCATAATGTTTTCAACTTTCATCCATATTTCAGCACGTATCAGTACATCTTTTCCTTTTATTGTTGAACACTATTCAAGATATACATTTACATTCTATATATACATTCTAGATATACAACATTTTGTTTATCCATTCATTAGTCAATGGACGTTTAGGTTGTTTTCAACTTTGGAGCATTATGAATAACTCTGTTATAACGATTCATGTATAGGATTTTGCAAAAATATATTTTCATTCCTCTTGTGTATAGACCTAAAAGTGGAATTGCTGGGTCAAATGGTAACTCCACGTTTAACCTTCAGAAGAACTGACAAACTGATTTTCAAATAGTTTATCATCTTACATTCCTGCCAGCACTGTATGGATATTTCAGTTTCTCTACATTCTCCTCAGCAATTGTTGCTAACTGACTTTTTAAAATTCTAACCATCCCAACATGTATACATTTTAAAATGTGGGTTTGATTATTATTCAGATATTGGTGAGACTAACAGATGAAGAAATCAATGCCATTGAAAAGATAGTTTGTTATTCATAAAGAGGAGGGGCCACACATGGAATCCACACAATAAAGGGTTGATTTCCATAAGAAATGGAAGGCATGGTAGGGTAAACAAGGATCAGGATTGGCTAGTATAAATGACTTCAGAGGCCTCTGGTTCGTATGGCTGTCTCTAGTTTTCTGGTATCTGACCCTGGGATTATTAGGCAGGGGAATATTACATCCTGGAGTATGAGAGCCAGATAGAGGAGCTGGTTGGGGGTATGGACTCCGAATTGGTAGGTTTACATATGAAAGACATATATCTAGGAATTAACTTGCCTTAGAATGGGCAGTTTCTCATAAGTCAGCAAACTCCCAGGTTCCAGAGCACTAAAAATATAGAAAAGAAGAACATATAGTTAATACCATGAAGTGGCATCTCATTGTAGTTTTGATTTTCATGTTTCTGATGTATGCACTTTTATATTTCATAAAAATTTGCTGAGTGTATTCCATGTGTCGGACACTATTCTAGGCACCAGACATATAGCAAAGACAAGAGGAGGTCCCTGATCTTTTAATGTTTAACAACCTGGAAGAATACACAGTGAATCAAGTTTTTTGTTTTGTTGTTATTGTTGTTGTTGTTGTTTTAATGTAGAATTCTGTAATGAAAATAGTACAGGGTGATATCAAAAGGCATGATTGTTGTTTTAGTTAGGAAAAGAGGATAACTACAACTTCATAAGAAGGCAGTCCTAAATTAAAAAGGAAGACAGTCATAGAAAGATGAAGAAAGATCATTCCAGGCCAAAGGAATAGCTAGCACAATCCTCCTAAGGTTGAAGTGATCTTGGAATATGCAGAGAACAGAGGACAGGTGAATGTGGTGGGAACATAGTGAGATAGGAAAATAATAAGGGATAAATCCAGAGAGGAAGTGAGGAACCAGATCTTGTAGAACTTTGTATAGGGTATATATAAGTTTCCTAGGGCTGCTGTAACAGAGTACCACAGATTGGGTGGCCTAGAACAGAAGTTTATTGTCTCACATTTCTGGAGGCTAGAAGTCAAAAACCAAGGTGTCAGCAGGGCTGTGCTCCTTCTGAAACAAAGGAGGATGCTTCCTGGCTTCTTCCTCACTTCTGGGAGTGTACTGGCAACCTTTGGTGTTTTATGGCTTGTAGATGCATCTCTGATCCTTCATTTTCACATGGCATCCTCCCTGTGTGTCTCTTTCTTCTTTGGTTTTCTTCTTAAAAGGACACCAATCATATTAGATTAGAGGCCCATTCTACTCTAATCTGAATTTAACATCTGCAATGATTCTATTTCCAAATAAGTTCACATTCTGAGGTAATAGGTGTTAAGACTTCAATGTTTTATTTTTGTTTTTTTGTTGTTGTTGCTTAGTTTTTGAGTGGGGAGAAGATGCAATTCAACCCAAAGCGAAGTGATTGCTAAACTCAGTTTCCTCATAATTAAAATGGGCCTTCTGCAAACAAATGATGCTGAGAATTACAGAAAACACCTATGAATTGTCCCTTTTAGGGATTAGCATATAATTGGTATGGGTTTTGTGGTGGCTACAGCTCTGTGGTTAGTGTTGTTGCTAAGGAAGCATTCTAAGTGTAGGTGTTCAGAATAAGTTGCGCCAACCTGGGCCACTTTGGCATGCAGGTTATTTTGAACGGAAAGCAATAAAGGCCCAAATGACTCAGGAAGAACCTCTGACCTTCCTCCTAAATGGGTAAAATAATTTAAGTACAGAACCTAGTTCAACAAGGGCACGATCATCATAAATAACTACAGTATAATATGAAGTAGGTATAGTAGACAAGGAGGAGCCTAGTAAGGCCTGTTTGATCAAAGTCCTTTTTTTTTTAAGGTTTTATTTATTTATTTGACGGAGACAGACAGTGAGAGAGGGAACACAAGCAGGGAGAGTGGGAGAAGGAGAAGCAGGCATCCTGCTGAGCAGGGAGCCTGATGTGGGGCTCAATTGATCCCAGGATCCTGGGATCATGACCCGAGCTGAAGGCAGACACTTAATGACTGAGCCACCGTGGAGCCCCTGAGCAAAGTCCTTTCTAAGTCTTATTGTTTCTGCATGGTACAGCAAATATTTGTTTACCAAACATTTATTTTTTTCCATTTTCCTATGAATTGGCTTTTTTCCCATTGATGCCTGGACCCCTACACCATTCTCCTTAGTTCAAGATGATATATATACCTCATTCTGCCTGATTGTTTTTGGAATCTGTCACGTTTATGTAGATTTCTCACATGTACATACTTAAATTTGATTTTCTCCTATTAATCTGTCTCATGTCAATTTAATTCTTAGACCAGTCAGAAGAATCTTAAAAGCCAGAGTAAAAATTTTTTCCTTTCCAACACCAGAAACCAAATTGTCCAATAATAAGAAACAATTGAATAAATTGATACAAAAATTAATGAAAAATTTACTGATATGAGAAAATACTCATGATATTTCAGAGTAGATAACAAAACCATACACATATATATACATGTGTATGTTTGTGTGTGCATGTATTTAGCTAAAATATTAATTAGTGATTACTTTGGGGGTGGTGATATTATTGGTAAGTATCATTTTTTTATATTTGCCTAAATGTTGGATGGTGAGTAATAATAAATGAACTGTAGAAAAAGAATAAGCCTTGTTATTTTTTTAATGTTCATTCATATCCCCCAAACCCTAAATAATTATTTTCATTTTATGTGTTTCCTTTCAATACTTAATCTGTGTTCCTACATATTTCTATATTATAGTAAAAAATATATGTAGTTTGTGTTCTTTTTTCCATTTAATTTTGTGCATTTAAATTTTTCTGTTACTTGCTATTCTTTGTAGTCATCATTTTAATGGCTACATGATATCACCTTGAGTTAATATAGGACATTTAGTTACCTAATGTAATAGTGTGTAGATTTACTTGTTTTTTCTATTACATTTTTCCCTTTAAAGATTATGTTGCTATGAAAAGCCATGTACATACAATTTATTTCACTTTGTCTGAATTCCTTCCCTAGAATAAATCTCCAGGAGTGGGTGTGTGATGTTAAGTGGGAAGAACATTTTCTTTTGACTTTCATTACCTTTCATTACCTACTCCGGTGTCAAAGACAATTGCTCTGATTCACTACATTCTTGCCAATGAAGAACTATTCAGCTATCTCAAGCTTTACCAAGGTTAAGTACCACAAACATTTTGTTTTTAAACAAATACTAATATATGTTACCTGGAGAGCATAAGCATCGCTTTAGCAATATAAATATCACCTTAATATTGTTTCAAATGGTTATTTGTGGTGATTGAACATTGGACTACATTTTATTTACTTTGATATAATGTCTTATTTGAGTTATTTATCCAAGCTATTTGTTAATTTATCACTTTAAAATTTTATGTAATAATTTTTGGATCCTGAATCCGAAAAACAACTGTAAAAACATATTTTGAGAAAGATATTTTATTATGTACTAAATATGAGATGACATCAGGAAATTATATTTAATTATATCAGACAAAATAATGGCACTGTTGTTTTTTAACAGTCTATATTTTTAAAGGATACTTATTGAAATATTTAGGAATGAATGGCTCTTTGTGTTTTAGAATGCTCCATCAAAGAAAAAAGTAAAAGAAGAAAAACAGAACAATGGATAAAGCAAAAGTGCCAAGATTGTGATACTTTATATTTAGTTGATGAGCTTCAGGGTAATCATTGCATTATTTTCTCCACTTTTGTCTTTGCCAATTTGTAGACATAATTTTAAATACACTGAAAAATGCATCTGTATTACAGTAGACTTTAAAAATGTATTTTAGATTGGTGTAAATCCTTGTCATATTTGTAGACTAAAGACAGGGTATCTAACCTTTTAGATTTTGAAACCTGACATGCTAAATATCATGTTTTAGTTTTTAAAAGAAAAACAGATGACAAAGTTTAGGATCCATGGGTCACGTCACCAGTGCCTCTTCTAGGGGGCCAAGCAGGCCTCTCACCTGTAACCTTTCCACAATAAACATGTTTGCCTTCCTGTCATTAACATTCACTTTCTGTTTGTGATTCTGACAGCTTGTAGGATTAAATTCTCCACGTATTGATTTGGATGTGCTCCTTGTCCTGTCTTGATCAAAAGAAACATCGTTTTCCCTCTGCAGTGATAAGGTACAGTAGATAGACTGCATAATCTTTCACACAAGTCATTTCTAAAGTGCTTACCCTTTCCTGACAGCCACATGTGTGTTATTTCTCCTTTTGAATTATAAATTAAGGTGTTGCCATTTATTAGAGATGAAGATGATAATTTTTTTCTTTGGGTAGAAAAGGCCAGCTAGATTCCTAAACTCAAAACTCAGAAGCAGTTCACAAGCATCAGTTTAAGTGTAGCTATGCAGAACAGAAATCTCAATGAGCCGTGTTTTTTTTTTTTAAACATCATAAGTAAAACTGGTTAACAGGCAAAGGATCAAAGATCCTAATTTGACTTTTTAAATAAATATGCAATTGAACCACTATCTGTAGGGAAGAGAAAAAATTAAACATGTACTCATGATGCATACCCTGAGCTAGTCACACTCACAGATAATATCTCATCTAATTTGCTCTTGAGAGTTAGTTGTTGAGTTAATGAAGAACAAATCAAGGACTTGCCCAGGGCTCTGAAGTCAAGTGATGGATCTGTGTTTTGAAGCTCAGTCTTCTGTCATACTGGAGTCTTCTCTGTTCCTTCAGACTCTGCTAAGCAATTCTGTTCCATGGTTAGGCGGATCTGGGTGGCACTATCTACAATCCCTTTGGAATCCATGACTCAGGTAAATGACTAAATTTAAATGTCCTAAATATGATTTTAAATGCATTACAAATAAGTAAATCAGCCCTCCAAAGTTGTTAAATGTAAGCAGAAGAGAGAAAAGGTATACCTGAATAACCTACTCTCCACACAATAAGCACTAATAAGAAACAACGTTCAAGTTGTCTCCTCAATTCTTTGTTTCATTTCAAAGAATGAAAGAGGACATTGGAATCTTTTATGAAAACCCTCACCGTGGTCCCGGAGTGAGTATTCCTTTCTTCACTTTTAAAATGGAATGGATAGCTTCCTTAACAAACTTGCAGCATTGTTTTTTTAAGGCTCAAAATGAGACCAGATATGAGACGTTAAAATCTCTGCAGAATATAACATAATTTAAAAATATAAGAAACTATAATATAAGTGCCACATTTTGGCCCAATTAAGTTTTTAAGAAAGAGACTGTTTCAATCGTCATAAAATTTATGGTTCCAATACTATCTTATATTTGCCACATAGTCAGTGACTCTTGGGAATAAGAGATAAAGAATGTAAAGGTTAGAATTAAGATGTCACCCTTCATAGAGTACTATAATCTTATAGGAAGACCCCTAAATGTGGGAAGGGAGAGAGTCCTACCCCAAGCAAACAATCTCACCAAATGCCAAATGATCCTTTGACCAATTGCTATTCATTTGATTGTATGTAGATTTCATTAGCACTTGTGCTAAAACCAATGTAACCCTTCTCTGGATGCTAAAATGTTTCTTGTTTTCAGGGGATTCTTGCGTTTGTTGAACTGTCCCTGTATGTTCATTAATTTTAATGTGAGGTAAATATCAGCTTGAAAGTAAAGGTGACCTAAATGCTGTGGCATCCTATCAATATTAGAATAAAGAGTGCTCATGAATTAATGAACCTAATGGGACCTCATTCTGTATGTAGAACAAGAGGCTACACCTCAAGTCAGCTTCATCCACAGGCTGGGGAAACCTGGGCATCCCCAGCCATCAGGTCACCCTGTATAGGACAGAATCATTTGATTATGAGTTACAAAATGAGTTGGCATTATTATTTTAAATGTTAGTCATACACATTAAAAGCACCTAGGCTACTTCCCAAAACAATCTAATTCTAGCTCAATGGGAGGAAGTGCTATGAGTGGTATAAAGAACACAGAAATAAAAATTGGAATACCCTGCTCTTGTATCATGTTTGACACTAATTCGTTGTGCCAGCTCAGAAAATGGAACTGACATCCTCAGCTGATTCCTCAACCCCTTGCTCCCCCTCCTCCTGACACAACTTACTTTGTTTTACTTTTATCAATGTGCTATAATAACCTGGTTAAAAATAAAATAAATAAAATGGGAAAGAAAAGAGTTTAAAATGAAAACCAAGAGTCCCTTGTCCCAAACCTTCCTTTATCTACTGCCCCCAGTATATTAGGATAACAATATTCTATTACCCACAGGATAACACCCACAACCACCTTTAATTAGTTCTATATTTCATTTCCTTCCTCCCTCCCTCTCTTCCCCTTCTTTCCTTCCCTCCTTTCTTCCTTCCTCCCTTCCTTTTTTTGGCATTATCTACTTACTCATCTCTAAATAATATGCCTTTAAGATTTGTCACCTTTGCACACTACAAATTCATGTTCTGCAATGATAGTGACAAATTTGTCTCATTTATATAGCATTCCTCTCTTTACTCTGCTTAGAAACTTTGCAAGGTATGTCACTATTTTTAGTACTACTTTAACTACTTAACTTGGAATATATAGTAATCTCAATTTTCCCTATCTTCAATAGCATCTCTTCATTTTAGAGTGGATATACTGAAACTGGTTTTCTGATTCTCTCTCCTGCCCCCACGTCCACTCCCAGTGTGTCTGGATTGTGCCTTAACTTATGTTATTGAGGGGCGCCTGAGTGCCTCAGTCAGTTAAGTGCCTGCCTTTGGCTCAGGTCACGGTCCCAGGGTCCTGGGATCGAGCCCCGCATCGGGCTCCCTGCTCAGCAGGGAGTCTGTTTCTCCCTCTCCCTCTGCCCCCAACTTCACTCATGCTCTCTTGATCTCTTTCTCTCAAATAAAATCTTTTAAAAAAAAAAACAAAAAACTTATGTTATTCAAGTACACGGAGAGGTCAAAAAATGTTCTGGTCAAAACCAGAACATTCCGTTCTGTGATAATTAAGTCACCCATGCTTTTGTTGAGAGATTATTCAAAAATTATAATCTGACAAACAACATTTATATAATGTTGATTTTGCAGATGCTATTCACTGCAAAGCAAGAAGTTACCATTTCCTGTACATAAGGCCTAACTGGTGACATTTGTGTTACTTACACAAGAATCATGTGCTGGTAATGTCATCTTTGTGCATTCCTCATTTCTCAAAGTTTTGCCATATTTTAGTTTGTTTCATGTTTTGAACATGAATTTTCCTGACAAATTTGCTTTTGTCATTATTTATTGATGAGAGGAGAATCAAAAGCCTGTTTCATCACATACCTAATGCCTTTGTCTTATCATTCATTCTCTCTAGAGCTGGAAACCTTTGAATTTCTTCTAGAAAATGTTCTCTTTGGGTCACCTTCATCCCTACTACTTTGAATCACTGCATTTTAAGCCAACTGCATTGCTATTTTCCTAAGATTTCATACCCCGAACTTAGATATAATCTTTCTTGTATCTTTTCTTTCTTTTTCTTTGTTTTGTGTTCTCTGCTCAACTTTATTCCTCAAATAATGTCAGAAAGTAAACCTAAATTTCTGAGTAAGTTTACATTTGACTTTTGTCTCACACATGTGCTTGATTTTCTAGCTGGTAGTAGATTGTTTGGTGGACCCCTTTGCTACTGTGAAGGCTTCTCTTCTTTTTCTAGCATTCTCTAGCTAAAGAGACACTCAGGGCGAGGCTCTTTTGAGTTGCATTGGAGGTAATATGATTGTCTTTCCTTCTCTCTGAAAGTTTTTAGAATCCTCTCTTTACCCTTGCTGTTCTGAAATTTCAAGAAGATAATAGCTAGGCTAGTTGTTGGTCTTTTAAAAAAATTCATCATGTTAAAATTGTGTGAGATTAGATCACATGGAAGCTTCATGTCTCTTTTTAGACCTCAGAGAATTTCTTCTTTGATTTCACTGACAATTTTACTCCCTACACTTATCGATTTAATTTTACCCTTTCTCTTTTTCTGGAATCTCTGATAATTATGATGGCCCTTCCTGAAGTTGATTCTCCAACCTGCTTGTCTTTATTTATTTATTTTTGAGAGAGAGAGAGAGTAAGCATGAACAGAGCAGAGGGACAGAGGGAGATGCAGACTTCCCACTGAGCAGGAAGCCCAACACCAGACTAGATCCCAGGAGCCAGGGATCATGATCTGAGCCGAAGGCACACATTTAACCAACTGGGCCACCGAGGCACCCTTCTACTTATCTTTTAGCTTGTGTTTTTCATCTTTCTTCAGTTAGGTTTCTCTTGATGGAAGACTTCAAAGATATATTGTTACTCCTTCTACTTAAATTTTTGTTATCTTTTTTAAAGATCTATATATTTATTTTAGAAGTAGAGATAGAGAGAGCATGAGTTGAGGAGGGACAGAGGGGGAGAGAGAGAATCTCAAGCAGACTCCCCGCTAAGCATGGAAACTAACATGGGGCTCTATCTCAAGACCCTAAGATCATGACCTGAGCTAAATCAAGAGTTAGATGCTTAACTGACTGAGCCACCCACCCAGGTGCCCCAAATTTTTGTTATCTTTTTAAAATTTTCTAAGCCAGTCTTATTTTTCTGAGAATTCTTTTTGCACGGTATCCTATCATTATTTTATACACTAACTGAAGGCTAAAGTTATAATTATGATCTAACCTTTCTTTTTATGATAGGTCTTCCTGTTTATTTATCTTGGCACTTTTATACTGCAGATTTTCCTCACATAAGTGATTAGTCCCAATTTTTCTGATGTGTATTAATGATACACAAAAAGCTTGATTTTAGCTTAGAATATTTCATAAATTATATGCTTATTTTCATCTAAATAGTTCATTTAAGTTGTTGGGGGAAAAAAAGGGCAGTTCATTTTTTTTTCTGCTAGTGAATGTCTATCTCCATTTATATAGAAGAAGAGTACAACATAATTTGTTATAAGGATTTCTAATATTACTCCTGATTTCTCTTTATTGCTTTCTGTGAGACCTGTACTTGCCAAGACTTGAATCTCTCTTCAGGGTTCTGTTTAAACTTTAACTCATTTCTGCTTTTCTTCACTCCAGAAATACTCTAGAATGCCTGGTCCCTGCTCTTTCATTAGTCGGGGCTCTTCTATACATCTTTTGTTCTCCAGGAAGTTGTAAAAATCTCTGTTTTACAGATGGTCCAGGCCTATTCTCTTTGCTTTTCCGGTACAACACCCTCTGAGTATTTGTTATGATTTTATATTATTAATAAAATAACAAAAATAACAAGGCAGATATGTGAACTCAGCTTGCCATCTTGCTCTGGAAGCTTTCACTCATATTTGAGAACCTACTCTAGCTGTAGTGTGGATATGCAAAAGAAGGGTAAATGTGGAGACAGGTTGATGATAAGGGAGTTGATGCGATCATTTAGAAGTAAAATAAAGTAGCTGCAGCAGGGGGAATGGAAAGGAGGGAAATGGAGAGATATTTATGGAGAGGAGGGAAATGGTGAGATATTTATGAGGGGTGATACCACAGGACCTTCCAACTATCTCCCACACATCCTTTTTATGTCTATACAATGGAGACATGTCTATACGATGTCTCTAATGGCATGTTTTTCTTTGACCTATCTTAGTTGTTTTTGACTTAGTTTCACTATATGTATTTTCCCTAACTCTTCAATCTTATGGTTCCATCACCCATTTAAGTCCTATTCCTTAGTCTCTGATCTTGGTCTCACCTTCTAGGGCTGGGACATGGTCTTGCACCAGTGGAGCATATTCTCTGAACTACATGAAGTAGCTTCTCTTTCTAACAGTGCCTTGGGTTTTGGAACCCTTCCCAAATCTCAACTTACTCCTTCATTATCAAGAGATATGGATTGTAATATGGAACAGGCTGTTATTTATTTCTAGCACCTTCCCATTTCTTACTAAAAGGGTATCTGGAATGTCAAAGACCTTAGCAACCTATGTTTAGAATATAAATCTCTAATGAGATCTATGTTCTCCTGCAAGGATTGTGTTCACTTTTTCTTTCCCTTAAAAGATACACTCACCACACCCTGCCTATCACTTTATCTATTCTACCTTTTGCTCTACAACCTCATGCCATTTACTATTTCTCTTGTTCTCTTATTTTTAATCTTCATCTGTCTTCATGGATCTAAACTTGTCTCCCTTTTCTTGGCTTTCCCCCAGCAACAACCTCTATGACATATTTCATTCTCTTTTCAATTTCTGTCGCTACAAGGGTATGCTCTGGTGGTGATTCTCAATGCATTAACTTCTCCTGAGCCTCTTCTCATTGCCAAGGTGAGGGCAAGGGGAAGATGAAGGGTAAGATGTAGGGCAGAGAAAGGGCTGGCTTTCAACCAGCCCCAAGCAGTTATTTGAGGACTGAGAACTCAACCAGTAAATCAGCCTAAGCTCTTTCATTTTTTTTCCTGGACTACTGAAATGACCTTAATTTGTTTCCCAGGTTCCAGCCACATCCCTGATATTCCTTATACTAAATTGCTGCCAGGGTTATTGTTGTAAAACAGCAAGCTTTTTGCTTGCTTCTATATCACAAACTTATCAAAAATTGTAGCCACTGATTAAGAGATAATTTTGTGGAAGAGATGAAGAATAGTTGTTTTTCCCCCACCCCAGATTTTGAAGAATTAAAGACAGTAGACCAGTTTAACAAGCCTGCCCTGTAAGAGAGTGGAAAGGGTGGAAGGTGGGATGGATGTTCCAAGGAACTGTAGGAGGAGCATAAAGGTAGCCAGGTGATATGGTGGAACAGTGTAGAGTGTGATGTGCTCCCTGCGCCATCCTCATGGTCTTTAATAAAGCAAGGAGACATAGTAAGTTCTGAGTGGGATTGGATGTGGTCTGGTAAACAAAGAATTGGGAGATCGTTGTGTCTTGTCTGATGGGATTCAGGAGCAAGAAGGCTACATAGATTTAGGAGCAGAAACTAAGGAGTCACTACGATTGAATGTGTAAAAATCATAGGAAGTCTCTAAGCTTATATGGGAATTGGAAATGAGGATTAAGACAATTTATATCCTATGTTAGTACAAAGCAGGAGGCCCCAGTCATTCATGCATTGTTTCATCTGATCTCTGCCTAATTCAGGGCTCCCATCCATAGCATCTGTGTACAGTAGGGGGAAATGGACATTGAAATCCAAAAGAGTTGGCCTCAAGCACATTTCTCATTATAAACTGTGTGATGTTGAGAAAACCATTTTACCATTCCACACCACGTGTTGCTCACCTATAAAATAAGGATAATATCTACCACCCAGGTGACTAAGGGATTTACTTGAAATAAATTTTAAAAGTCTGATAACATTTTACCTGATCCATGTTATTTTGTTTTACCAACTTTGCCCAACTTGTGTCCTTGTAATGACCAAGAATCTATTCCCCAAGGAGCAAATTTCAGTGATGGGCAATGATGTTCACCAGGGAGCCCTTCCTTCTACCAAGCCAAAATCTATATTCCTGCAGCTTTCACTCACTAGTTCTATAGTAGTTTCTGGAACCATAGTAAGGAGATAAAGTCATCGAAAGTCAGATTCTTGAACTAGGTCACAAAATATATGGTCAAGAGACACTAAACTTCAATCTCCCATGGATTTCTATTCCCTGAGAGACCATTTTCCCTCTGAGAATTTGTCCTAGGTGGGGAGAAATCTTTTTTCTCTGGCATCCTTTGAAAATGAGAATAACAATAAATGGTCAGCTATCTAACTATATCCTACTGTTAGAGAGTGTTATTTGGATCACCCTTCATAATAACAGAGAGTGCTCACAATGGGCTATACAAACAATTTCATATTCTCTTTGAAGTAATTAGAACAGATCAACCTTCTCTCCAGCAACCTTTTGGGAAGCTCTCTAAGGATTTCTGCAAACCTTGAAGACAGCTGGGTCAGTGTGAGCTTTAATCCAGGAAACATTCCACTTCTCTCAGCATGCATAGGTGGCAGCAGAATTCTCTTTGTTAGGCCTCCCTATTAGGCAGCCACATTTGACAGTTGGATGTCTGGAGATGGATGTGTTTTAACAAGTGCCTTAAGCCTTGGGCTTCAAGATCACTCAGTGATGTTAAGGGAAAACATGCATTACAGGAGTAATTTTACACTTGCCATGCTTAATAATCTTTAATAGTATACAATCACATTTGTTCTTACTTTCATATCAGCAGACAAACTATGGGGAATACTAAGTAGTTAGACTTACCATTATTATTGCAATCTATCTGACTCTTTTCCTTGTAAATGAATCTTTAATTAGTTAAGTTACCACTGTGCTCTTGTTTACCCAGTGAAGCTCTTTAATATGAAGTTCCTGAAATGTAAAATAAACAATAATCTTTGGCTTTCTGTCTCTGTAGTATAATAGAGGTATACCTTACTTCCTGCAAAGATCATTTTTGGGCTTGATGATCAACAAGAGTCAAGTATTTAACTTTATAACTATCTAGCTAGTGAATACCGAGGAGAGCATGTGAATGAGTCATTGTGAAGCACATTGAATTTAGTGATAGCACATTCTGGGGCATCTTCTTGATGTGTCCTCTGGAGGCCAACTCTTTGTCATCTCTATGCAGACAATGCCTATAAATAGGCAGAAATGAACTCAGAATGGGCATTCTGCTTTAAGTTAATGCATATTTATTTTCATGGCCTTCCATGGAAGCAGAATTCCAGGACCAGGCATTGACTCATTCATTACAGGAAAAAATAGTATCTTTTTTCTTTAATAAAATGGGATGAACAAAAAAAAGAAATTGCCAGAGAAATCTGAGGAACCAATCTGTTGGTTTGTCTAAGAGACCAACCAGACATCTGGAGCTCATGCAAGTACAGGTCAGGTGTGACGCAGACAGCCCAACAGAAACAGCAGAGACCCTGCGAGGTTTGCCTGTCAGCTCTCAACAAATGTCGACATCTTTCCTCCTTTCTTGGGAAAGAAGGATGAAGATGATAATGATGATGGTGATAGTAAAATAATAACAATGGAAATAGTAACTACCATGATAGAAACTTAGAGAAAGTAAATACATTTCCTAAGGTAAGATCTAGTCAGAAGAGGATCTTGGGATTAAACCCCAGGCACTCTGACTTCAAAAATGAGTACTTCATCAGAACCTGACCTCCACCAGGGTATATAGCATTATAATCAAAGACTCCAAAGTCAAGGAGGGCTGCTGTAACAAAGCACCTTTCAAATAAAGCTATTCACAAACAAATATGTGTGTGTTAGTTACCAAACTCAGCAAAACGGAAGATGAATAAAACTGGTCTCTTCTCTAGAACATCAGAGATTAATGGAAGTGTGGATACATGCACATGTAGCTGACAATCATGAAATATTTACTCCTAAGGCTTTGTATTTAAAGACTCATTTTTAATATAATAAATATCATTTTGTTAGTTCATGATGAATTATCAGGTTTAACAGAAGGATAGACCAGCATGATTTGTGTGTGGGTACCTGTGTTCTACTCTCCTAAAGGCCTATCATATATATTTTTTTCCCAATACCATTGCCTACATCTGGGCTTTCCCTAGTTGATGTGAATAAAACTTTTTTTATAACAAAAATATTTTCTCTTCTTTTCTTTATTTATAATTTTGAAAAATTGTAAGTTCACAGGAAAATTGAGAGGAAGGTTTGGAGATTTCCCATAAAACCCCTGCCCCCACACATGCATAGCTTCCTATATTTTCAACATCCCTCATTAGAGTGGTCCATTTGTTATGATTGTTGAACCTACATCAACACATCATCATCACCCTAAAGCCCACACACATTACAGTTTATTCTTGCTGTTGTACAGTCTATGGGTTTGGACAAATGTGTATTGACATGTACCCGTTATTATATCATTGAATACCATTTTTACTGCCTTAAAATTATTTGTGCTCATGTATTCACCCCTTCTCCCCAAGCTCTGATAGTCGCCGATCTTTTTATTGTCTCCATAGTTTTGCCTTTCCCAGAATACCATACGCTCAGAATCATATGGTATGTAGCCTTTCCAGCTTGGCTTCTTTTACTTAGTAATTTGCATTTAAGTTTCTTCCTTAATAATTCTTTTCTTTTCAGTATTGAATAATCATTTTCTGGATGTGCCATGGTATACTTATCCTTTCACTTACTGAAGGACTTCTTGGTTGCTTTCAAGTTTTGACAATTATGAATAAAGCTACTATAAAAATCCATGGGCAGGTGTTTGTATGAATATAGTTTTCAATGCCTTTAGGTCAATACCAAGGAGAATGATTGCTAGATCATTTGGCAAAAGTGTGTTTACTTATGTAAAAGAAACTACCAAAGTGACTGTACCATTTTGCATTCCCAACAGCAATGAATGAGTTCCTGTTGTTCCACATCCTCATCGGCATTTGTTGATATCAGTATTCTGCATTTAGGCATTCTAATGGGTGCATAGTGATATCTCATTATAGTTTTAATTTTACTTTCCCTGATTACATATGATGTGGAGGGTCTTTTAATGTTTATTTTCCAAAAAGATATATGCATATATTTATGTTTATATATATATATATATATATCTTTTATATATATGTGTATATATATATACGCACACACATATAAATACATACATACATACATACAAAGAGCGAAATTCTAGAAGATTCTGTTTCTGTTAAGGTGTTAAGGTCTTTGGCTCATTTTTCAATTGGGTTGTTATTTTATTATCTATATTTTGTAACAATATTATATATATTTTGGATAATTATCCTTTACCAGATGTGTCTTTCACAAATATTGTCTCAAATTATGTCATTTGTCTTATTCCCTTAACATTATGTTTCAGAGTAGTTGTTTATGATTTTAATAAAGTCTAGCTTATGTTATTTATTTCAAGGATCATGACTGGTATTGTGTCTAAAAAGTCATTGTCATACAAAAGATCATCTAGGTTATCTTCTAGGATTTGTATACTTTTATATCTTACATTTAGGTCTGTGGTTTTGCATTAAGCTTTTTAGAATGTTAAAGGCTATGTCAGGATTCACTTTTGCATGTGGATGTCCAGTTGTTCCAGAACCATTTTTTTTTTTTTTAATTAACACATAATGTATTATTTGCCCCAGGGTACATGTCTGTGGATCCTCAGGCTTACACATTTCACAGAACTTACCATAGCACATACCCTCCTCAATGTCCATAACCCAGCCACCCTATCTTTACCCACCCCTACCCCCCAGCCACCCTCGGTTTGTTTCATGAGTTTAGGAGTCTCTTATGGTTTGTCTCCTTCCTGATCCCCTCTTGTTTCATTTCTCTCTCCCACCCCCCACAACCCCCCACCCTGCCTCTCGAATTCTTCATATCAGAGAGATCATATGATAATTGTCTTTCTCTGACTGACTGACTTTGCTTAGCATAATACCCTCCAGTTCCATCTACGTCGTTGGAAATGGCAAGATTTCATTTCTCTTGATGGCTGCATAGTATTCCATTGTA
>CM052883.1:76156464-76239323 GCA_028534135.1 Potos flavus
CCATTTCTTTGTGTCTTCCTCAATTTCTTTCATGAGCACTTTATAGTTTTCTGAGTACAGATTCTTTACCTCTTTGGTTAGGTTTATTCCTAGGTATCTTATGGTTTTGGGTGCAACTGTAAATGGGATTGATTCCTTAATTTCTCTTTCTTCTGGCTTGCCGTTGGTGTATAAAAATGCAATTGATTTCTGTGCATATATTTTATATCCTGACACTTTACTGAATTCTTGGATGAGTACTAGCAGTCTTGGGGTGGAGTCTTTTGGGTTTTCCACGTAAAGTATCATATCATCTGCAAAGAGTGAGAGTTTGACTTCTTCTTTGCCAATTTGGATGCCTTTTATTTCTTTTTGTTGTCTGATTGCTGAGGCTAGGACTTCTAGTACTATGTTGAATAGCAGTGGAGATAGTGGACATCTCTGTCGTGTTCCTGATCTTGGGGGAAAAACTCTCAGTTTTTCCCCATTGAGAATGATATTTGCTGTAGGTCCAGAACCATTTTTTAAAAAGGCTATTTTTGCCCCACTGTACTGCCTTTGTTCTTTCTTAAAGATCAATTGACTCTATGTGGGTCTCTTCATGGCTTTCTATTCTCTGAGCTAGTTCACTGAGCTATTCTTTTATTCTTCCAGTAATACCACACTGGTTTTATTACTGGAGCTTTATAGTAAGACTTCAAATTAGCTAGAGTCAGTCCTCTGACTTTATTCTTCTCTTTCAAATTTGTTTTGGCTATTCTGTGTCTTTTGCTTCTTCATGTAACCTTTAGAATCATTTTGTTGATATATAAGGAATTACTTGCTAAAATTTTGATTAAGATTGTACTGAATGTATAGATCAAGTTGGGAAAAACTGGTATCTGACAATGTTGAA
Organism: Potos flavus; assembly: GCA_028534135.1. Taxonomy (NCBI): domain Eukaryota; kingdom Metazoa; phylum Chordata; class Mammalia; order Carnivora; family Procyonidae; genus Potos; species Potos flavus. The sequence goes on from CM052883.1 coordinate 76,157,339, forward strand.
TATTCCTATCCATGAACATGAAGTCTCTCTCCACTTATTTAGATCTTTACTCTTCAGAGTTTTGTCATTGTTGTCATATAGATTTTGAATATATTTAGTTAGATTTATAACTAAGTATTTCATTTTTTTGAGTTCTGATATAAATAGTATTGTGGGATCAATTTAAACCTCCACTTGTTCATTGTTCCTAAATAAAAATCAATTGACTTTTGTACATTAACCTTATATCCTGCAACCCTGTTATAATTACTTATTAGTTCCAGGGGTATTTTTTTTTCAATTGTTTTGGATTTTCCACATAAACAATTATTGATGAGCAAGGATAGTTTTATGTGTTTTTTCTCAGTCCATATAATCTTTCTTTCTTTCTTTTTTTCTTTCTTTCTTTCTTTCTTTCTTTCTTTCTTTCTTTCTTTCTTCTTTCTTTCTTTCTTTCTTTCTTTCTTTCTTTCTTTCTTCTTTTCTCTTTCTTTCTTTCTTTCTTTCTTTCTTTCTTTCTTTCTTTCTTTCTTTCTTTCTTTCTTCCTTCCTTCCTTCCTTCCTTCCTTCCTTCCTTCCTTCCTTCCTTCCTTCCTTTCTTCCTTTCTTCCTTTCTTCCTTTCTTCCTTTTTCTTCCTTTCATCATTGCATTAGCTAGAATTCCAGTATCATGATGAAAAGTAGTAAGTAGGAACATATTTTTCTTGCATCAGTGGGAAAGCTTTTTGTTTCTCAAAATTAAGTATGATGTTACCTGTAGGCTTTTGAAGATATTCTTTATCAAGTTAAGGAGTTATATTTCTAGTTTATTGAGATTTTTTTAATCATGATTGGGTGTTGGATATTTTCAAGTCTTTTTTTTTTATTTTTTCGCATTTATTAATGTGATTATGTGATTGTTCTTTTTCAATCTGTTGATGTGATGGGTTATATTACTTGATTTTTGAATGTTGACTCAGTATTGCATACCTGGGTTAAATCCCACCTGTTTCTGGTATACATTTCTACTTAAACATTTTTGGATTCAATCTGCTAATATTTTGTTAAAGATTTTGCATCTATGTTCATGAGAGATATTGGTCTTTGGTTTTCCTGTAATGTTTTTGTCTGGTTTTGGAATTAAGGTAGTACTGGTCTTATAATATGAGTTAGGAAGTATTCTCTCTGCCTCTAGCCTCTGAAAGAGATTGCAGAGAGTTGGCATTTTTTCCCCTTAAATGTTTGGTAGAATTCACCAGTTGACCTATCTAAACCTGGGACTTTCAGTTTTTAAGGTTAATTATTGATTTAGTTTCTTTAATAGATATGGGCTTATTTAGAATGCCTATTTCTTTTTTTGTGAGTTTTGGAAAATTTGTTTTTCAAGGAATTGGTCCATTTTTTCTAGATTATCAAATTTGTGAGCATAGAGTTTTTCATAGTATTCCTTTATTATTTTAATATCCATAGAATCTATAGTGATGCACCTTTTATTATTTCTGATGTTAATAATTTGTATTTTTTTCTTATTTTTCTTAACTAGAAGCTTATCAGTTTTACTGATCTTTTCTTTTCCAAGAACCACTTTTTGATTTGCCAATATTCCCTACTCTTTTCCTGTTTTCCATTTCATTTATTTCTGCTCCAATTTTTGTTATATCTCTTCTTCTGTTGACTTTTGATGTAATATACTCTTCTTTTTCTAGTGTCTTAAGTTAGAAACAAAGATGATCGATTTTTGATCTTTCTACTTTTCTAATATGTGCATCTACTGATATAAATTTCCCTGTAGGTACTGTGTTGCTGCATACCCCAACCTTTGATAAATTGTGTTTTCATTTTCGTTTAATCCAAAATATTTTAAAATTTCTCTTGAGATTTTGTCTTTGACTCATGTTTTTTTTAGAAATGTTTACTTAATCTCCACTTTTTTTTTTTTTTTTATTTTTCAGTTAACTTTCTGTATTGATTCCATTGTGGCTTGAAAGCAGATATTGTATGATTTCTATTCTTTTAAATGTGTCAAGGTGTGTTTTGTGGCCCAGGATGTGGTCTATCTCTTGGTAAATGTTCCATGTGAGCTTGAAAATAATGTGCACTTTGCTGTTTTGGGACGGGGTAGTCCATCAGTGCTGATTATATCCAGTTGTTCGATGGTGTGGTTGAGTTCTTCTGTCCTTACTGATTTTTCTGTCTTCTCTATCTGTTTATTTCTAATAGGTGTTGAAGTCTTCAAATATATAGTGGATTTCTCTATTTCTCCTTGTCCCTTCTATGAGGTTTTGCCTCATATAATCTGATGCTCTATTGTCAGACACATGCTCATTAAGTATTGCTATGTCTTCTTGGAGAATTATTTATCATTATGTAATGCCTTTTTTTTATCCCTGATCACTTTCTTTGCTTTGAAACCTGCTCTGTCTAAAATTAATATAGCTATCACCTTGCTTTCTTTCGTTAGTGTTAGCATGGAATATTTTCCTCCATCCATTTACTTTTAATTTGTATGTCTTTATATTTAAAGTGGATTTCTTGCAGAAAAAAATATTTTTGGGTCTTGTTTTTTAATCAACTCTGACAATCTCTGTCTTTTAATTGGTGCATTTAGAGCATTGCCATTCAAAGTGATTATTGATATATTTGGGTTAATATCTACCATACTCATTATTTGTTTCTACCTGTTGCACTCATTCTTGGTTTCTATTCTTGTCTTAAATTATTTTGCTGCTTTCTGTGGTTTTAGTTGAGCATTTATGATTTTTCTCTTTTCATATCAGTTACGCTTCTTTTTTTCTTTTATCTTTTTTTAGTGGTTTCTCTTGGGTTTGCAATATATATTTACAACTAATCTAAGTCGCCTTACAAATAAAACCACGTTGCTTCATGGGTAGTGTGATTGCCTGATAATAACAAGAGTCCTAATTTATTCCTCCTGTCCTTTCTATCATTGCTTTCATTCAATTCACTTATATATGAATGGAGGGTCCATAAGCATACATAATCAAACACATTGCTGCTATCATTATTTTGAATAAGCTATTATTCAATCAACTAAGAATAAGAAAAAAAAGTTTTTATCTTACTTTCCTTTATCCCTTCTCTGATATGCTTCATCTCTTTATATAGTTCCAAGTTTCTGACATACATCGTTTTTCTTTAGAGAACTAAAGGACTTCTTTTAAGATTTCTTGCAAAGCATGTCAACTGGCAACAAATTTCCTCAATTTTTGTTTGTTGAGGAAATCTATTTCTTCTTCACTTTTGAAAGACAATTTTTCAGTGCACGAAACTGTACGATGGTGTTTTATTTATCCTCAGCACTTTACATGTTTTAGTCCACTCTTCCTCTCATGGTTTCAGAGGAGAAGCCAGGTATAATTCTTATTTGTTCTCATATAGATAAGTATTTTTTTCTTCTGTCTTCTTTCAGGATTTTTTCTATAGCTTTGATTTTCTGTGGTTTGAAAATTATATGCCTAGGTGTACTTTTGTCTGTGTGTGTGTGTGTGTGTGTGTTTGCATTCCTCCTGCTAGGTGTTCTTTGAGCTTACTAGATCTGTGGTTTGATGTCTGACTTTAATTTGAGAAAATTTTCACTTGTTGTTTCAAATATTTATTATGTTTCTTTTTCTTTTCTTCTCCTTTTAGTGTTCCCATTTGCATATGTTTTATCTTTCTTAAGATACTATTCTGTTCCAGGTTTTTTTTTTTTTTTTTTTTTTTTTTAGTCAGTCTTTGTTCTCTTTGTTTTTCAGTTTTGGAGATTTCTATTGAGAAATCTCAATCTCAGAGATTCTTCTCTTAGCTGTGTAAGTCTACCAATTAGCCCAGGAAAGTCATTCCTCATTTCTCTTACAGCACTTTTTATCTTTAACATTTCTTTTGATTCTTTCTTAGGATTTCTGTTTCTCTGCTTGCACTGCCATCTGTTCTTGCATGTTGTCTATTCAATGTTGAATAATAATACTTTAAAATAGGATTAATAGTTAAAATATGCAATAACTTTTTTCCCATATCTATAATATAAAGCTACAAAACCCAGTGTTTTGTTTTTTTAAAAGGACATTTGGATAGGCAATTCTATAAAAGAGGAAATCCAAATGACTAACAAATTGTATATGAGCAATTTTCCTTTTCGTTTTACTTTTCTTCTTTTAATTTGCTAAAAATGGGGAGAAAATCCATAAATAACAAATGCAATGAGGTGTCATATTACTGAAATCAGATCAGTGAGAATTAGGAAAAAAAAGAGATCTCAGGGTCTGAGAGAGTGTGGAGAACTGAGAAGATTTGTGCAATGCTGGTGGGAAGGCAATCTAGTACAGACAGTATAGTGCATTTTGTATTTATGTCCTTAACCTAAGACCAGACAATTCCATGTCAGAAAATAAATCCCAATTATACATAGGAAGTCTATAAAGAGACATGCACAATGATAATTATTAAAGCATCATTTGTTTTTGTGGAGGGTTGAAGGCATCTAGAGACTGGATAATTTATATATGTGTATATATATAAGGAATATTGTGGAATGTTTTGTAGTATCTAGAAGCAATAATTTAAATGTACATGGTGCAACATTTGTACTTCTTAAACCCATGATGAGCAAAAATGTGAGAAATAGAAGGTGTTCTACAGTCAAAATCGTTTACATAAATTCAAAATAAATGCATAGAATGCAAATTAGTTTACAAGGTATGTATGTATCCACATACATATATAAAATACATTATGTGCTTATGAGATAGAAGAGGAACAGAGCTCAGAATTTAGTAGAAGAAAATTAAAGAAAGTTTTGTTATATAAACATGTGATGATTGTATACTGTCAACGAGGCTATATGATGAGGTAAACTTTCTGCATTTGAGAGAATAAAACTGAAAGGGCAGACATTAATAAATATCACAAGGTAAAGAAACACACCATGATTATCACTGGAGATTTACTACATTTATTTTAAGACATACAGAGAAGTAAGGAACTTCATCATTACTGCAAATAGTTTGAACCATCACCCAGCCAGGGGTAATTATAGCAGAGTCCACACACCCTGTGGTTCTATCCCTGTATTATCACTCTGTCCACCCAGTAGTTGGGCTTAAACTTTGTTCCTGCTCTTGTGCTGAGGCATTGTGCTAAGCCACTTACTCTCTGTCTTTGTTTCTGCTGCATTAGCTGCTGCTAACTCTTTAGTTGTATGCCTCAAATTCAAACTCTTGAGAGAGAATCTGACTGGTGTGACCCATCAACCTGCACATTTGTGTCACGTTATGCATTTTTCTTATGAAAAACAAGCACCTAGACTGCTGGACTATACCCAGGTGGTGACTATTCGGTTAGTCTTACTTATTGGACCAATCTTTTAGGACCACTGTCATCTTCTCTGGCTACACTAAGCCTTAAATGCATTGGGTACATCCAAAGATCCATCATCACTTCATAGTTGCAGTGTCACTTTGTCACTACTGCATAATCTGTAATCAATATGGAACGATGGTTTTGGTGGCAAAGTAAAAAATTATGTCTAGAACTTGGTTTGGCTTGGAGGCTACCATGCATGTTAAAGCCAATTTTGCAACCATGAAATTTTATTTTGCTAGTAATTCAAGGTGAAAATTTTAATAAGAGAGATTTGACAAATTTCTACTTGGGTTTCTTTGCAAACCACTGAGTCCTCAGTCTGTGGAGGGAGAAGAACATCAACATCAACCTCCTGTTCCATGAGGAATTGTGTAGACTTAAGAACCATGCTTAACATCATTTAACATCTTCCAGCCTGTTAGTTGTTAGCTGTATGTTTTGCCCAGAACCCACTCTGCATTTTTTGCAATAACCAGTAACTTACACTAAATATTTATGTCAGAGTGCTAATTTTGGCCAAATTGCACATTTAGTCCTCAGGGGACTACCCAACAAATGACACATACATAAATCTTAACTCAGAAGAAGGCTCTATGCATTGTAGGTACTCAGAGTAGCACAGATCCCCTCCAGAAAATAACAGTTCCTCTCTATAAAATAATAAAAATGTTTAGAAATATATGAACATAAACATGTTCTTTAGAGCACCATTTATATGATTACTTTACTTCTGGTTGACATGAAGTAGGAGGCAAAATATTTTCCCTTCCACCTGAGTCAACAACAGTAATATTGGGTAAAGACTGAAACATTGGTGTTCAAAACACTGGAGATCAGATAATGTCAGGTAATGATCACTGAGGAATGAAAAACATATAATATGAACACTATGATTGCCCCAGGTGCTGCCTTAGACTGTCTCCAGACTGGCTCAAGGAGGAGTCACCCAGGCAGAGCTCATGAGTTACAGAGTTGAGAAGATGAAGTTAAGAATCCAGGAGGTCAATTTAGCTAGAGTTTGCAGGACAGAGTGTCAATAAGGAGAGAGATGCTCAGAAAATGGACTCTAGCAGCTGCAGAAAGTCCATGTTGGGTATTTTCCAGAGCACTGATTGGTGAATATGTGTGAGGAGATTGCATAAGGCTAGGAAAGAAACATCTGAGAGAATTCAAGGAAACAGTCTCCAGTGCTTCCAGAGGTCTAGAAATAGTGATTGTTCCCAGCAAGCCATCTGAAAAATTGTATCATTCTTGGGGTATAGGGTACACAGAGCAAGATGGGACTAAGATGATAGAAGTGAGGCACTCATGGGGCACCTGGGTGGCTCAGTCAGTTAAGCATCTGCCTTTGGCTCAGGTCATGATCTCCAGATCCTGGGATAGAGCTCTGTGTTGGGCTCCCTGCTCAGCGGGGAGTCTGCTTGTCCTTCTCCCTCTGTCTAACCCCTCACCCTAGCTTGTGCTCTCTCATGCTCTCTCTCAAATAAATAAATAAAATCTTTAAAAAAAAAAAAATAGTGAGGAACTCATTGAGCAAAGTTATGGAGGCACTCACTTTCAAGTTCCTACAAATGCAGGACTGGCACATGAGAATGAGTGCCTCCTTACATTTTGCAACCTGGAGGCCCACTCATAAGTAAGTACTTATGCCCAGGTAGACATGTGTAGGAGCCTAAACATGAGTGCATCCTTTCATTTTCACACTGGATGCCTCTCTTTCCTCACTGGGGTTCTACTAAAAAGACAGGAATAATTTGTTATAGACTAAACACAGTATGGTTCTTTCCAAAAACAATTTATCATTTTTTGTAAGTTGTTTTATTTGACTATAGTTGACACACAATGTTCCATTAGTTTTAAATGTACAACATAGTGATTTAGCAAGTTTATATATTATTTTCATCTCAAGTGTAGCTACAAGATGTCCCTATATATCAGTGTTACAGTGTCATTGACTCTATTCCTTATGTGGTGCCTTTTATTCTCATTACTTATTCATCATAACTGGAAGAGATTATCCCACTCCCCTTCACCCATTTTTTCCATAATCCACCTTCCTCTTCTATAGCAACTATCAACTTGTTCTCTGTATTTATAAGTCTGAGTCTGCCCTTCTTTTTTTTTTTTTTTTAGATTCCACATATGAGTGAAATCACATGGTATTTGTCTTTCTCAGTCTGGCTTATTTCGCTTAGAAAATACCCTCTGGGTCCATCCATGATGCCTCAAATTGCATGACCTCATCCTTTTTATGGCTGTATAATAGATAGATGATAGATAGATGGATAGATAGATAGATAGATAGATAGATATAGATAGATAGATAGATATAGATATAGATCTATAGATATCACATCTTCCTTATCCATTCATCTATCAGTGGATATTTAGGTTGCCTCTGTATCTTGGCTATTGTAAATAATGCTGCAATAAATAGAGGGATGCCTATATCTTTTGAAATTAGTGTTTTTGTTTTCTCTGGGTAATCACCCAATAGTGGAATTATTGGATCATGTGGTATTTCTATTTTTAATTTCCTGAGGAACCTCTGTACTATTTTCCACAGTGGCAGCTCAACAACAGAAAAATAATCCAATTTAAAAAATGGATTCAGAGGATCTGAAGAAACAGTTTCTCCAAATTAAAAAAAAATTAAAAGTAAGACCTAAAAAGATCAAACTATTTCCAAATAATTTAACTGTTTCCCAGAACAAAGCTCAAGAATGCTTGTATGAATACAAAAATAGCCAGTACTCACCCCAAAAGGGAAAAATTTATAATGTCTGGCAATCAGATATGCAAAATCAGACATGCAAAAACAAAACAAAACAAAACAAAACAAAAAACAAGGAAATATAACTTATATTTAAGAGTAAAACCAAACCAGAAGTGACAGAGATGTTAGAATACCAAGCAAACACATTAAATCAATTGACATGAGGTTCAACTGTTAATCATCAGGTAAATATAAATTAGAACCTTGATGAGATACAACTATACACCTATTAGAATGCCTAAAAACAAAAAGTTTGACCACATCAAATGTTGTCAAGCATGTGGGGCAACTGGAACAGTCATATACTCCTGTTGGGAATATAAAAAAACCACTTTGAAAAAAACAGTTTGGCAATTTTTTAAAAGTTAAATGTACACTTGCCATATGATCTAGCTATTACACTTCTGGGTATTTACCCAATAGGAAAGAAAAAAAGACTTGTACAGAGACTTGTATACAGATGTGAAAAGCACCTTTATTTTTTTATTTTTATTTTTATTTATTTATTTGTCAGAGAGAGAGAAAGCACAAGCAGGCAGAGTGGCAGGCAGAGGCAGAGGAAGAAAGAGGCTCCCCGCAGGAGCCCGATGTGGGACTCGATCCCAGGACCCTGGGATCATGACCTGAGCCGAAGGCAGCCGCTCAACCAACTGAGCCACTCAGGCGTCCCAACACCTTTATTTTTAATAGCACCAAACCAATGTAACACAAACCGTGTCCATCATTGTCTAAATTGGGGGGATTAGCTGGAGTAGTGATGGTTTTAGTAATGGTTCCATGAATCCAGGCAAAACCTAAGGTGCAGCCACCTATCCATCGTGGAGGAAGCCAGGGCCACAGGTTAGTTCCACATATCCAGTGTGTTCCATTTGGAGCTGGCCATCTGGTGCCTGGTCGCCTAACCCAATTAGCCCAATCAGTAGCAAACCAGGAAGTAGTCCGGAGTACTATTATTTGGGAATATGTTTAAACCAACTATTATTTGTATTTTCAATAGGGGCATTTTAAATCTGGTCAACTAGAATAAGCAAGATCAATAACCTCTGAACAGTTATGCCTTATAGAGAAGTACAATGGTCAGGTCCTGCATAAGGGTAACTACATTTAAAGTATGACAGGTTCTAATTATTTCAGGCATAACTGTAAGTGTAGCCTGGTATTTAGTAAGTCGGCCTCCATCATCCATTAGTGGCCTTTGGTTTCTAAGACACACTGGACCTGATGTGAAGTCATTACAGTCAGGGACTGTCCCAAAGTGAGCTTTGAGGCTCCTTTTACTAGGAGGGCTGTTCTATGCTTAGCTAAAGCCTTCATTTGCAACTGTACCTCAATAGAGGTGGCTTCTAGGATAAATATGACTAAGGGATGAAACCATTAAGAATCCCTTTTTGAGTGGTCCAGTCTTAACAATATCCTAATTACAAAGGATCGCTGGTAAGTGGGAGAAAACTTGTCAAGAGATAAGGGGAGTCCCACATGCATCATCCAATCCAATCATAAAGAAAGTGGGGTCATCCATTATCTCCACAAGTCCATAGTTAATCCTATGGAGTGGGGTATGCTTCCGGCTTTTAGGGAATTTCATTATCCCAACCACATAGAATTGGTCAAGGTGATAGTTAAGTTATACAATTTTTGGTGAATCAATCCCATTTTCCAGTTGTTTAATCATGTGTCTGGGGTCCTGTTATTATCCCCACAGAATAAAAAACAAGAAGATACCCTAAAGGAGCTATTGTGCAACTTCTTTGAAGTTTATCTCAAGTTGTCTAGCTTAGGTAAACAACAAGCATTTAAAGACAATCAAATCTAGAATTCCACATCCAGAAAGGTGTGTTATTGAAACATAATTTTTCTCTCTAAAATAACTCTCATTTCCAAAGACAGCCAAATCAGGACTAATTTATTTGGAAAACAAGTCCAGTTTTAACAAACTTGGCCTAATTATTTACATAAGCTTGGTAAGAACAGTGAGTGATCATATAGCTCTTTTAGAATCTACTTTGCTGGAACTTCTTATAAGGAATCTCTAGGTTGAACTTTTAGTAGCCTCTGAGGCCAGAAGCCAAGCCAAGTACTTGCCATCAGACATGCCTTCAATACCTGTAGATTTGGGCGAATTCCTCTTCCTGAGGTCCCCAAAGTGTCCTGAGGTTCCTGCACCTGCCAGGAAGTGACGTTCTTTACTCACCTGGTGAGGCTGCTGGGAACTCTGTAAGTAAGGTATCAGGCCAACATTTCCAAGGGACTTTATGGCTCCAAGTTTCATAAAGTCAACCTTAGTTTCTTAAAGCTGGTCATATCTGAGTGTATGCATGTCTTTCTCAAATATGACATTCCAGTCAAAACCTTGGTAAAATAACCCATGTTTCCAATGGTGTCCTGTTACAAGGAGAACAGATTCTTACTGACCTTAGGCAAATGACTAGGATTATCATGGAAGAAGGAATAATTAAACTGACACCTTTTGAGTTTCAGAGGGTTCAAATAGAAAAGTTGAATGCTTTGATTTGTTTTCAAATGAGTATTTTTACATTTCTGTAAGTCACAGATATTTTAAGAAAAAGTTTCCTTAGTCTGGAAGAGCAAACATTAGAGAAACCAGCAATGTTTCAAACTAGAGTCACAGCACTATAATCGTTTAGTTCATTTAGTCCCATGTTACTAATTCTGGTTAGTTTGAACGCAGCTTTAGTTAGTTCTGGAAATTCTTACTCATTTCAGTTCTGATCTTAAAGATAGTGAGTACTTGTGTTGTCCTTAAAGTCCTTTATATGAATGTCCTGGAATGAAACTCATTTTGCAAGACAATAAGAACAATTATAAATGACAAAAAAAAAAAAAAAGAAAGCTCAGAAATGGACATTGCTAATGATCTTATAGGAGAGTTCACTATGATACTGTTGACAAGGAAACTCAGTTATTGTGACACATAACACTTCAGTAGCCAGAACCAGAAGGTAACATACAAAGCAAGCAAGCCTAATTAGTCAGCAAGACTTTGTTCATGATTTAAATCTTGGGGAAGTTTGTTAAAACTTTAGGAAGTTTTAAAGCACATGCTTAGACAGGAACAGGGATGTTAAAGACCTGATACAGGTAAATATAGAAAATGGTTTTTCTGGACAGGCAAAAAGAGAAAACAACTGTTTACATTTTCTTCTCAACAGCAGATCAATTAATTTAAGAAAATTTTGTCTTTTTGAACAAAGAGAAAGCAGACTTTCAATCTTATACCAATGTACTTTAAAACCTGTTTATTTCAATCTTAGTCCATCCTGACCACACTTAAAATTCCGTTCCAAAGTTTTCCCTCCATAAACCTTCTACAACTTTCCTTTGCATTTAGATTTTGTCCCAAGCCATTTCTCTCCAAAAAACCAGTCTCATTTAGGACAAAATTAACCTTCTTTTACCTTTAACAAAAATGCATTCCCATTCCTTCTACCTTTCTTTCATATCTCCTACTTTTCCACATACAGAGTTGTTTCCCTTATTTCCAGTCTTAGTTACAGTTAGTGAATTTTGCACTCTTAGAAACCTTAGTCTCCAGTGAAGACTAAGGAGTAACCAATTGGGAACTCTTAAGCCAGAATTCTTTAGATGGCAAATTTGTGAATCAGTTAAGCACAAAGCATGCTTACCAACAGATTTAAATATCCTTAGTTATTTGCAATAAGTCAAAAGCACAAACCTATGTCCAGTTAATGGTGATTTAGCACTTTGTCCCATTTGGAAAAGACCTAGATGTCCAACGAATTTAATTCCATTTATCATCCAAACAAAACTTTAAAGTTTCAGGTTACCAAAGACTTTGAAAGCTATCTTAGCAGCTACCCATGAAAACTTTGAGACAATTAACAATCAGTTTGGTCATCTTTTTGCTAAAAAATTGCAACAGAGATAATATGAGCTTATTTGACCTTCAGCAAACCTTGTTAGAGTAAGTTTTACATTTAGTGCTAATAACTTTAAAGACATGTCTATCTTAATTAAACCAACAAACTTAACTTAGTTCAAATACTGATTTATGTTCCACCTGGGCCGTTTTCAATTTTTACCTGAGACACGGGTGGGGAAATCTGAGTGGGAAGTGTTAGGTCCAGGGGGTGCTCTTCTTGCTCCTTGACAGTGAAGAGAGGAGGAGCCATGATGCAGAAGGCACCGGAGGATGGTCTAGAGGCCAGTTATGCAGGCCACACCCAAGTTGGTGCAGAAACAAGAGAAAGGGGAGACAGAAGAGACAAAGTGCTGCTTGAAGGCAAAGAAAGGATTCCTGGTTTTAGAGCTCTTCAGCTCCAACAGAGGAACAGACACCATGTTTTCCCACCAACAAGGGGGGAAGAGTTAGGCAGTCCATATTAGGGCAGAGAAGACAGGGAATTTCCCTGAAACAAAGGGAGTTTCAGCAGCTGCTTGGGAATGTTCCTTAAAGTCCCTGTCCCGAGGGAGACTAACCACAGTTGGTTCCAGTTATAGCCATTAATGCGGGAAATGAGTGAGGGAAAAGCCCCTGCATCTGTTAAGAGGGACAGAGAGAGATAAAGTCAGAGTCCCCTTTGCTGGGGATGGCCTGTGTATCCTCCAGCAACCTGGGTTTACTAGAAGGCTTATTTAGATAGTTATCACCCAATATGTCAGGAGGGGGTTTACTAGCCAGACATATTCAGGCAAACGCATTCTGCAAGAGGCTCTTAGGTTGGGGTCATCGTGTAGAGCAATGAAGGCCTAGGTATGAGCAATGAAGGTATCGTAGGTCTATTTGCCATTTTCCTGCGGAGGAGATCTAACTGCTAGAGCCCACTGAGGCCATGCAGTGTTACAGGAGCTCAGTGCTTTCCTAAGTTTTGCAATGCAATTTGTTTCCAATGGGTTAAAATACACTCCAAGGTAGAGTTCTTTGGGAACCGAAGAAGCCTACTTAGGCCATGCTCCCACAAAAGTAAAGAAAGTCCATTACCAAATGCCCCCCGACTCCTGAGTGGCAGCCCACCCATGGTTCCCATGTATCAAAAGCGACCTGAGGTGTCCCTCAAGCAAGACACCGCTATTGATCACAATCCTGCCTTCCCGTGAAGGTGTTCCTGCTGTAAAAGGCCCTGGAGGGGTGCCGGCATCCCTTCCCTTCCCCATCACATCCTAGGCGACGGATGGGTGCCTGGTGAATGGACTGAAATACCATGCCATGCCATCATATGTCCTGAAGTTTGCGTACTGCCCTGGCATTTTAACCCTGGAAAATACTAGAAAAGTTTTACCTAATTTTGTAGCTTTAAGTAGTTAGTAGAGGACACTGATGAGAAACGATAAAGACTGAACTCCATCATGATCTAAAAGCGACATTCCAACACACGTGGTCCTTCCAGCCAACTTCTCTAGGAAATGTTCCTGGTTGGGTTTGAATTCTATCAGGTACTGGTTTTGGCTGGCTCCCAGTGGAGGTCCCGTGGCCAGAAGTGGCTAGATCAGGGATGTGGAAAGGATCACATTAGATCAATCAGGAAGAAACCTCACACGGGAGTCTTAAGATTGGCAGCCGTCCTGGTGACTTAAGTGGCTGTCCTGTGCCCAAGACACAACTTTGTATAAGAACAGAAACAGAGAGAGGACATCAAGTTTCTGGGTCTTATTACCATTCTGGCCAAGGTACTGACTTCCAGCCAAAAGGCAGACTTTTCCTCCCCACAGAGTAGCCACAGGCTAGAGGACTACACCCTGACCAATAGACATGAAAGTGTTCCAATAAGACCATACTTCTTGAAAAGCCCCTGAAATGAGAGTAAAGTTGAGGAGAGAAAGTACTCACCAATTTTGCACCAAAGCTCAGAGTCCAGATGTAAAGACTCAAAGCCCCACGTTCAGGCACCAAATGATGAAGTTTTAGAATATAAGCAAGGTTCAGTGGAATGGAGTCCGGAGCTGATGACTAAGAAAGAATTCTTGAGACATTTTTGGTGAAAAATGGTGGTTTATTAAAGCACAGGGACAAGACCCATGGGCAGAAAGAGCTGCTGCATTGGGCTTGTGAAGGGTGGCTGATTATACACAGTGGGGTTGGGGGAGGTAAGGAAAAGGGAGGCTTCGAAAGAACTTTCATATGCCAAAGAGGACCTACAAGATACCAGAGGCCTTGCCATTGTCAGGTTAAGATTGTTTTTCCCCTCTAGCAAGGCATTAACATTAAGATAGTTGGGAGATTGGGAAAGAATGTCACACCTGTCCCATCCAGGAGTGAGAGGTGGGGGGTGGGGGAGGTTGCTGGGTGTCAGCTTCTGCTTTGTCCTCAGCTTGCCTTCTGTTCCTTCATCAGTTATATCTCAACAAAGATGTTAAAAAAATATTTATAATTATGAAAGTCTAGGAAAAATTTTAATGTCAAGCTAAGTTGGCTGGATACATGTAGCATGGTATAATTCATATACTAGAATGTTATACAATAATTAAGAGCAATGTTTTAAATTTATTGACCTTAGATAATGTTTATAATATTGTTAAGTTAAAAGAAAATTGAAATGAAATCTCACTTAGCAACAGAATAATAGGTATATACACACTGAAATGAATTTAGAGGTCGAGCATTCAAAATCGTTATTTTTGGGTACAGGTATTATAAGTAATCTTAACTTTTTTCTTTGTAAAACCCTGCATTTTCCTGTTCTACTAAAGCAAATAACTATATAAAACATTTTCATAAAATATTATTGGTATGCAAAAATACCATTTCTAAATAATATATGGCATGTAACATAAAATGGGTAAAAAAAAGAAAAAGAAAAAAAAAGAAAAAGAAAAAAAAGAATATGAAGGTCTCACCAATGACCTGAATAGACTTTCATTAGAAATCCTCAGAAAATAAGGCCATGGCACATGTAAAAATAACAACTGACTATTGAAATTCAAAAAAGCTCAATGCTTTTCTGGTACAGAGCCCTCCTCTCAATAGGCAAGTGATAATTTTCACAGAGGTGAAAATTAAATCCCATAGAGACAACTCACTTGGTTAATGTCACACTATTATTATGTATCACTGAAGAGGACAGGTTGACAGAACTTGATGAATTGATACAATGTAACAGGTAAATCCAATGCCAGCTAGATTTTCTTTCATACATTAACATTTTCATTCTTTAGAATTTCCTTAGAAATTCATCCTGTTTCTGAATACTTCATAGAGAAAATCCATGGAATGATTTCTTAGCCACTTCACCCTGGCCAAAATAAGGCAAACTAAACTCAACAATACCCTCTATTTGCTTAAGAATACTGGTTCCTCTCATTCATTGTTCTCATTTTTCCCACTTTTTTACCAAGCAAAGAAACACAATCAGTGGGTATACTGAGAGAAAGAGATGCTTACTATCTTTAGTGATGATTTAGTTCACTTACTATACACTCCAACCCTCTACTTTGAAAGGAGCAATTAAATGGTGCTGACCCCTTCATGACTTCCTTGTACTATTTTCTGAATAGGAGTGAGGTGTCCAAAAACAATGAAATGATACTAATGATCATTATGTCTATCAACGCTGACTAGTATGGAATCACTGCATAAGAGGTAACCTACATTTACTAGATAAAGATGTTTAATGACTATTATTTTATTCATTTGCTATATTAGAGCCAGGGATAAACTTAACATATTGGTCATTCTGTCCTTTATAATAGCCTGTCAGTTTTCCATTCCATTTATGTTACATAACATAAAATGAAAATAGGTATCAATGAAATCCTTCTATAATTATTCAGTAGAGAATTTTAGAAGACTTTAGTATTATTCTATATGTGGAAAATATTATCATACAAAAGTCTTAGAATATAGAACCATGTGAAATTTAGAAATCATTTACACAAATGCATTTACAAATGATAAAATAAAGATGCTTGTTCAACATTATATAGGAAGCTTTTGGCAGAAGCATGGCCAGAATTTAGATCTCCTTTCGATTCTCTGAACTATCTCTTAAATGATGCTGGACTTTTCAGAGTAATGTACACATAAAAGAGTTATCAGTTTTTAAATTAAATAGAAGTGAAGAACTGACTCCTCACCTTATGTTGGCCACATTGCTAAGTAAACTAGCTTATACTTTTTGAAAATATCAGAGTATTAGATTTTCTTAACACATAGAAAGTATGAAAAATGAATTAATGTTTATCCATGTTAAAGAGATTATAAAAATTATACATACAGATTAAATATATACACATAAACATTATTAACAGTAGTAATAAAAATGACTCTTACTTTATTTTTCATAGCCAAGATAAAAAAATGTATTAACAATTCATTATGTTGGCAACCTTCTTCTCATTATGTCATGAAATGTCATGATTCATAGATGTTCTACAATTAATACGATGCGCTGTACAGACATGTACTAATGTTAACTTCTTTGGGTTACGGTGTTAGCTTTCCTTGTGAATTATCATATGAATAGATTATCTATATTTATTATTTTATTGCTTTAAGGGTTTTATTAATGATAATCTTTAAAATGTTAGCCTTCTTTTAATATCATGACAAATTTTTCTTAGGTATTATGAAAAGAAATAGTTGTGTTGTTACTCAACAATTTGCTTTATTTTTTTATTTTTTTTATCTTGTTTCACTCTTTATAGTGGGTGTAAGTGATGTGGGAAACAGAGGCAGAAGAAAAGTTATTAAATTTCTTTACTATCTAGAGCCCACTGACAAGTCCTTGAAACAGGCAGAATGACATTTCTCCAGGGACTCAACTGCCTCCACCTTAATACCTTGCTAAGGGCAAAAGGCAATCCTAGCCTGACTGCCCCTGCCCTCTGCGCCCCCACCTCCCTATCCTGTAAGTCTACTTTAACATATAAAAATTCCTTTGGAAACTTATTTTATCTCTAAACCCTCCAAGATACATGCTGGCAATCATCCCTAAGCTTATGGCCCATTGATATACATCTGAAGGGTCTCATGACTAAGGTTTTATTAGACGGTAATAAATGACCTTTTCCCAACAACAGCTAGCCCTCTCAAGGTCCTGGAAACCTTACTTCCATAATTCCTTAGAGTCTTACGCTATCCCTGACCCTCTCCCAACTTGCAAGTATATAATGGACCACTCCTCACAACCCCAGTGCAGCAGCAGCAGCAGCAGCAGCAACAACTCTCTCTGCCCATGGGTCCTGTCCCCGTGCTTTAGTAAGCTACCATTTTGCACCAAAGATGTCTCAAGAATTCTTTCTTGGTCATCGGCTCCAGACTTCACCCCACTGAACCTCACTTATATTCTAAAACTTCATCATAAGGAAGCCCAATATTACTATGTATATATATCCACAAACTAGGATGCTACACTTTATCTTTGCCCAAATTTCCTTAGTTATTTTTAAGACATTAATATATTTTTTGAATTGGTTTAAGTTCCAAAAAATAATTTTGGAACATACACACTTTTGTAAATAAACATCATTTGAAGATTTTTGGTTAAATGTGTTGAATTGAATATATGCAAATAATATATTATATATATCTTATATATATAATATATATATAAAGAGACATACTAATGCCATCTTATTAATTGTTTTCTGGCCGTTTTATAGTTCCCTTGTTCCATTTATTCTCTCTTGTTGTCTTCTTTGCCTATTAATAATTACTTCAAAGATAAATAATTTATATTCTCCAATCAAAAGACATAAAATGATCGAATGGATTAAAAAAAAAGAATCAACTGGATGCTGCCTACAAGAATCTCCATGTATCTCTAAATATCCATAGGCTCAAGTGAAGAGATGGAAAGAGATATTCCATGCAAGTAGAAATCGAAAGGAAGTAGGCATAACTATATTTACATCAGACAAAATAAACTTCAACTGAAATGCTGTAATAAGAGACAAAGAAGATGATTATATAATGATAAAGGGGTCAATTCATCAAGAGGATGTAACAGCCAAAGCTATATGCACCCAACATCAGAGCACCTGAATATATTAAACAAATCTAACAGATGTACAGGGAGCAAAAGACAAAAATACAATAATAGTAAGAGATTTAATACCCTACTTTCAGCAATGGATAAATCATCCAGACAGAAAATCAATAAAGAAATATTGGACTTAAACTATACTTTAACTGGAAAGGATATAGCAGACATCTATAGAACACTGCATCCAACAGCAACAGAATGCATATCTTTCTCAAGTGCACACACAAATTCTCCATTATACATCATATTTTAGGTCACATAAGTTTTAGCAAACTTAAGAAGATTGAAGTCATATCAAGTATATTTTCCAACCACAATGAAATGGTAAGTAATACTCCTGAACAATCAATGGGTCAATAAAGAAGTCAAAGAAAATAAAAGAAATTTGAAAAAAAAAATGTTGAAACAAGTAAAATGGAAACACAGCTAAAACTGCAGCAAAAACAATTCTAAAAGGGAAATTTATAGTGATTATCTCTACATTAAAAAACAATAATAATAAAAAAGAAAGATCTCAAACAACCTAATTTTAAAATTTAGGAACTAGAAAGAAAAGAACAGATTAAACTTAAAGTTAACAGAAGGAAGGAACAAAGATCAGACCAGAAATAAGTGAAAGAGAAATAGAAAAATGATAGACAATATCAATGTAACTAAGAGCCTATTTTAGAAGTGATAAACAAAATTGACAAACCTTCTGCTAGGATAAGAAAAAAAAAAAGAAAACTCCAACAAAGTGTCAAATAAATAAAATCACATTACAACTGATACCAGCACCAAAACCCGGGTTCGGCTGCCCATGGCTTAAAAGGCCAATATTCAAGAAAAGAATTTTGATTGGAAAGGAATATGACCTTTATTCAGGAGGTGGCCACCTGGGGAGAAGGTAGACTCCATTCCAAAAGCCAAGGCTGAGGTTTCTGCCTGGCCCAGAGACTTTTAAAGGGATTTAGGTCAGTTATTCAGTAAAGGGAGTGCATTGGTCTGTGACAATTCTTGATTACATGCAGTCTCTATGGTGCTAGCTATAGATTTTATCATGGTACTCAGAGTTTGTGAAAGAAGGTCTGGTTCCTAGGTGCCCTGGGGGAGTTGTGCAATAGGGTCTGGTTCCTTGTTGCATGGGGTGGTAGAAGAGGGCTTGGTGATATGTGGAAGTGTTCTGTTCTTTCTAGGAAAGAATGTACGATCTATAAATATACAAAGAAAGGTTTAGTTAATCAATCATTCAGGCTAATGGTGCTTGTTAGAACTTAAAGACCCCTAGGTTGACTGGAAGGGCTAAGAGGGCTTCAGTACCAGAGAAATACAAAGGATCATAAGATTGTATATCAACAAACTGTACAACCCAGAAGAAATGGAAGAATTCTTAGGGACATAAAACCTACAAAAACTACATGATGAAGAAATAGAAGATCTAAACAGAGTAATGATGAATAAGGAGATTCAATTAGTAATAAACTCACCCCAATCCCCACCAAGAAAACCTAGGACCAGATGGTTTCTCTGGCAAATTCTAACAAACATTCAAAGAAGAATTAAGGGATGCTTGGTTGGCTCAGTCAGTTAAGTGTCTGCCTATAGCTCAGGTCATGATCCTAGGGTCCTGAGATCGAGTCCCACACTGAGCTCCTTGCTCAACAGGGAGCCTGCTTCTCCCTCTGCCTGCCACTCCCCATGCTTGTGTTCTCTCTCTCTCCGACAAATTAATAAATAAAATCTTTTAAAAAATGAAGAATTAATATCAATCTTTCTTAAACTCTTCCAAAAAACTGAATAGAAGAGGACACTACCGAACTCATTTTTTAAGGCCAGCATTACCCTGATAGCAAGGCCAGATAAAGACCTACAAGAAGAAAAAAAATACAAGCCAATATCCCTGATTTGTATTGATGCAAAAAATTATCAACATCACATTAACCAACTGAATTCCACACCACATTGGAAAGATCATACACAATTATCAAGTGGGATTTATCCCTGGCATGCAACAATCGTTTACTATATGCAAATCAACAAACATGATATGCCCCCTTAATAGAATGATTGATAAAAATCACATGATTATCTCAGTAGATACCAAAAAATCATTTGACAAAATTCTAAGTCCTCACATGAAAAAATCTCTCAACAATTTGCTTACAGAAAAGACATTATCTATCTATCTATCTGAGAAGCCACAGTCAACATCATCTCAATGGTCAAAATGTGAAGGATTTTTGGTAAGATCAGGACAAGACTGGGTGCTCACTCTCCTGACTGCCTATTTAACATAGTACTGGAAGTCTTAGCCAGAGAAAATTGGCAAGCAAAAAGTGGTAAAAGGCATCTGAACTTGATGAGAAGGAGTAAAACTGTCTCTGCAGATGACATGATCTCATATATAGAAAATACTGAAAACTACAAAAACAGTTAGATTTAACAAACAAATTTGGTAAAGTTGCAGGTTACAAAGTCAATGTAAGAAATCAGTTGTGTTTCTATACACTAATGATGAAATATCTGAAAAAGAAGCAAACAAGGCAATCCCTTTTACATTATGAAAAACAATAAAGTAGTTGGGAATAAATTTAACTAAGGAAGTGAAAGATGAGTGTGCCAAAAATTGTTAGACTTTGATGAAAGATTGAAGAAGACACAAACAAATGGAAAGATATCCCATGTTCTTAGATTGGAAAATTAATATTGTTAGAATGTCCATACTACCAAAGCCATTTATAGATTCAAAGCAATCCCTGCCAAGATTTAAATAGTATTTTTCACAGAAATAGAAAAAAATTCAAAAATATGTATGGAACCAGATAAGATTCCAAATAGACAAAACGATCCTGACAAAGAAGAACAAAACTGGAGGCATCGCATTTCCTGATTTAAATTATTTTACAAAGCTATGGTAATCAAATAATGTGGTACTGGCATAAAAACAGACAAACAGATGGATGGAACAGAATCAAGTGCCCAGAAATAAACCCCTGTATATCTGGTCAACTAATATCTGACAAGGGACCCAAGTATGCTCCGTGGGGTTGGGAAAACTGGATATTCACCAGCAGGAAAATGAAACAATCCCTATTGTACACCACTCACAAAAATAACTTGAAATGTATTAAAGACTTAAACATGAGACCTGAAACCATAAAACTCCTACAAGAAAACACAGAAGAAAAATCTCTTTGAGATTAGTCTTGGCAACAATTGTTTGCTTCTAACATGAACAGCACAAGCAACAAAAGCATGAGTTAAATAAGGAGTACCTCAAATTGAAAAGCTTCTGCAATGCAAAAGAAACAATAAAAAATGAAAAAGTTACTATGGAATGGGAGAAAATACTTCCAAACCATCTATCTGACAGGGGTTAATATTCAAAATATATGAGAAACTCATAGAACTCAGTAGCAAGAAAACAAATAATTGAATTAAAAAATTGGTGGAGGATCTGAATCGATATTTTTCCAAAGAACGCATACAAATGACAAAAAGATAGATGAAAGATGCCCAACATCGCTAATCATCAGGGAAATGCAAATCAAAACCACAATGGCATATCACCTTATATCAGTTTGAATGGCTATTATCAAAAAGACTAGATATGACAAGTGTTGGCAAGGACATAGAGAATAAGGGACTTTTGTACACTGTTAGTGGGAATGTGGATTGTTACAGCCACTGTAGAAAATAGTATGGCAGTTCTTCAAATACTTAAAAAGAGAACTACCACATGATCTTGTAATCCCATATCCAGATTTATATTCATAGAAGATCATGAGCTTGAAGGAATGTCAGCACTCCGTACTCATTGCAGCATTATGCAAAATAGGTACGACATGACACAACCTAAATTGTCTCACTTTGGATGAATGTATAACAAAAGATACACACACACACACACACACACACACACAGAATATTATTCAGTCATGAGAAAGAAGGAAATTTTATCATTTGTGGTAATGTGGATGAAACTTGAGGGCATTGTGCTTAGTGAAGTAAGTCAGGCAAAGACATGACTGCATTTACCTGCAGAATTTTAAAAAGTAGAACTGATAGAAAAAGAGTAGAACAGCAACCAAGGGGTTGTGAGAGTGGGGAAAATGTTGCAGAAAAGGTACAAAATTCCAGTTACAAGATGAATAAGTTCTGAAGATCTAATGTATAGCATGGTGCTTGCAGTTAGCAATAGTTGCTGAGAGTAGATCTTAAATGTTCTCACAACCAAAAAAATAAAAATAATTTTGTGAGGGGATAAAGGTATTAACTAAACCTATTGTGGTAATCATTTCATAATATATGTGTATTAAGACATCACATTGTACACCTTAAACTTATATGAACATTACGCATACATATTTCAATAAACTTAGAAGAAAAAAAGCCAAAGTGTCTGTCCATAGAATAATTACTACTTAACAAAGAAAAACACAGTAGAAGTTTACAGTGGAGAAGGCTGGCAGATATTGCCTTAATCAAGTGATTAAAGTACACATCACCAGTAATGGGACAAGTCAAAATTATGTGCCACTTGATAAGATGCACTCAGCATCACTGCCGTGATATTCCTGCCATAAAGGCATAACTTGAATTTAATTATGAAGAAATGTCAGATAAAACCAAATTGATGAAAATTCTACAGAATAATTGTCCTGCAATTGTCAAAATTATCAAGCTCATGGAAGTCAAGGAAAAATTCAGGAACAAATGCTGATTGAAAGATACTAAACAGATACAACAACTAAATGGAAAACATGATTCTGAGCTGAATCATTTTGCTAGTAAAGACAGGCCTGATACAACTAATAAAATTCAATGGGATCTGAAGACTCAGACAATAATATTTCAGTAAATTTAATTTTCTGTTTTTAATGTTTTATTATGAATATATAGGAGACTACCTCTCTAGGAAATACATGCAAAAATATTCAGAGGTAATAGAGCATCATGCCAACAATTCACTTTGAAAAGGTCAGGGGAAAACTGTTCCTACTGTCCTCACAAATATTCCATGATTTGACATTATATCAAAATAGAAATACATAATTAAACATTTCAAGGCTATATATATTTATCTTCATTCCCTCTTGAGAGCTGATTAAATGGTGGCAAATAACAAAAAAGATAAAAGTTCACATTAATGAAGAGAATAGGATGTGGGACAACTAATGAAAGAGTTCCTCTTTTTTTTTCTTTTTTTGAAAATGTAAGAGAGGAAGAGAGAATGCTGAAGAAAATCACGGAGCCTTCCAGTACACAGCATGCAGAGCCGCGGGAATCCGACACATAAGGGCAGTTAGGGAGGTGTGGATAAGAATAAGGCTGAAAACAGAGGGAAGGAGTTAAAAACTCTGAATAAAGAGCAGGTAGAATTCCAGGTCTCCTCCCTCACCATGGCAGGGAGAAAGGTTTATTCCTCAGAGACTCTTAATGAGAGAAAGTGTGAACTCAGAGCACCCCAGTGAAGCTGCTCCAACCCCTTGTAGGGAAACCCACCCATCGGCAAGCCCCTCCCATCCCACAGAGGCTCCAATCGGATTCCAGAGTCCTACTCTTGACTCGTAATGAAGATCTAAGCATTGCCAAAACACATGAGGAAAAATTCCAACATGAAAATCAAAGAAAAAAGAGAACTTTGAGGAAATAAACACAACGCAAGTATCAACATAAAAATAAAAGTTTGGAATGAGCATTTTAAGATAGGTAGAAAAATATATAGCATATATGTTCTGGTTATCTATTCCTGGACAGCAAGCTTCCATTGAACTTAGTGGTTTACAATAATTTATTATTTTCCCTCCTTGTTCTAAGGTTTGGCTGGATGATTCTTGCTTGTGGTCAGATGGCAACTGGTTTTAGAGGCTTCTGAAGGTGTCTTCCTTGAACACTGGGGGCTTGCGGGGACCCTTCCTATGCATGGCCTCCCCTCGTGGCCACCTTGGGCTTCCTGAGTTAAGTGACAGGGAGTGTGGAGGGACCACTCCCCTGACAAAAGTTGATTTTATGACTTATGGCTCAGTGCAGGAAACAGGAGTTACTCTAAGTATTTTATCCAGGAAAAGGTTTTATTTTCCAAGAAGGATAGACTTTTATTTCTTTCTTACACGATAGTAGAAAAGTGAGTTGGCCAGAGATGGTGGATGACAGAAACTGAATCTCTCACAGTTCTGGTGGCAGAAGTCTGAAATCAACGTGTTGATTCTGTCTGCAGGCTTGCAGGAAGAATCCTTCCTTGCCTCTTCCTGGCTTCTGGTGGTTGTCAGCAATTCTTGGCATCCTAAGGCTTGCTGTTTCATCAATCCAGACTCTGCCTTTGTCCTCACATGGCTTTCTTCTCTGCATGTCTCTGCGTTCAAATCTCTCTCTCCTTATAAGGAGTAGATTTAGGGCTAATTCTAATTCAGTATGATTGCCTCTTACTTAACTTGATTACATCTGCAAACACTTACTTACAATTAAGGCCACACTCACAGGTACCAGGGATTAGGACTTGAACATATCTTTTCAGGAAACACAATTTAGCCCATAATACAAGTCAAGACAGATAAATAGCAAAATCACTTTTATCAATTTGTAGTTTTAAGTAAAATTCTCTTAATCGAAGTATAACTTTACATACCAGAAAAATACCTAAATTAGCAGTGAATAGTTAGTTCATTGAATTTAGTTAGTATACAAACCATATGTCCACTCACATTAAAAGAGAGAAAGAAAAGAACATCAATAAAATCATTGATCTCATTGATGACCCACCCAGACATGTTCTTCCCAAGTAAAAGTTAGCCATTATCCTAATTTTTTTTTTAAGATTTTATTTATTTATTTGACAGAGAGAGAGAGATCACAAGTAGGCAGAGAGAGAGGGGGAAGCAGGCTCCCCGCCGAGCAGAGAGCCTGATGCGGGGCTAGATCCCAGGACCCTGAGATCATGGCCTGAGCTGAAGGCAGAGGCTTTAACCCACTGAGCAACCCGAGGCACCTCTATTATCCTAATTTCAATGATCACAGGCTGGTTTTGCCTATTCTCAATTTTCTTTTGCCAAACTATATAAGGTACTCTTATGTCTGAGTACTTTCACTGAGTGTTATGTTTATTAGGTCACCCTGTTTTTGCAGGTAGCAGACCTAGGAATGACAACCAAAATGCTACAGAGCTGACACAGGAGGGTAACTATCACCACAAATGTCAAACCACTGAGTCCAAGAACAAATTACAAGAGTTGCTATCTTGAGATTAAAATGGCTCAATCAGGAAACTGTGATAGACATCACTGCTACTTCAGTGTCTCTCAGAAAACAAAGAGGAGAAAAAAAAGGATGGAGGACAAACTGCAACACAACTACAGAGAAACCTTATGACTCCTTACAAGAGCATCTAATTAGCAGACCCCTCTTGACATCAAGAAACACAGTTGCAAAAGGAGCTTTGGAAATGCAGTTTTTAATTTGCCACCTCTGAAGCTGCAGAATGTATCTGAGGAGGAAAGGCGGGAGGGGGGGAGGGGGGAGGGGGGAGGCGGGGGGGGGGTTGCGGGGGCGGAACAAGCAGCCCATAGCCTCTGTCTGTTGCAGAAATGAACAGAAAACATGCATAAAGGACCTGATAAGACATGACTGATGGTTGATCCATGAGTTGAACCTGGGCACTTGGAGGCTCTTCCCCTGCTACCCTTGGAATGTGACTTCCACCAGCCTTCCTGACTCCCAGAGGCTGCTCTGGGAGCTTTGAGATAGTGATGTGCTGTGAGAACACCTATGGGGTATACTTCACTGAACCAAGTTAAGGCCTCCATATAAACTTTTAGATGTGCTGAGTGGGTGCGGGGATCCCCTTGTCCTGCAGCAACCTAAAACCAGCCTTGTATGTAAGTTCCCTCGGGTTATTAAAACAGCCACTACCACCTGGAGTAGACTGCCTCTTTAATTTTAAAATGTATGTTACAGAAATAACTAAATCCCCTTGTTGGTTGCATTGTAACGGACTCTCATTAGATCTTTAATCACAGTTATTTTTCAGTCTTTTGTCATTTGTAGACAGTTATTGTTTTACTCTGATGCTTTGATAAAAAGTGATCTTGCAAAAGTGCTTCATCTTCAAGGAGATCCATGGAAAAGACTTTGACAAGTACAGGTTTCTGATAACTGAGATCAATTTGCCTTCATGTGTGAGGAATAATAATGAGCCTTCAAATGCTCCCCCAGGGCTGTGATTAATAAGATGTAAACCTATGAAAGTATTTTGGGGTTTTGGAAGATGTTTATTCCCTATCTGGCACAGTGCCTCTGTCCTTTTCATTGCCAGGTAAAGAAAGGGCACATGTGTAATTGGGGGGATCAGAGCAACAAATGTTAAGAGTTAGTTGGACAGTTAGGTAGTTAGGGCAAGTGTCCGCACCAAGGAAATATGGAGTTAGGACAGCCAAGATAAAATATCACTGACATCCTATTTTTCAGCTTAGACAGGACTACACTGACATTCTGCTTTGTAGCCTTTGCAGAAAACGACTTCTGCAAAACGTCCTGGAATAAGACAATTAACCACAAAAGCATTTGTCAATATCACAAGCAAGGGGCAGTTAAAATCTAAGCCCGCAGATGTGAGGGAAAAAAAAAAAAGACCATCAGCACGTGGATACTAACGTGATTGGCACAATCAGCACACCCTGACTGCTTAAGAAATTTCCGCCAAAGAGCTCATAAAAATCTCTACACTTAGAAACTCTAGGGGCAGCCCACGCTGGTCCCTCACCCTCTCTGGGAGCCTTATAGTCTTGCTCAATCAACTTTGCTTTGCTGCCCACCACCTTCCTCTGGTCTATCTCTTCATTCTTCAAAGCGGCATAACCAAGAACCACAGCACTATGAGGACACAAAATCCTGTAACACAAACTGCCTTGAGAAGGCAAAATTACTAATGACGTAGTTTAAAGCTCTGGGCATCTCCCAAGCAGGGCTACCTTTGGAGTTAGATGTGTCTATGACTCCAGAAGGTATGGGTCAAACACTGGCAGAGACAACAGAAGGGGAAAGGGCCCATAGAATATTGGCCCCAACTCTGGAAGGGGGCAAAACCCAACATACCACATAGAGCCGCAGCTCTTACCAGTATACATAGTGTTCCTGCAGGTAGAGCCCCTCACACATCAGCCAGTGCAGCAACCAGGTGCTGAGCTCAGAGTTGTCTGGCCAGTAACAGAGGGAATTAGCTCTTAGGACAGTGAATGAAGAGCATTTCAGGCAAAGGGAAGAGAAAATGACTGGCAGGTCTTGGGAATTACTGTAAACTACTGTAGTCTACTTTGAGATTACAAAAATTACTAAATAACACTGTAATCAAGGAAGAGACATGATCCATTTTGATTTTCATTTTGTTTTTATTTTAAGGAGCACTGCCTCTTTATGGGACTAAAGTAACATTTTCATGTGGCAAGAACCCTAACTGAGCAAAAGTACAGGCAATGAGAACACAGATGCCTGCCCTCCAGGTTCAGAGTTCTACTCCTCAGAGTCAACCCTTATTGTCACCTTATTTTATTCTTTCAGAGGCAGTTTAAACAAGTAAAGCATTAGAAACATTTAAATGTATCTGCGAGTGTATCAATGCATCCCAACAACAGGGTGCAATAAATAGATTCTATTTTGCATCCAGGTTTTATCCTAGCAGTGTTTCCTAATTAGCACATATAAATCTACCTTGCTTTTTAAAAGAGTTGCTCAGCATTTCATCTGAATAATGCATCTCACTGTGTTTTCTCAAATACCCATTGATAGTCATTTAAATCGTTCTTGTACTTAGACCTCTTGTACCTGCGATATACACACATACCTATGTACCTGTATATATACAAATATATACTTGTTTTATATATAAATGTGAATGTATAATACATAAATGCATATGTATACGCTTATTTTATGAATCTAAATATATATATTAGTCCAAAGGATACATTGCAAAAAGTAGAATTTTACTGGGTCAAATATGTTTATTTTTGATTTTGATGTGTACTATCAAGTCTTCCAAAGACATTGTCATAAGTTTTGCTTACAACAACAGTACCTTGTGGTGTCTATTTTTCTACAGTTACATTCACAAAATAAACATTTGCTAAGATTAATAGTCTGGATTAATAAACATTCCAAGATTAATCAAAAGCAATAAAACAGAATTTATTATATTTTAATTTGCATTTCTTCACTTATAAGTGATATTGGATCCGACCATTTTGAATCTCAGAATGATGTCTCGAGGGGAACCGTATGGTAGATGGAGGTTAAATTTGAGATTTGAAGAGGAAATCTCTGCAGTGGGCCAAAGTGGGAATCATTTTCAATTAATACATAAAATATACATGATTCCACGGATTGGGAGAAAGTAGGAGATTTTTACCTGAGAAGGATATAGGAAGGGACAGAGTGTTTATTTACTTTCCTAACCAACACTATGTTTGGCTTAAACATGTTGAGCTTTTTTATTTTATTTTTCTTTCAAAGTGATGATGACTTATTTTATTTTTCTTTTTAAATGATAATGACATTTTGATGGAAGTTGGCCCTAGGTACCAGAGGAGAATAGTGGTCAAGAATTAGATGCCCTTTCCCAGTCCAAAAACCTACTTTTGTTCCTGAAAAATAGTTTGTGACACATGGAATGTTTTACAAAGCCATCCACTGAGTTTGAGTGATGTGGTAATGAAATTGTAGATAGTATCATTTTAAGAGGTTGTTCTTCAAGAAACACTGGAAATAGAGCCATGATTTAGAAACAAGAAAAGCCAAGCGTCAAAACATAGTAATAGCTGGTAGTTTGGAAGGAAAAACATACAGGCTGACCTACTTAAAAATAACCCCATTCATGCTGCTATCTGGAATGAGGCTGTTTTTAAACAAAATGAGTGTGTGGGAAGGTGCTTTATTTTTCTTTGTCTGGCAAAGGCCAGCATGTGCTTTTAGCCTCCAGAAATATTACATGTCCTCAAAAAACCTGATAGTACAGGTTTGAGAATTCTGCACTAACAGTTTAATCTATGCAAGGTGCTTCCTATGTAGATAGAAAATGATACAAGTGGTGTCATTACTAAAAATGTCACCTACCAAATTAGGAGAAAAGGCCAGTTTATTGTGACTCTTAGGCTGGTACCCTTAGAACATATTGCCAATTATCATACCATCGTGATATCAGAAATAGCATACACTGTAGAAATTTAAAGTATTAGGGAAAAAAAAAACAGCTGTTGTGACTGCACTGACTATGGTATTAATGGAAGATCTGATGGCAAATACATGTGAATTACAGTTATAAAGAGAACATAAATCCAGCCAGCTAAATGTTATATGACCCAGCTTTGTAAATATAAAACCAAGCCCACCATCCATTTGTCCTCTAAAGAGCAGAATAAACATTTTCTGGTTTGAATTAAAAATACATAATGCCTAATGATTTTATTTCTTTTCCCCCCTCTACTCTCTTTTTTTCTCCCTCATACTATGCTATCTTACGCCTTGTGGGACAGAGATGGTAAAAGGAATGACACCAGCATTCTTACACGCTCAAGTGCGGTATTAACTGAGGTTATAATCACACACAGCTTACACTAGATGTTCATTGCAGAGTGGGATGTCCCATATTCTTAACTCTACAATGCTTGATCTCATTTTAATTTTTAAGGCATTAAGAGGGCCAATATCATTCAACCACCTAATAAGAAAAAAAAAAATAGGACAGGAAAAAATCTAAACCATTTAAACTAGTGAAGTATTTTGCATGATTCACAATGGTCCGGCCAAAAGAACCTGTAAAAATGGATTAAATGTTTTGAATCATTCCCATTCTCTTTTCATTAAAAAAGTATTCATTGATGATGAAATTGAATTTTAAAAGCCTCTTACCATGTCTCCCTATCTCTGCTGCCCTTCCCCTACCTCTTCCCCAGTTAATTTTCAGCAAAGTTGATGCAGTACAAATTTTAAAAGGCAAATCTGGCTAAAATCCTTAAAGTTCATTTCATTGCGCTTGGAGTTAACTCCAAATTCCTAAGCATGGTTGGACCCCAGGGGAGGTCTCTGATTTTATTTTGTTCTTCAGCCTGGGTGATGATCCCCTCTGCATCCCACCTATGAAGCCTGTGCATTTCCCATGAAGGTGCATGGCTGCCTATGTTCTTTCATCTGCATGGAGGACATCCTCTTGCTCACACCTGCTCTGTCTTTGTGATCACATAATTGTCCTGAAGGCTCAACACAAGCGCCATCTGATATATGATGTATGTCCCAGCTATCCCAATTAAAGTTATTCTCCCCACCCCTTTTGCCCTAACCCTGTGCAATGTACACTCATAGTTCCTTCCTTCTACCCCTTAGACCCTGTCTCCTTTTCAGGGGCACCTCCTCCACACTAGTTGGTGCTAATGAAACTGGGTTTAGGGACCTCCTTGTAAGACCATGCTCTGTTGCCTCACTTGATGTCCAGAAAAAGTCCAAGGAATAAGTCAGTGAACCATTGCAGTTCAGTGTTATTACATATGTTTTCAAACACAGGCTGTGGGAAAGTCTGGGAAGAAGTGGGTGTGCTGGGAGCTGGGATTCTAGGTTTGTGGATTCAGTGCATGTTAAGAAATGAAACCTCATAAGGAAATACATGAAGATACAGAGAGAGTCACAATTCAAGACCTGTTCCTGGCTCCAAAGTCGTCACTTTTTCTGTTGTTTTCTGACTCAGTACCTTCCGTTTCCTACTTAAACTAGTTTGGGCTGTTTTTTTGTTTTTTTGTTTGTTTTTAAACCAACAAAATACTCCTATGTATTACTCCACACTATGAGGACTTCTATAGGTTACAATATTTTATTCAACACATTTATTTCTATGCTTCCGGCTCTCAGCATTTTGAAATCTAAAGTTAGGCTCTTAATAAATGTACTCCTTTCTGAAATTAAAAAGGAATCAAAGGGACATTATCCTTGCCTGATGTTTATACTAAGGCAGGTATGTTGACTAGTGGATTCTTTTTTTTTTTTAAGATTTTATTTATTTATTTGACAGAGAGAGAGAGAGAGATCACAAGTAGGCAGAGAGGCAGGCAGAGAGAGAGGGGGAAGCAGGTTCCCTGCTGAGCAGAGAGCCCGATGCGGGGCTCGATCCCAGAACCCTGAGATCATGACCTGAGCCAAAGGCAGAGGCTTTAACCCACTGAGCCACCCAGGCGCCCCTTCACTGGTGGATTCTAAGGATAGCCTTGGGCACCTGTGATAAAATCGCCAAAATCTCATTAACTGTGAGACTTCCCTTGACATAAAAACAAACTGGAGTGGTCAAGAAAATAAATGTGGGTACTAAAACTGTGAACACTTTTATCCTAACATTGTTTTCTCTGGCCTACTGTAGAATCCGTTCTGCTAAGCATATGTGATGGGGAAGCCTTCAGAGTTTCCACAGCAAGACTTGGGCTCTTGTCTCTAGTGAAAGTTGTTGAAGTCAATCTAACATGGTGCTTACCTCTCTGCTCACTGTTTTCCTTTTTCTTTCTTCCTTTTTTTTTTTTTTTTAAGATTTTATCTATAAAATAAATAAATAAATATTTTATTTATTTGAGAGAGACAGTGAGTGAGAGAAAGCATGAGGTGGGGGGAACAGGAGAAACAGACTCCCCTGCAGAGCAGGGGGCCCCAGATGTGGCGCTTAATCCCAGGACCCTGGGATCATGACCTGAGCTGAAGGCAGACGCTTAACTGACTGAGCCATCTAGGCGCCATCCATTAGCTGTTTCTTAATGGGGCAATCAGACTGGAAATTCTCAGGTGATGAAGAAGCAAAGGGGACTACAGAGTTGCCAGCAGCTGTCAAAGGCAGTTGGAGGAAACTATCACCTGCTATAACCCCTGGTACTAATTATCTTTCTCTTCATTAATTACATGCAGTTGTCCACAGTCCATTTTGTTTTGCAGTTTTCAGAGAGTATCATCCTATTTTTTTTTTTCTTTGCAACATAGTGATAGTGCCATATAAAATACAAAAGAAAACTAAGCATGTCCTGGACATGCATGTTTGCTTTAGAATATGAATGGCTTTCTAAACAAGATGGTCGTATTTTGAAACAAGAGTTCCGGATGTGTGCCCTGGAGAATGGCGAGGGGAGGTCACCGGGTAATGACTATGAGTATCCAGGAGGTGACAGCCTTTCCTAATTCAGACTGTTGATGAAGTTCCCAGTGGACCTCAAGGCCCATGTCATGATCAAAACAGCCAGCAATTTCTGAAATTGGCTGGGGATAAATACCAATTAGAGCAAAAGTTTGCACAGTTTTCTCTTAGAGTGTGATGATTTGGCACGCTTAGGGTAAAGTATCTTTATTCAGATCCAAAATAAATCTCATAGAACATGTAATTCAAGCTTTAAAGACATACAGACACTAGGTGGACAGGCCAAAGTGCACACAACTGATTCATAGCAGAGTCAAGACAAAAAATAAACAGCTGACAAAGGATACACTAGCAGCACCTCCTCACATGTACTTTGGAATCTTGCTTTGCTAATTATCTGCTTTTCCATAATTTGGAGTCTTTCCCTCTCTGCCTGTAACTTCTCAGGATACTAACATCTCAACAATTTTTAAAAGAAAATCAGTCTTGACCATGTATTGTCCTATACTAGCAATATTTTACTGATGTTTCTTCTTATCCAGGGCTTGACACTTTTATTCTGCCCTTACTTTCTCCCATCCCATCCCTAGACCTACATACATTCAATACCTAATCCACCGGGTCCACCTTTGACTGGACACATCCCTTCACTGTTACCCCAGGGTCATCTGTGATCTTTAAATGTTAAAATCCAACAACATCTTTGTAAAACTTTTCTGGTTCTCTACATGACATTGTTGGGAATGCTTATTACAGTCATCTTAAAACATTCTCCTTGGTTTTTGTGACCGCTCTTCTTTGTGTCTCCACTGGGAAAACTGCCCTCTGATTATTTGCAGATATCACCACTCCTTTCTCTGCTATAAGTTCTGGGTTTCCCACATTCTGTTTTCAGCCTTTCTTCCAACCTTTTGTGCCCTTGTTGCATTTTTTCATTCTGTGCCAGGCTCCAACAAACCCAGATTTGTCCCTGGAATCTGGAGACCTCTATGCAATTACTAATCTGCCAACTAGACTTGGGCAATACATCCCCTACCCCCATACACAGACACACAGAGAGTGTCTCAAACACACAAAATGTGGAAGTTGTTAATTCACCCATGCCTCTCCTTCAAACTAGCTTCTCCTGATTGCACCTTTGTTGAATAGTGTCATGACTTATGCAGTTTCCTAAGAGAAGCTCCTGGACAGTATCCCTCACTCTTTCCTCTCCCTTTCTCCCATTACCTATTTGTCTCCATCTTCTGTTCATTCTTCCACTGAAATATTACACTCTTCCTCTGAAATCTCACTCCCAAACTCAATCACTACCTCACTGCAGGGCTTTATCATATCTTGGCTAAATGATCATTATTTCTTAATGGTTTCTCTATTATCATCGTTTCTCCAGTTTATCACCTCATTTACTGCAAGAATAATCTCTACCACAGAAAGAAATGGAAATAAGTATTATGTCTTGTGCCATGTAAAGCCTTCAGTACTTGGTTTTGGGTTCAGTCCAGTCACTCACATTGGCAAAATAGAGCTTTGTATTGATGTCAAAGCTGAAAGCTTATGTCCCCTTTGCCTGGAAATACCAGCTCCTTTCTCCTGAACTTCCTTTCAGGGAGAATTGACCACCTACATGCCTTGAGGACCACTCACGAAATTCCACTGGTCAGAGAAGACAGTTTGTGCTGGTGTTTGCATGTTTATCTCCTTCCCTCTGTATAGTTTATGTCATTGATGGCTGGGAATCTGTAGTCATGTGTGTGTGTGTTTGTGTGTGTACATATCTTTCCCATTTTCTAGCACAAAATTTGTCATACTATAGGTTTTAAAAAATATTTTTGAATGAATTGATGAATCATGTGTATGATATACATCCAGACATGCTGTATTATATGCATACCATTATCTGCATATTTCTGTCAACTCTTGTGCGCCACCAGTTCATCTCATCTTGATCTCTCCTAGCCCTATCCCAGCCATTCCAACAGAAACCAGTTCTGCATGGGCTCTGAATAACTTCAAACAGTAGCAACCCATGAAGGTCATGCTTCAGGGGTAGGCATAAGTCCCTCTTGGCCTCTACTATGGAAGTCTGCTGGGTATCCATGCATACACAACCTGGAAGTGGAGGCAAGGGGGTCTCACATCCATACACAGAGAACCTTCAATTAGTTGGGGATGGGAGCCTGTGGGTAAATGTGCCACCTGCCTCCAGCTAGGACTCACCTTGTGCACCTTATTCCATGTATTTTCTCTGAAGATCCTGTAGAACTGGAGAACTGTCAGTGGTGGCCACACTTTCCACTCATTCTTATATGACTCTCTCTTCAACATTTCCCATCTGTCACTTCTTCTGAGAATTACATTCTCCATCAGCAGTCAGACCTAAGATGTCATCACAGCCTCTGGTCTTGGGGGAACCTAGGTGGAAGCAGTAACTACTGGTCACAACAGAGAAAACAACTATAGATTTTATTAGCTAAATCTTTTTCATAACAACAATTTTCTAGGAAAAGAATTTTCTGGTTTTATAAAAAATATGTTTTCAGGAAATTTGTTAGCTTGATATAGTAAATTTATACATGGACATAGGTATATGGTCAGTATATGATTTGAGCATCAGTATTATCATTCATAAGTTATTTAACATGGTCAATTTAATACTCTCAACAAACTACAGTTTTATCCTCAATGAACTAGGGGTGATAATAATCATCTTACAGGGTTGTTGTGAGTGTCAAATGCAATAGTGAATTGCCTCTCAGAACCAAAATTCCAAACTGAAATTCCAAACCGAAATTCCAAATTCCTGTCCTTCATTACACAGCAACACATTTGTGTAAAGGTGCAGAGTATGAAATAGAGAGAAGCAAGCTATTGTCATTCATTGTAACCATGGCTTTCAGTTACAGAAAACTAAAATTGTTTCTTTCAGTTACAGAAAACTAAAATTGTTTAATGAACTTAATAACACATCGATTTTGAATATTTATTTCCAACATTATCTTTTTCCTCAACTTTTTTTTTTCTCTTCAACAGCTTGTGTTTACAGATGTTAATCTTTTGGAAGCTTAGAGGTTGTTCTTATCAGCGTAAAAGATGATTTTTAGTCCAATTGCATTAGTTGAAGAAACACGGAGATCTTATCACTTACATTAGCACTTTTATTTTTCCATTTTCTTCCCTTTGGTATGAAGTCGTAAGGTGGGATGCAGTAATATTCACAAAATAATGCTGTTCTAACAGATATGAAAATAACCATCAAATCAACTGATGGACATCAGCATGCCAATCTGGAATGGCCTGAAATGTTGATTTATTAACTAACGAAGCAAAATTTGAATTCAGCATATGTAAGGTATTTTACACCTATCCATTTAAAATGTATGAAAAAACAGGAAAACGTGAGTCAAGTGCACTAATGCCATGACCTACCTATTTTTGTTCTAAAATAATGTAATTTCTTTACAGCAAGAATGATTTTTATTCAATACACTAGAAATTCTACTTAGGATAAAGAGCTCCACTTCCACTATTAAATGGTACTGCTCCATAGATAGAATACATAGGAGTAGTATAGAAATAGCATTTTTGCATTTTTTATGTGTGTATCACCCCAACATGAAAATTTTTGAGAATACTTACCACTTCTGACTTAATTATTTGCCACATCATCTTAAAAATAGCCAATTCGATGCTCAAAACAATGCACTTTACTAGTTCTTTATCTCCTTAAAAGCCTTTACTAGCATAAGATTGGCTTCTAGAGGCTGATGATTATACAATAAGTAAATGAGCAAGTGTATCACAAATATTGCACTGCGGGTGTGTGGGGTCTTCGCTTTGAGCCGAGGGCTACATTGAAACCCTTGAGAAATATGCTGGAGAGCCTGTGATTTCCTCATGGTTAATTGTCAAAACACTTCTCTACTGCTAACAAATAATAGCATAATTCTTTCCTTGTCTTAGCCTGCATGTATGGAATCATCCTTCTTCATCACTTACAACTTAGTCTTATCACTTCTTCCTTTAAATAGTCTCACATTCGCAATTCATTTATCCCCTTGTAAGCTCCTTTATTCTGATCCTCTACACCTCTTGCCCAGACGGCTGTAATTGTTGACTATGAGATTTCCTTCCTGACTTCATTTTCCTTTTCTCGTTTCTGTTATTGACCCATTCACTGATGCTTGTTTAATCTTTCTTAAGTGCCATTTTTTTCTCATTTGCTACCTTCACCAAAAAGTCTACATGTCTCTAGTCTATAACCTCAGATCTAAGTTTCTCCATCTTTATGCTTTGTTTGAGTCTGTCAGCTACAGGAAAGTCTGAGAGGAAAACATTAACTCCCTCCAAATCCCCAAATACCCCTTCTACCATGGGTTTCCAGGTTATAGCTCCTCTGGGGCTTGACTTCCTTGCCAATATTATGTTGCAAGTTGCATATTCCTACTGCACTGAACTGCTTTCACTTAATATCTTATGATGACCTTCTTCCTTCTGATTATTCCGATATTTTCCCTAGATGTTTTGCTTTTATTCTTTCTCTACACTCTTCTTAGCTCATTAAACTTACTCATTTATTAAGTCCCAGAATTAGACATCACCACTGCTGTTCTAGAGAAATGATAAACATATTTCCATGTACTGAAAGTTCCAGGTTGTTTTAAGGTAACAATTCGATAATATTATATGTAATTTCCCTCTCCATTTCTTGGGAATATTTGTGAATACCTCAACAGAAAAACCTAAGTTTTGCCTGTTATTGCCCCTATTTTTTTTGCCACTGAAGCAAGCCAACAACTCAACTGAAAACTGTAAACTCTTTGAGAGTAAAGACTGTATCATTTTTTTTTAACCACCATATTCCCAGCAGCTTTTATAATGATCAGCTCATAGAAGTCACTTAATGTATGTAAGTTGAAATAGTCATGATTGGATGATTGAATATACATATATTTTCTTCATAGGTGGAATCACACAGCTTACGTCAAGTTGCATTACATCATGAATTGAACTTCCTTGCCACCAATACTCTTGAGAAATATCACAGATATGTATGGGATATTCAATTATATAGATATAACTTACTATTTATTATATTATTAGATGTTTCACTTGCCTCCATATTTTACTTTAATGAATAATGTGGGATATAGACCCTTATTTGCATTTCTGATTATGTCCTTAGATTAGATTTTTGCCTTTGAAATTACTAGGTCAATGGCATACATTTTTTAGCTTTTTAATTATAATAATAAGAGTCTTTTCCAACAGAATTGTAGAACAATTTATACATTAGCAAACAGTATGTACATCTGTTTTACAATATCCTTTGCAATCTTAACTGTTTTTACTTATTAAAATTTTATGGTTGAAATAATTAGTTTAGGGGTGTTTGGTGGCTCAGTCAGCTAATCATCCAACTCTTGGTTTTGGCTCCAGTCATGATCTTAGGGTGGTGAGATCAAGTCCTACTTGGGCTCCTTACTCAGGGAGGAGTTTGCACTCCCCGTCCTTCTGTCTCTCCCCCCGCTCGAATGCTCTCTCTCTCTCTCGCAAATAAATAATTTTTAAAAATTAGTTTAGAAATTTTCAAACATGTACAAACGAAGAGAAAATGGTAAATTGAATTTCAATATGGCCGGCTCCAACAGGGACCAATCGACTCATGGACAATATTATTTTATCTATATCTGCACTCATTTATCCTGCCCCCGGGATTACAATGAGGAAAATTCCAAACATTCTATCATTTCACTTATAAATATTTAACTACATGTTTCTGATATATAGGGGTTCTTTTTGTAAATAAAACATCATAGTATTATCACACCAAAGTAAAATTAACAATTATTTCTTAGTATCATTAAATATTTAGTGTTAAAATTGTGTACTTACATATAGACTTATCTACTACCCCCCATTTATGTTTTTTTTTAAAAGTAATCTTTGAAGAAAGTAGGTTATTTGTTTTTTAGAACTTCCAAAATTCAAGATGCTGAAGGGTGCATATTCATGCTGATATTTGATTTATTCCTCTGTCTTCTTTATTTCCTTTACATTGGTAGCCAGATTAATCAATTAAATTATTCACTTATGCATTTATCGGTAAGCCTACACAGGTGCTGTTGAGAATTCCTTCAGGAAACATATACATTTATACTTATCTTTTTATATTACCAACTATTGATAATTGTCAGTGAAAGCCATTGACTGATAAAGGGTTGCAGGTTGTGATATTCTAATTTTAATATTCCTTCTTCATTTATTAGCTAGAAACCTTTCTTAAGACAAATTTCTTATCAACTATTCAGTTACTCTAAGGTACTGCTCAAATAGGAAATGATAAATGCTTGATTCTTCCCTTGTATTTTCTAATCTTTAAAATAATAAGTGGCTTCTTTAGTACTCTCAAAAGATGCCCAATCAACGTTGCCTTCAGTGTCATCAGGAGCTTATAGATTCAAACATAACTCGATGAGTTTTAATCCAATGCCATTGTGATACTAATAAAGGCTCAAATTATCCTGTCATTGGCAGTTTGAGTTCATTCAAGTTGGGTTGTGCATCCTTTTGCTATGATCCTGGTAGTCTTTGATTGCTTCCTTATGTTCTCATTTAATGGGATGTTCCATATACACATCTTGTGCATTTTCTTGCCCAAGGAGCAGTTTTCCCCAGGAATCAGTTTTCAAGATTTATAATCATACTCGTCTCATATATATATATTCAGTCTTATATTTTCTTTTGATTATAACTCATGTAATTGCATTTTCTAGTAATTTTAATAGCAAAAATTTGTAATAAAATATTATACATTTTGGAAGCCACGACCTTTCTTGTTTAGTTCCTAACAAAAATCATCTTTGTTTTTCTATTGGGTGAAATTCTATTTTTGGTCTGGGAAATGTTGACTTCTTTGATATCAAATTTATTTTCCCCTTAGAAATAAAGAAAGTATATTGCACTTTTAATGCCATTTCTCCTGAATAACCTCCCACCCCCTGAAATGAGCCAGATTTCCTCCAATAAGACAATATTTATTCCCATTCCCAGGCTTTGTTTATGAATTTTTTTTTTAACTGTTCAATTTAGGCTTCTCTGCCAGGATTGTCTGTATGTAAATTCCATTTTGATTTTGAATCTTGAACCAAATGTATTCTTCCGAGAAAAAAATTAAACTAGTATTTATTTCTCAAATAAAGTTGTCTTTCAAAATCATAACAATTAACTTCTTGAATTGTTAGTGTTTGATTTTTGTCTGTCTTCCCCATTCGATCTAAGGCTATATAGCACTCAAATTGTCTTTTCATCTCTGTATTCCTGGAGCATAACATAAGGCCTAGGACAAAAGAAGTTCTCTGGAAATACTTATAGAATGGGTAACGTACTTGCGCGACCCTGCCAAATGATAACCCTCTGATCCTCTTCTCAATTCTCTGTGATTGTAAGCATGATCAGCCCAACACATCCCAGTTAAGCAGGTGGTTGATCCATAGTTACTTCTTGTTTGTTAATTTTGCATTCACAATTATATCTTATGGTCATTAAAGAGCGAAAATGTATTAACTAAGGTAGTGCTATCTCTTATAGTCTATAAAATCCGAAATACCACAATTGAAATATATTACTCATTCACATAAAAGTTCAAGCATACTTATGGTGACTCCCCTTTAAGCAGTGACTCAGACTAAGCTTTGTATATCTTTCTCTGTGCAATTCTTTCATGCTTTGAACTTCTCTGCCAGATTCCCAGTAAAGTCTGAGCAGATGTGGAAAGGAAGGGTGGAACCAGCATTCACTAGCCTAAAAGTGACCTTCATCGTCTTTGTTCACCCATCAACTGCATAGTTGTCTGGAAAATGAAGTTCATGGCTGAACAGCCATTCACCAGAAACTATTTTATGCAACAGAAAAGGAGCAAGGATATTTGGTGGTCAGATAGCCATCTCTGTCACTGTAAACATCTATGATGCGTCTATCAACCTAATGCCATTGTGTTAGTGTTCCAAAAAATTGTGTTAGTGTTCTGTTCGTTTAACTCATTATTTGACTTGTGTTAGTGTTCATTTAACTCATTCTTTGAATTATTTAGAGTGTGTAACCTGCAGAAGCATCTATTATAAAATGCAAATCTCTTGGGGATTAGAGTAAGAGGAAGAAATGGATTCAAATTCACTTGCTATCTTCAAAAATGCACCAGAGTGTGTAAGAAGATTCAAAGACTTATAATTTTGTCATATGTACGAAGTATGGACTACATATAGGCAGACGCTCAATGACTGAGCCACCCAGGTGCCCAGTATTGATTCCTAATAGCAAAAATAATAACCATCTATAGGTCCACAGATAGATGGTTATTTATATAAATTATAGTTCAGATAATAAAGAAAATGTGGAGACATTCAATATTTTGTGAAATGCCTTTTCAATATATAAAATATCTTCAATACATTCCTTCATGAATAGACTTCCAAATATGACTCAGTATAATTACATTTTATAAAGAATATGTACATTGTATTAGTTTTCTATAGACATTTGACATATTACCACCATGTTATCAGGTTAGAATAATACCTACTTAACTATAGCACAGTTCTGTGGTCAGAAGTCTAAGACAAGGTGATTGGATTCTCTGTTTATGGTCTTTCCAGACAAGTCAAG
Source organism: Potos flavus (assembly GCA_028534135.1). Taxonomy (NCBI): domain Eukaryota; kingdom Metazoa; phylum Chordata; class Mammalia; order Carnivora; family Procyonidae; genus Potos; species Potos flavus. The sequence continues at coordinate 76,198,179 of CM052883.1, forward strand.
GTGTGGCCAATATGCATTCCTTTCCGCAGGTTCTGAAGAATTCATTTCTTATCACATTTACATTATGGTCAGAATTCAGCTGTTTGTGGTTGTGAGACAGAGGTCTCCATGTTCTTGAGACATGGCTCCCCCTCCATCCTCAAGCCAGCAAAAACCAATGCAATCCTCATGATTTTCATCTTTTTGAATTCCATTCCCCATCCTGCCTTTTTTTGCTGTCATTACAGGCATATGTGAATTACATTAAGCTGGCTGAGATAATTCAGGATTACCTTCCTATTTTAAAGTCAACTGATTGGTATCCTTAATTACATTTGTGGAGTTCCTCCTGCCAGAGGCTAACATATTCTGTCACAGGGATTGGGGTATAGAATCTTCTCGGAGCCATAATTCTGCCTACTATATACATACACATCATATACAACTAAAACAATCTGAAGTTTCTGATTATATTAGAATGGTGGTATTATTGGTTATTTTTTCCTGTATCTACTAATTTTGTTTCCCAGGGAAGTGAATTTGGTGTGTGTATGTGTTTTCCAGAAAAAATTAAGAAAAAAATGTACAGGCTATCTGTGTTTAACAGCTGAAGATTCTTCAACCTTAACAACTGTCCATGGAGACAACATTGCTGACTTTGTAGTTTGGATCTAAACACAGATTTCTGAGGACTTTTCCAATTTTGATCCTGCAGGCATCTTGGTACTGGACAAGGCCTGTCTCTCTGAAACTTAAGTGAATGGGTTGTTGAGAATTGGTGTGAAATAGGATATGGCAGAACAGGTTTAATTATATAAGTGTCCAAAATCCTAAGTTCACGTGTGTGTGTCTCAAAACTGTGTAATGAGACGGTGGCTCTGTGGGAAGTCAGATGTGTCCAGGCCTTGTAATGAGATGTTTGGCCGGTAAGCTGGAATGAGATGCTTGCCCAGGGCTCTAATAAGATGCCTTGCTGGGAGTGTAAATTAGACGTTTGACTTGTTGTAGGCAATGAGGGTTGTGACTGGGAACATAATTAGTTTGGTGTTGGGAGAGAGTGATGCCATGCATATCTGGGCTGCAAAGAGAGGCCCAGGCAAGCCTGTGGGCACACGTGCTGACTGTGATGGTGTACACATTGAGAGGGGAGTGAGTTGCACACGGAACTTCCATTGGGATAGCAGGGTGCTGTGGTCCCATAGTAGCCTGTTGATTACAAAGAACGGAATGCAGGATGAGGCTATGGGAATAGACTTACCCTTGTGGTTTAGAGGGTTGATCACAGACACTGGCGTGAAAGCTGGAGTCTATGTTTTATTGCTATCAGAACAACTTCAGGCAAATCACTTACATTCTCCCTGTCTCTTCAGCTCTAAACTTAGGCTAACAGTACCACTTAGCCTTTGGGTTGTTGTAAGGCTTCAGTGAGCCTCTGGATGGTTTAAAGAAGTGCCTGGCATATATGTAGGTGCTCTACATAAGCGTTAACTGTTATGAAGGGCCAGGATGTACCAGTGCATTAATGGTTCGATCATTCAACAACTGTCAGGAAAGAAAGGCAAGAGATGCACTCACTTGCCCGAAATTACCCATGTAGTAGTTAGCCAAAAGGGATCTATTATGTGGAAGTAGGCTTCTGGTTTGAAGAGCATTGATGCCCATTGTTGAAAGAGAAGATTGGAAATCTATGAGCCAGATTTTCTGGGGAGCTGTGGAGAGGAAAGAATGAGCCACACAACTAACCTGATAGATCTGGTGGAGGAATGGCTGCATCCCAGACCTCAGTTTCCTCAACTGCATAATAGGAGATAATAGTCCCACCTCTTAGATCACTCTAAAAGTTACAAGTGAAAAATATGTTAAAGAGTTTAGAACAGTGTCTGTTATATAGGATAGTATACATCTGCATGTAACAAAATATATGACCAAAAGTGACTCAAGCAAGTATGGGGTTGATTTGTTATCATAAATTAAAAGTCTGGGTATAGTCAAGTCAGGGCTAAAATGGACATTACTGTATTGTCATCAAGGACTCAGGTTACTGCTGTTTTCCTGATATTCCAAGCTTGCTATACACTGTTCTCTCCCCTAGTCACAACATAATGCCTCCTGTTCTAAACATCATATCTGGATTTTAGGAAGGAGGAAGAGGAAAGGGTGAGATTTGAAGGGCAAAGGGCCTCTATGCATATTAGTTAGTATGCCCAATTATAAAAACTTCATGTGTCAACCAATGTCTTCGCTTACTTCTCATTAGCTACATAGGAATCTAGTCAAGCAAGTTTGTTAGCTTTCCAATGTATATATACTGAAGTCTTAATGGCTTTTGTGTGGACTAGTAGATGCTCTTTATTTATTAAGGATATTACCTTTTGTCACCATTTGAACTGTCGACATTGACGTAAATCTTAATGATGGAGTCTTCTCACTGGAAAACTTTGGCAAACTAACAAAACTTCAGGGAAAAAATAAATTATTCTTAATGCATGGGGACCGTTATTCTCCAGGATAATCACGTTTCTGTGATCTTCCACATTTCTTGCTTTACAAAAGATCACAAATAGTCAGTTAAGTGGCTGCCTTCAGCTCAGGTCATGATCCCAGGGTCCTAGAATCCAGTACCACAAGGGAATCCTTGCTCAGCGGGGAGCCTACTTCTCCCTCTCCCTCTGCCTGCAGCTCCCCTTGCTTGTGCTCTCTTCCTGTCAAGTAAGTGAATAAAATCTTTAAAAAAATTCTAAAAAGATTACAAATAGAACAAACAACGTTTTTCTTTTGCCAAGACATTTTGACTTTTCTTCCTTTACTTTTACTTAAAAGGAGCTGCATGTCTATGGTAGAAATTCAAAGGTGGTTACATAAAAAAACAAACCAGCAAATTAATTTTTATCTATGAATATAAAGGGTTAAAAGTCTCTGAACATTTCATAAGAGGCATTTTACAAACTCAAGAGCTCCACAGTGGTCATTACCTATACGTCCAATGGAGCCACTGGTGGTCTCTCTCCTTCATCTCTTTCTATAAGCTTGAAAAGGAAATTTATTGTACAGTACGAATTATCTGTCTAAAAAGAATCTTCACCTGAGATTGGGCACTGCTGTGATTTTTCTTCTTTGATGATGAAAAGATGATGGTTGATAATGTATTATTCAGGTTAGCCTAAGTTATGCTGCAGTAAAATAAAACCTCCAGATTTCAAAAGCTTAACAAAATCAAAGGATTATTCCTATTCGTGCCAGGTGTCCAAATAAGGTTGGTAAGGTGCACTCTGCTTGTCAAAAGTCTTCAGGGATACAGGTGGACAAAGGCACCAGCATCTTATCATGTCATTTTTTCAACACAAAGATCAGGATTCATTACAGCATTCACAGAGAGAGTTGGAGAATCAAGCACAGAGTATTAAATGCTTTAGCCTGGAAATGACTTGTATTATTTTCCCTCATATTTCTTATCCAAAACTAAGCACAAGGTCACACACCCAGAAGTAAGGAAAAATTGGATGTCAGTTGACATTGGTTATATCTACTCCAGTTATTCTTATTTTTTCAAATTCCTAAAGGAAAATAAAAAGGTTATATTTGCTCTATCCTAGCTCCCACTCTGGCTTTAATCCTCTGCTTCTTCTGAGGAAAGGTCTGTTACTAGATTTCTAATACAGAGAACTGATTTATTGCCACTCCTTTGTCTTTAAAACCCACAAAACATTTCTAAATAAGTAACTTGCTAACCACTTAATCCTTCTTAAATTGTAATCACTGGATATCATTTCTTTAAGTGGTTCTCCAAGTTCCTTAGCAAGATGTGGCTTCAGACTAATTCTCACCTCATCTCATTATTTTCCTAGGACTTTAAATTCTATTTTGTTTTCTTCTTTGATTTCCCTCCCCCAACAGTGCCTGCATGCCTATCTCCCTCCCTCCCTCCTTCTCTCTTTCCTTCCTTCCTTCCTTCTTTCCTTCCTCCCATCTTTCCTTCCTTCCTTTCTCCTTCCCTTCTTCATCCATTTTTTCGGTTTTCTTTTTGCAGTTGTATGGTCATGCCTTTGCCAATTTTCATTCCTATTTTCATTTATTTATTTAGAACTGACAGTAATCATAAAAGAATGACAAATGCTTAATAAGGCATTTTTTTCTATTTCAGATTTTCTTCTGTTTAACAAATTTAATTTTTTATAATCTTATCTAACCATTTTTAAGTGTATAGTTCAATGACATTAAGGATGTTCATATTATTGTGCAACCATTAACAGCATCTATATCCAGAATTTTTTTTCATCTTCCCAAATGGAAACTACTTGCCTACTAAGTAATAACTCCCCTCTCCCTATTGGCTCCAGCCCTTGGGAACCATCTTCTACTTTCTGTCTCTATGTGTCTGCTTACTGTGAGTTTGTCATAAAAGTAGAATTATAGAATATTTGTCCTTTTCTGACTGAATATCTAGTTTTTTCAACACTATTTGTTGAAATAACTATCTTTTCCCCCTTGAAAGATCTTAGAACTGGTTCATTTGACATATGGAAAGGTATATTTATGGGCTCTTTATTCTATTCCACTGATCTATATGTCTTTCTTTATGCCAATACCATGCTGTTTTTATACTGTTGTTTTACAGTAAGACTTGAAATCAGGAAGTACAACACATCCAACTTTGTTCTTATTTTCAGGATTATTTTGGCTACTCAAGATTCATTGAAATTCCATAAAAATTTAAAATTGATTTTTCTTTTTTTTTTTTTTACAAAAAATCATTAGGTGTTTTTTTGTTTGTTTTTATGGGAATTGCATTGAATCTGTAGATGACTTTGGGTTGTATTGATATCTTTAGCAATATTCAGTCTTCCAATTTATCAACACAGGATGTCTTTTTATTTATGTGTGTCTTCTTTAATTTCTTTCAACAATGTATTGTAATTTTCAGTGTAAAAGCCTTTTACTTCATTAGTTAAGTTTATTCCTAGGTATTTTTTCTCTTTAACAATATGAAAAATGAAATTACATTCTTAATTTCCTTCCAGTTTGTTCATTGTTGATATGTAGAAATGCAACTGTTAGAATTGTTAGGGTTTTCTATATATAGACCATATTGTATGAGAACAACATTGATTTTGCTTCTTCCTTTACAATTTTGATGCTTTGGCTAGGATTACGTTGAATAGAAGTGGCAAAAGTGTTATCTTGTTTCTGATTTTAGGAGAAAGGTTTTCAGTCTTTCACTGTTGAGTACGATGTTAACTATGGGATTTTCATATATGGACTCTATTATGTTGAAGTACTTTTTCTATTTCTGGTTTGTTTAGTGTTTTTATCATAAAAGTGCACTGAATTTTTTCAAGATTTATCTCTGCCTCAGTAGAGATGATAACGTGTGTATGTCTTTCAATCTGTTAATGTTAATACATTATAATGATTGATATTCATATTTTCATATGAATTCCAGGGAATCAATCCCACTCATTCATAGGGAATAATTGTTGTTGAGTTATTGAATTTGGTTTACTAGTATTATGTTGAGGATTTTTGCATCAGTATTCGTAAGGAATATCAGTCTTTTTGTGTAGCATCTTTTACACCTTTGCTATCAGGGTAATGCTGGCTTCAGAATGAGTTTGGAAATGATCTCTCACGTTCAGCATTTTGGGAGATATTGAGAGACTGGTCCTAAGTCTTTTTTCAATGTTCGGTAGAATTCACCAGTAAAGCAATCTGGTCCCGGGCTTTTCTTTTGGGGAGTTTTTTGATTACGGATTCAATCTCTTTAGTAGTTATAGTTCTATTCAGATTTTCTCTTCGTTTATGATTCATTCTTTCTAGGCCATGTGTTTCTTGTAATTTGACCGTCTCACCTAGATTATCCAAAGTGTTGGTATACAAGTTTTTTATACTCTCTTTAATATTTTTTTTTAATTTCTCTAAAATTAGTAGTAAGGCCCCCTTTTTCATATCTTATTTTAGATCTTTGATTCTTATTTTTCTTAGTCAATCTAGCTAAATGTTAATTTTGTCGCCCTCTTTGAAGAACCAACTTCTGGTTTTATTTTCCTTATCTCTGCTCTAATCTTTATTTTTTCCCCCTTTTCTAGGCTAATTTTGTGTTTAGTTTATTCTACCTTTTCTAGTTCCTTAATGCATAAATACAGGTTGTGGATTTGAGAGTTTTCTTATTTTTTAATGTAGGCATTACAGCTATAATCCCATAAAATTATGTGCATTGGGCTTTCATTTTCCTTTATCTCAAGATATTCTAATTTTTCTTGCAACTTCTTTATTGTTTCACTTATTGTTTGAATATATGGTTCAGCCTCACATATTTGTGAAATTTTCATCTTTTCTTCCACTGTCCATTTCTATTTTCATTCCACTGTGATCAGAAAAGATACCATATGTGATTTCAATCTTTTAAAATGTATTAAGACTTGTGTTGTGACCCTAAGATATAGTCTATCTTGGAGAATGTTTCATGTACACTTGAGAATAAGGTATATTTATTGAGTGAAGTATTATGTACTTGTTTGGTCCTATTTTCCTTTAGTATTGTTCAAGTTCTGTGTTCTTTTGTAGATATTCTGTCTGGTTGTACTATGCATTATTGAAAATAGGGTTTTGAAGCTTCTTACTATTATTTTTATTTTTTTGATGGGGAGAGGGACAGAGTGAGAGAAAGAATCCCAAGCAGACCCCATGTCTAGCACAGTACCCAATGTAGGGCTCACTCTCACAACCCTGAGACCAAGAGTCAAATGCTTAACCTGTGGGACCACCCAAGCAAATTTCTTACTATATTTTTAGAACTGTCTATCACTGCCTTAGATTTTGGTTAGTGTTTGCTTCATATACCTAGGACCCCTGACATTTAGTGCATATATCTTTATAATTGTTATATCTTCTTGAGGTATCGACACTATCTTCTTTACCCATTCATCTGTTGAAGGACATCTTGGCTCCTTCCACAGTTTGGCTACCCACTGCTGCTACGAACATTGGGGTGCAGGTGCCCCTTCTTTTTCTTTTATATCTCTGGAGTAAATACTGAGTAGTACAATTGCTGAGTCATAGGGTAGCTCCATTTTTAACTTCCTGAGGAACCTCCATACTGTTTTCTAGAGTGGCTGTACCAACTTGCACTCCAATCAACAATGTAACAGAGTTCCCCTTTATCCACATCCTCACCAACATTTGTTGTTTCTTGTCTTATTAATTTTTACCATTCTAACTGGTGTAAGATGGTATCTCATTGTAGTTTTGATTTGTATTTCCTCGATGACAAGTGGTGTGGAGCATTTTTTTTCATGTATCTGTTGGCCATTTGTATGTCTTCTTTGGAGAAATGTCTGTTCATGTCTTCTGCCAATTTCTTGACTGGATTATTTGTTTTTTGGGTGTTGAGTTTGATAAGTTCTTTATAGATCTTGGATACCAGCCCTTTATGTGATATGTCATTTGCAAATATCTTCTCCCATTCCATAGGTTACCTTTTAGTTTTGTTGACTGTTTCCTTTGTTGTGCAGAAGGCTTTTATCTTGAAGTCCCAATAGTTCATTTTTGCTTTTGTTTCTCTTGCCTTTAGAGATGTGTCTTGCAAGAAGCTGCTGCCACCAAGGTTGAGAAGGCTGTTGCCTGTGTTCTGTGTTTTTGATGGATTCCTGTCTCACGTTGAGGTCTTTCATCCATTTTAAGTTTAGTTTTGTGTATGGTGTAAAAGAATGGTTCAGTTTCATTCTGCATGTGGCGGTCCAATTCTCCCACCACCATTTATTGAAGAGACTGCCTTTTCCATTGGATATTCTTTCCTGCTTTGTTGAAGATTAGTTGACCATAGAGTTGAGGGTCCATTTCTGGGATCTCTATTCTGTTTCATTGATCTATGTGTCTGTTTTTGTGCCAGTACCATGCTGTCTGGATAATCACAGTTTGTAATATAGCTTGAAGTCAGGCATTGTGATGCCTCCAGCTTTGGTTTTCTTTTTCAACATTCCTTTGGTGATTTGGGGTCTTTTCTTGTTCCATACAAATTCTGGGATTGTTTGTTCCATCTCTGTAAAAAATGTCAAGGTATTTTGATAGAGATAGCATTGCATCTCTTTTATCTTCTCAGTTTCTTTCATAAGTGTTTGTACTTTCTAGAGTACAGATCCTTTTCCTTTTTGGTTAGGTTTCTTTCTTTCTTTTTTCTTAAATTTTTAAAAATTTATTTATTTTTTATTAACATATAATGTATTATTTGTTTCAGGGGTACAGGTCTGTGATCCATCAGTCTTATTCAATTCACAGCACTCATCATAGCCTATACCCTCCCCAATGTTCAGCACCCAGGTACTCCATCCCTCCCACTCCCTTCCCCTCCAGCAAACCTCAGTTTGTTTCCTGAGATTAAGAGTTTATTATGGTTTGTCTCCCTCTCTGGTTTCATCTTGTTTCATTTTTCCCTCCCTTCCCCTATGATCCTCTGTCTTGTTTCTCAAATTCCTCATATGAGTGAGATCGTATGATAATTGTCTTTCTCTGATTGGCTTATTTTGCTTAGCATAACACCCTCTAGTTCCAGCCATGTCGTTACAAATGGCAAGATTTAGTGTTTTTTTTTTTTTTTGTTTCGTTTCGTTTTGTTTTTTTGATGGCCGCATAGTTGGTTAGGTTTATTTCTAGGTATCTTATCATTTTTGGTGCAATCATAAATGGGATCTATACCTTAATTTCTCTTTCTTCAGTCACATTGTTAGTGTATAGAAATGCAACTGATTTCTGTGCATTGATTTTGTATCTTGCCAAATTGCTGCATGAGTTGCTGAAATGCTGCATGAGTTCTAGCAATCTTGGGGTGGAGTCTTGGGTTTTCCACATAAAGTATCATGTAATCTGCAAAGAGTGAGAGTTTGGCTTCTTCTTTGCTAATTTGAATGCATTTTATTTCTTTTTGTTTTCTGATTGCTGAAGCTAGGATTTCTAGTACTATGTTGAACAATAATGGGGAGAGTGGGCATCCCTGTTGTGTTCCTGACCTTAAGGTTAAAACTGTCAGTTTTTCCCCATTGAGAATGATATTCACTGGGGGCTTTTTGTAGATGGCTTTTACGATATTGAGGTATGTTTCCTCTATTCCTACACTTTCAAGAGTTTTAATCAAGAAAAGATGTATTTTGTCAATGCTTTTTCTGCAACAATTGAGAGGATCATATGGTTCTTTGTTTTTCTCTCATGTTGATTGATTTGTGAATGTTGACCCACCCTGGCATCACAGGAATAAATCCTATTTGGTCTTGATGAATAATCCTTTTAATGTACTATTAAGGACTACTTAAAATAGTCCTTTTAATATTGAATCTTATTGGCTAGTATTTGGTGAAAATTTTGACATCTGTGTTCATCAGGGATATTGGTCTGTAATTCTCCTTTTTGATGGGGTCTTTGGTTGTGGGATCAATGTAATGCTGGCCTCATAGAATGAGTTAAGGAGTTTTTCTTCCATTTCTATTTTTTGAAAAAGCTTCAGTAGAATGGGTATTATTTATTCTTTAAATGTTTGGTAGAATTCCCCTGGGAAGACATTTGGCCCTGGACTCTTGTTTTTTGGGAGGTTTTTGATTACTGCTTCAATATCCTTACTGGTTATTGGTCTGTTCAGATTTTCTATTTCTTCCTGTTTCAGTTTTGGTAGTTTATAAGTTTCCAGGAATATATCCATTTCTTCCAGATTTCCTAATTTGTTGGCATATAGTTGTTCATAATATGTTCTTAAAATCGTCTGTATTTCCTTGGTGTTGGTTGTGATGTCTCCCCTTTCAGTCATGATTTTGTTAACTTGGGTCCTTTCTCTTTTCTTTTAGGTAAGTCTGGCTAGAGATTTATTGAACTTATTAATTCTTTCAAAGAACGTGCTTCTAGTTTCATTGATCTGTTCTGCTGTTCTTCTGGTTTCTATTTCATTTATTTCTGCTCTAATATTTATTATTTATATTCTTCTTCTGCTTAGTTGAGGCTTCATTTGCTGTTCTTTCTTCAGGTCCTTTAGGTGTAAGTCTAGCTTGTGTATTTGAGATTTTTCTAATTTTTGAGAGAGGCTTGTATTACAATGTACCTCCCTCTTAGGACCACCTTTGCTGTGTCCTAAAGGTTTTGAACAGATGTGTTTTCATTCTCATTAGCTTCCATGAATTTTTAAAATTCTTCTTTAATTTTCTCGTTGAACAATTCATTCTTTAGTAGGATGCTCTTTAACTTCTAAGTGTTGGATCTGAATTCCTTCCAAATTTCCTCTTGTGATGAAGTTCAAGATTCAAAGCACTGCAGTCTGAATATATGTAGGGGATAATCTCAGTCTCTTGCTATTGGTTGAGACCTGATTTGTGACCCAGTATGTGATCTATTCTGGGGAAAGTTCCATGTGCACTCAAGAAGAATGAATATTCTGTTGTTTTAAGATGAAATGTTCTGTATATATCTGTGATGTCCATCTGGTCCCGTGTGTCATTCAAAGCCCTTGTTTCTTTGTTGATCTTCTGCTTAGATAATCTGTCCAGCTATGAGTGGGTTATTAAAGTCCTCTATTATCAATGTATTATTATCAATGTGTTTTTTTACTTTGGTTATTAATTGGTTTAATATAATTGGCTGCTTTCACACTGGGGGCATAAGTATTTACAATTATTAAATCTTTTTGTTGGATAGACGCTGTAAGTGTGATATAGTGTCCCTTTTCATCTCTTACTACAATCTTTTGTTTAAAATCTAATTTGTCTAATATAAGGATTCATACCCCAGCTTTATTTTGATTTCCATTAGCATGGTAAATTGTTCTCCACCCCCTCATTTCAATCTGGAAGTGTCTTTAGGTCTAAAATGAGTCTCCTGTGGAGAGCATATGGGTAGGTCTTGCTTTTCTATCCAATCTGTTACCCTACAGCTTTTGACTGGAGCATTTAGCCCATTTACATTCAGAGTAATGGCTGAAAGATAAGAATTTAGTGCCATTATATTGCCTGTAAAGTCCCTGTTTCTGAAGATAGTCTCTTTCTTTCTGGTCTATTTTAATCTTGGCCTCTTTCTTCATTTATAGAATTCCCTTTAATATTTCTTGCAGACCTGGCTTGATGGTGACATATTTTTTCACTGTCTGTCTGTCTTGTAAGCTCTTTATCTCTCCTTTCTGAATGACTGCCTTGCTGGATAATGTATTCCTGGCTGCATGTTCTTCTCATTTAGTACCCTGAATATGTCATGCCAGCCAGCCCTTTCTGGTCTGCTGGTTTCTGTGGATATGTCTGATGTTAATGTGATATCACTCCCTCTGTAGGTAAGGAGCCCCCTGACTTGAGCTGCTCTCAGGATAGTTTATTTTGCTCTAAAATATGCAAACTTCACTATTATATGTCAAAGTATTGATCTATTTTTATTGATTTTGGGAGGGGTCCACTCTGCCTCTTGGACATGAATGCTTATTTCCTTCCCCAGGTTAGGGAAGTTTTCAGCTATGATTTGCTCAAATATATCTCCTTCTCCCCCTCCCCCTCAGGCACACCAATAATTCTGACATTGGTTGGTTCATTTCCGGGCATCATTAATTTCTCAAAACCTTTCTTCATGGGCTCTGAGTTGTTTTATCTCTATTCTTCAACTTCCTTCCATCCACCTATCTTTAAAATACTTACTCTTCTTCCTCATTCACCCTAGCTGTTAGAGCATCTAATTTAAACTGTATCTCAGTTATAGCATTTTAAAATTTGGCCCGATTAGATCTCATTTCTGCACTTGGAGAGTCTCTACTGTCTTTTATGCTTTTTTCAAGCCCAGCTATTAACTTTATAATTGCGATCTTGAATTCCATCTCTAACATCTTACTTATATCCATATCAATTAGATCTGTGTCAGAGAACATTACTTCTGATTCTTTCTTTTGTTGTGAATTCCTCCTAGTCATTTTACCCGGAGAAGAATGGCTGAGCAAGTGAGCAGAATCCAAATTATCAACCATGACCCAAGCAAAATACACACTAGACAAATCTGAAGCTGTCAGAAACCAAAAGAAGAAAGCAAATAAGAACAAAGCAAAACAAAAAAAAAGAAAAAGAAAAAAAGGGGGTTGAGAGAGATTATAATCTCATAAGGTGGAAAAGAAGGGTGGTCCACTTTTTCCTGAGTGTATTTTGGTCTGTGTGTTAGAAGACACTAAATCCCAAATTGAATAGGGTGAAAAAGGACAAAGGAAGCATATGTCTATAAAATATAGATGTAAAAAAATAAAAGCTAAAATACAAAAATAGTTGGTAAAATAAGAGACTAGTTGTAATGAGAAAAATGAAAAAAAAAAAGAAATGAAAAATTTTAGACTGAGAGATAAATGCATCATGAGAAAAAACCTCTTACTCAATATATTATTTTCCCCTGGTGCTGGAGTTTTACAGTCATGTAGGATCCATAAACTAGTTGTCCACCTGTTCTTCCAGTCAGTCTCCTGCGGAAGGGGCCTGTTGTGCTGCTTGTCTTTGCCTGGTGGGAGTTGCAACACCCCCTGCCAAGGGGCTGGGGTCAGTGTAAGCTGGCCCTTTATGTGGTTTTTGTTCCCTGTAGCTTTCTGCACCTCTTTAGAGGATCAAAAAGGAAATGGTTGTGCCTCAATCTCTAGCCCTAGAGCCAAAAGATCTCTATTCCCACTCTTCCAAAAACCCACTGAGATAGTCTTTATCTTTGTGTGTGTCAAATTCCGCAAACTCCTGTGGTGCATGCCCTCTGCAATCCTCCCAGGGGGAGTTCCAGGGTCAGGTGTCACTGCCATTTTTGTGCACTGGAACTTGGAGCAGTCATGTGCTTGTGTGCATACCCACTCGGTTGTTCCTGGTGGAAGGCTGTATGTTGCCCTACTGCCTTTTCTGGGGCCACTGATCTGAGAGCTGTTGCCCAGTCATAGATGGATGCACCTGTTTTACACCTCCCAGGGGATGGCAGATGGCCCACACATTCCATTCCTTTTCAGGGCCTTCAGGCAGAGAGTGGTCAACCCACCAGCCTGGCTCGCAGTTTATGGTGACCCAAGCTGAGAGTTCGCCTCTGGCTCAGGATCTTCTCAACACTTTTTAGGGCATTTGCCTTTCCTGGGCCTGGGCATATGGTGTGTTTGTTTCTGATTCCTTCTAGATGCAGTTGTTTATTCTCACTGAGAATCTTGTCCCTGACTCTTCTCTGGGTGTTAAATATGCTATTATATTCCTCAATTATAATTGCTTTCCCTAGGTATACATAGGTCTAGAGTCTACTAGTGGATTCCCTGAGCTTTGTCTACTTCTTCTCATGGCTTTTATTGGCCTGAAATCCAAGCTGCACTGGTTTGACCTTCTGAGCTTCAAGTTAGGTGACAAACAAACCAGTTCCTCAAATAATCCCTGTATAGGTTAAGATGATGCAAATTAGGGCTGCTGTACTTTCTCTGAAAGGGAATGGGGGAATAGGCCACTTTTTCTCCCAAACCAAGACAGGCCACAGTGGAGAGGAAAGGGGCAAAAGCAAGTAAGAAACAAATGAAATTTCTTACTTTTTTTTTTTTTTAAGATTTTATTTATTTATTTGACAGAGAGAGAAATTACAAGTAGGCAGAGAGGCAGGCAGAGAGAGGGGGGAAGCAGGCTCCCTGCTGAGCAGAGAGCCCGATGCGGGGCTCGATCCCAGGGTCCTGGGATCATGACCTGAGCTGAAGGCAGAGGCTTTAACCCACTGAGCCACCCAGGCGCCCCTGAAATTTCTTACTTTTTTGATTTTTTTTCTCGATTTGTCTTTCACTTTGTTGCTATAGTCTTTGACTGATTTCCACAAGTCCTATAAAGTTATTTTAACCAGTATCTAGTATTTATTTAATGTTTCCACTGGGGGATGAAGGTAAGGAGTTTCCTAGTCTGCCATTTCCTGACATTACTCCCAAATTAATTTGTAAAATAAGACTATAACATAGGTTTTATAGCTAATGTCCATTTTTACAGATAAGGAAACCATGATATGGAGAAGTTAAGTAATTTTGCCAAGGTTACACAGGAAGGAACCAGCAGAAGAGGGTTTTGAAGCATGTTCTAAAATTTCAATAATTTATCAGGCTTAGTTTTATTCTAAGATATTGAAGGAGACTTGATGTCCCCATTCTATTTTCAAATCTTTTATTCTGACCCTAAATTTAGAAACCACAGAGGATGTGATATGCTGATACTTAAATTCAATTGCTATGCCATAGCTAAGCAGGAGAAATCAAAGTACAGCCAGAAAGAAAAAAAAAAATGGTGTATCATTGCTATAAATAACACACAAAAGGAAAACTAACTTTACCCTTCAGGTGTGCAGAGCATCTGTGAATAATGACTTTTTATTTTAGTTATTCTTTCACTAAGTGTTTTGAAATCCACTGAGTAAGAAGGGTCACCAGAAGGATGATTTAGTGGAAATTGGAAAACAATAGTTTTAGAAGAGTGTTTGATTTCAATATATATCTTATGCTCTCTGGGAACCTCTTTCTTCTTAGCATTGAGACCACGTCTGGCAAGCAGTTGGCAGGAGGCAAAGGTCTGCAGCAAAGGACTACAAATAAGACAATTACTGGAATTCAGAAAAGCAAAAAGGTTTTCCCCACACAGAGAACTGAATATCAAACAGCAGTTTTATCTTACACTCTAAATGAAATGCATCTGTCTATTTCTCTCTAGCTTGTGTCTAAATGCCTGTGGTGGGAGGTCTACTCTCAGAATAATCAAACACTATTTTTTTCTTAATATTCATTTAAAAAGCAAAGGGTTGCCTGAATGTGATAGCACTTATAATAATTGTCTAAAGGGCTTACAGTATGATCAATTAATAATCGATTGCTAGTCATTATTAATAGCTTATGGATCAATCATTCTCACACATTTACAGATGCCACAAAATTCAGTTTAACAGATCTTTAATGAATATCTAAAATGGATCTAACTCTTCTAGTTTGTTGGCACAATGTGAGGCATATCTTTAAGTTGCTTAATAAACAAGACTGACATGAAAACAAATAGATGGAGTCTGACTTGATTCATGAGTCCAGATGCATTTGCTGAGTGTTTGTTCAGTTCCTAACACTAGGATTGGTGTTAGGGTTAAAAACAAAAGTTGAATAATACATTGTTCCTGCCCTTAAGGATCTACAGAGAGATATAGAAGACTAAGACAGAGGAGTAAATTAATAATCACAGGGCATGTGGTGCATGCTGAGGTAGGAGTGCATAACAAATGATGTTGGAGCAGAGAGATGAGGCTCTTTTTGCAGGAGGGCAGAATTGTGTTATGGAAAATATAAACCTTATTTACTGTTGTAATTCAGCTATGGGCTGAATACTACTAGTGAGGTAGACAGGCAAAGTCTATATGTTAGCTTTAAGAAAAGAGCTCAAGTTAAAGGAGAAGGGAGCTCCTAAAAGATAGATCAGGATGTGAAAAGAGCCAAGATGCCATTCAACGGATGGATGGATAAAGAAGATGTGATCCATATACACAGTGGAATATTACTCAGCCATCAGAAAGGATGCATAACCAACTTTTGCATCAACATGGATGAGACTGGAGGAGGTTATGCTAAGTGAAATAAGTCAAACAGAGAAAGTCAATTATCATATGGATTCACTTGTTGAGGAACATAAGAAATAGCATGAAGGACATTAAGGGAAGGGAAAAATGAAGGGGGAGAAATTGGAGTGGGAGATGAACCATGAGAGACTATGGACTCTGGGAAACAAACAGAGGGTTTTAGAAGGGAGGGGGTTGAGGGGATAGGTGAGCCTGGTGATGGGTATTAAGGAAGGCATGGATTGCATGGAGCACTGGGAGTTATATGCAATAATGTATATAATATAATATAATATAATATAATGAATGAACACTACATCAAAAACTAATGATGTACTTACTGTATGGTGACTAACATAACACAATAAAAAATAGGAAAAAAATAAAATAAAAATAGATCAGGAACAAAGCCTAATTAATTAACTAATTAAGAGAGAGAAGAAAGAAAGGAAGAAAGAAAGAAAGATAAGAAAGTCAGAAAGACAGAAAGACAAAGAAAGAAAAGAAAAGAAAAAAAAAGAAAGAAAGAAGAAAGAAAGAAAGAGAAAAAGAAAGAAAGAAAGAAAAAGAAAAAGAAAAAGAAAGAAAGAAGAAAGAAAAAAGGTAACTATGTGAGGTTATGTCTGTGTTAAATAAATTGATTCTGGGAAACCTTTCTCAATATCTATGTACATCACTTTATGATGTTGTAATCTAGATATGTCATAATTTTATTTGTCAATTATACCTCAGTAAATCTGGGGGGTGGTAAAGAAATTGTGAATCCTCTGGATTTGTTTTCTTTTTCAAGATCATTTTGGTTATTAGACATTTCTTGCATTTCCATACCAATTTAGGAACAACTTGACAATGTCTGAAAAAGAGGCAGTTGGGATTTTTTAGCGAATATGTGGCATCTTCAGATAAATGTAGGGAGTCTTGCTATCTTAAGAATAATAGGGGAAACCCTGTCCTCTTGGCCACATCTGTCTGCAATAACAAAGCTTTTCTAAGACATAGCTGGGGAGAGGATGAGATATGCTAGTGGCCTGCCCATTTTGTGGTAAACTATTGCCCTAGACTGCAGCTGGTGTGAGTGGGAACCTCATGTTCTTGGCCACATTCATCCAGTATAGAAGCCTCCTTATACTGAGATGGGAAGAAGTAGAAGTGGGTCATACTACAGACTGTTTTTACCAAGATTTAATAGATTTTCTTAAATATATGTGGGTCTACTTTCTGTATGCCCTTAGGGAAATTTACAGAGAGTAAGTGGTTATTTTTGTTTTCTTTTACTTGCTATTTTTTGAAATAATTTTCAGCAGTTAAGTGATTATTTTACTGGAAAGAGCACCCACTGAGCTTCTCACAGTCCCTCTCTAGGTTTTCTTAGACTCATCTTCCTTTCCTGATTTCTCTAAAAAAAAGTCATTACGGCCCTAATGTACTGCTATAAGCCAACAAATAAAATGTGGTCCTGTCTGGTCTTCCATACACAGTTGTACTCTTCTATGTGTATATTCTTTGAACAAACTATCATTATTGTATTAATCACCTAATAATATTGCAATAATTTTCTTAGAATCTCAAAGCTATGATTGTGACAAATTTTTCAGTGTGATATATGTGCCTAACACATGCCTGACATGGACATGCTCTTCAAATGCATTTATTGAATAAACAAATGAGTACGTATATGAATGAATAAGGTTAGACAATTGGGACAGGGAAGTAATTAGGCTTTTATCTTATAGTTTATACTATGAATAATGAGAATAATGTAATACAGCAGATTATTCATCTGAATACTTTCACTGACCCCTCTTCCATTCAGCACAAATATAAATGCCAAATCTCAAATGTAATTCTGAATGTAATTCCTTCTCCCAGGGTAACTTGGAGTTATCCCAGCTTGCTGGCTAAAGGTTATTTAATGGTAAAGTGTTTTATAATATGGGGAATGAAGCCAGGGAGACTTTTCAATAAAGGGACAATTTGCTGTGAGAGGAAAATTAGAATCAGCAAATTTTTTGACCTGACAAATTAGAAAATATTATTACTATTTTTCACCCAGTGTACTTAATAATTGCCAAGTACTTGCTCTAATGCACATTACAGTCTATTAAATCATCCCTGTGCTACTATTGTCTGTATTCCTATTATTACACTTATCACACAAGACTGTAATTACTACATTTATTTGTGCATTTATTTCCATCATTAGCTGGAGTACTTTGAGAGTCATCACAAAGTATTGAATATCTGCATCCCCCAGATGCATAGCACATAATCAGTGCTCAATAAATATTTGTTTAATACATCATTTCATATACTGTGTTTTTATGTTGACTCCCTCAAGCTTCTCAAAGGTAGTCTTTTATCTTCATGACAATATTCCCAGATCGAATAATTGAATTACCAAGTCAATGAATAAATGAGGGAATTAATGACTGGATAAATATACTGAAAACTGTGTTTTATAACTCACAGCCTTGGATACAAGAATGGTTTTATTAACACACACATCCAAATCTCAAAGTCTAAATTACCTCCTGCTTGATTACATAGTCTACTTTCTCATGGTGTTGCCAACCCAAATATTCTGAAGAGAACTCTCCAAATTCATGCATTGCTGCGGTATTTGGTTCATTTGATGACATTTATTACCTTGTGGTGTAGATTCTCTATAGGCTTTCATCTCTCTTCTTATACTAAGTCCTCTGTTGGGCTGACCCAAGTCTTACAATAATCCACAGGGGAATCTGACTTATCTGTGTGTTTATTGGTTGGTTTAGCTATTTGGCCTTTAAGTCTTCAAACAAACAAACAAAAAAAAAAATTGAGAGAATCCTCAACTATGCAGTCTTGTTGGGAGACGGGTACCCTCTGCTACCACAAAATTCTAGAAGCCAGTTCATCTCTCCTCTCAGTTCTGCCAACAAAGGAAAAGGACAGATAGCAAAGGCCTTACCAATTTTATAATCGTCTATGAAAAGTTAAATCAGGAGTAAGTGAGGTGAAGATTGGTGAAAATTCATTAAATAACTCATTGTAACATCAGCATGCAGGGGCATTGATGCCCAATGGTGCCAGCATATTGCCCAGACAATTCTTAATACAAGATAGATGTTGTGTTAGCTTCTTCTTAACCATCTGTGTCCTCCATGGTGTCTGCCTGCTAGTCAATCTTATTTTCCAGACTCCCGTCAATATTGTGAGCTATGCTGTCTTTTTAATAAATCTCTTGTTTTGCTTAATGTAATCAGGGTCAGTTTATCTTGCTGGGAACCCAACATCTTGACTGACACAACATTTAAACTTTAAAGGTAAACAAGGTTTAAATATTTTACTTTCCAGGAAACTACTCAGCCCTAATATAAATCAACAGATGCAAATGAATGTTTCAGATAAGAATATTATTTCAGATAAGAATAATTTCTCTCAGTAGAGTGTCTGAGTCCTGCTCTTTCTCAGCTAGGATTCAAAATAGTGGCTTGTTCATACTATCTCTTAAATCTCTTGATGGAGAGAAGCATCTTTAAAACTATCTTCACCAAATATTAGTTTCAGGAGAGTTCAGTGAGTACTCTGAGGAAAGGGGATTCATAGTCACATAACTTTGTGGTCTACTGGATGCTAAATCCTCCTCTTGGAGATTCACTATGCACTTTAGTCTATATAAGATTCTGAAGAGTCTTAAAATAATGACACCATTTATCTTTCTTTCACTCTGTTCCTGGGCTCAACATAGAGCATGCATTTTGCAACACAGTAGTTAACATATTGTGGAGGAGCAGACTACTGAAACTGATTTGGAGAACAGTAATGGGGATGGTTGGTATTCTTGATTCACATTGTGGAGGGAACAGATACAGAGACTGTGAAAAGGATTTGCCAACAAACCTGAAATGCTTTACTTACTGCTACTTTCCAACCCCATGTGGCAACATCCCTTGCAAATCCTGCCATATGCCTTCCACTATAACTGCCTTCAGAAGTTGAAAAGTGAAGGGAGGACTCCTTTCAAAACTAACAACAAGAAATACTCATTGGGAAAATATGAAGGATCAAATATTCATAGAAGTCTAATGTCATTTGGAAGTAAAATAAGCCCCATAATTTTCTTCCAGGTATTACCTGGAGTAGAAACATAGTGTTTCAAATTGGATGCTAGGTGAGCAAAGAGTAAAGGAAATTTCAATATTGCTCATTTCAATATTAGTCATAATAAAAAGCATTAGACCTCATTTAAAAAAAGTGGAATCTGAATATATTAGTATAAAGATAATCAGTAGGAAATTTATGTATGTATATAGATGTAATTATAACTCCTTAAAAAGAAAAATAAATGTCAAAAAAAGACAAAGCATAAACAATGTAGAAAACAGTGAAATGATATATATTTTGTATCTAGTGTGTCTCTGTGTGTCTTGATTTATTAGCATATACAGATATTTTTATCTAGAGATTATGACATAAAATATGAAAATAACTAGAGGGGCACCCTGGTGGCTCAGTCGGTTAAGCATCCGACTCTTGATTTTGAGAGTCATGATCTCAGGGTTGTGGGATCGAGCCTTGTGTTGGGCTCAGTGCTCAGTGTAGAGTCTGCTTGAGATTCTTTCCCTCTGCCCCCACCTCACTTGAACACTCTTTCTCTCTCTCTCAAATAAATAAATAAAATCTTTAAAAAAAGGAAATAACTGGAAAAAATACATCAATCACACCAGTAAACATAAGTGGCTCAAACTCATTAACTGAAATTAAAAAAAAAAAGATTTGCAGATTTGCTTAGAAAATAAAATGAAATACTACACAATGTATATAAAGCAGAGATTGATAATTGTTAAAAAAAAGAAAATACACCAAAGAAGAAAAGAAGAAAGCAGTATCTCAATTTTGTTGTATGAAAAAAAGAATTCAAACAGGCATTAGCAGAGATGAAGAAGGAGATTTTAAAATAATTAAGTGTCACAATGCAGATATTAAAAGTTTATTAATATTTATTTACTCAGACACAAAAATAAATTTTGTAGTGCAGAAATTCCAGAAGACACAAACATGCAACAGCATATTAATATTATACTGTAGTTCATTGAAAATATAGTTCCAATTACATAAGAAGAATTCAGTAGTTATTGGAAGAAGGATATAAAAAACCCAAATAACAAGAAAAAGATAGGTCTTTTAGATATATATCAACATCTGAATCCCAATTATAATGAATATCCCCATTAGTGCTCTTCCCACTGAGACTCCAGACATTGATTTCTTTTTTCTTAAAGATTTTTTTATTTATTTGACAGAGAGAGAGAGATCACAAGTAGGCAGAGAGGCAGGCAGAGAGAGAGGGGGAAGCAGGCTCCCTGATGAACAGAGAGCCCGATGCGGGGCTTGATCCCAGGACTCTGAGATCATGACCTGAGCTGAAGGCAGAGGCTGTAACCCACTGAGCCACCCAGGTGCCTCCAGACATTGATTTCAACAATGTGGAGGATGTGTTTGGTTGATCTCACTTAAGAGAGACCATGCATCCATTATATATATGTATGTAATATCTACATGTGGTGGCTCTGAAAGGATGCTCATAAACAGCTGACTTTTAGAACACTTAAAATTGAGATACATGTCACATATTATTAATAAGATACAATGAGGAGAGAAACAGATTTGAACATGCTTCTTAATTTTTTATTCAGAAAGGTAGACTCCCCAAACCGCTAGTCTAATGGGCTGTCACATGAGAACAGTGGTTCTACACCAAGATGGGTATAAGCAGAGGTGCATTTATTTAACTATGATTAAGGATGCTGCTGGCAAATATACAAACATGTATAGTAATAGTGACAACAGTAATAGTAATATCTAGTACCCAAATATGTTACAGGTATTCTTTTAAGCACATAGCTTAAGCACATAGCTTAAAAGCTTAAAACCGCCTTGTGGGGAGTACATCTGGGATTCACACCCAGGCAATTTAGCTTAAGAGTCTACCTTTAACCACAAACAGGTGACTTCCTTCATAGTAGATTTAGATACAGAAATATTATAGATAGCAAAGTAGATACAGATAGACAAAGACATAGAAAACTGCAAAGGTATGCACACATAAATGTATATAGATATTTATGATAGGGATGCAGTATTTCTGCAGGGATCCACTAATGTAAACACCTAAATTGTAGTTTGAAAAACAAACACCCTCTTCCTCACTCTTCACCCGTATCAGCACAGAGGAGAAGTGATGAGGTCAAACTAAAGTCAGTATTAACTTTTTTTTTTAACAAAGTCCCATTGAAACTTGCTTGTCTGATAAACGCTGTTGATCAATATCAGCACACTTGCTAACTGGCATAGGGATAAAGGAGAAGCCTGGAGCCAGAAAGGGGCTACACATTCTAACCTACAATGAGTGTGAGATGTGCACAGCGAGCACCTGAGAGAGTGTGAAATAGCAAGTCGTTCAACCCACATGCTTCCTGAGCTGCACGGGTAGGAGGTAACCAATGGTTAGAATCCTGGAGAATAGCAATTGTTCTTGAAATAATTGGTTTCATCTATTTTCTCTTCTTCCCCCAGGAGGACCTTGGAGGTTAAGTAACTGGAGATATAAACACTTGATTATGTTTTCCAAACTCCCCATGTCTTACTCTTTGCAATGGTAATATAAGAGTCCTTAAACTAATAATAGCGATAATAATGATAGTTGTTCTGTAGGGTTGTTGTGATGATTAGGGGCAGATAAATGAAGCTTTCATTTTAAATAATTATAGTAATTATTCTAAAGTTAATAAGTTCTGTTTCCAATTCTCGCATATGAAGGAATTCCACGGGGGCTGAAATGTGTCTTCAGTTGGTCCTAGTGCCCTCCCTGTCCAGGGCCCAACAACAATTCAGGACTTTTACTCTGCTACAACTCATTTGCACTTAAATGCATCTGACCTACAATCAACTCAGGAGAGTAACTTTAGAGGAGTAATTACATTTTAGCAGGAGGCAATGACTTTAAGTCAAAGAAAGATCTCTCTTGGTGGTAATTTAGAATCTGTTTAGTCCAGTTTGAGAGATACCCTTAGGAGAAAAGCAATCTTTAAATAGTTCGGGGTCTATGGAATAGTCTACTACTGAATTCTGAAAACTAAGGGAGTGGAAGGGTGTCAATCAGATCCTTTTCCTCAACAGACTGTGAACTCATTCTTGATGCCAAGAAATTAACTAGAAATTACTGGAGATGCTTTCCCCTCTTGGATTCCTCCCAAGATTAACTGAATTATCACAGGATTCTTCATAATTAAAAGTCTTCAAGACTCAAATGGAAAAATTCCTGATGGGGGAATTTCAAGAACTATGAATGGCTGTGGAAGATATGTGTTTGAGGAAAGACCTATTCTGGTTGCCTTCAAATATAATCTGAGCGAAGGAACATTCACTGAGTCCCAATATTCACTGAACATTGCACTCATGGGTATTTTCCCATGTGAGATTATCCTTAATTCTCATGAATAATTAAAGAAAGGCATTAGTATTCTACATAGCTTTTATTGCCATGTATTCATTATTAGGGTTGTGAAAAGTGAAGAAAAACTATGGATATAAAAGTAAAAACATGATTTCATGAGGAAGACCTAGTAGCTATGGATTATTTTGGTGTGTTTAAGTTGTAATATTTTTTAAGCATATGTATGATATGTTTTTATATAATTTATATTATATAGGATGTAAATTATGAATCCTGATGTTTTCACTTAGTGTATATACTTTAACTTCTACATAACATTCCATCATATGGATATTTATGAATTTAGAGAAAATTATCTTTCAATAGGAATTGTACAGAAATGATGAAAAATAAATAAAAATATATATTTTCTCATGATAACTCAGTTTTAAAAGTATAGTAAATTGGTAGAATTGTTTCTATAATTTAAATTAACAACAAAGCACTATTTAGTTGCTGTCAATGAAATTTATTTGCCCAGAACATTTGAAGTTTATTTACAGCTGTCATAAAGGTGAATTTCTGAAATAAATTCTCAGAAAGATTCTGATGGTGTTAATGCTTTATATGCCCACATTGGTATTTAAAAATTTTCTGTAAATGAAAGTGTCAGGGGTGAAAACCAGTTTCTAAGAAACTAATTCTACCCCTCCTTCTTTCCATCTGTAACCTTATATTTAGGTACACTTAGCCCTAATGGAGGAAACATCTAATATTCAGAATAAATCAACAGAGAGAAATAGATTTTTGTTGTTCTGGTGATTGTAGGGTTCTCATCATGGTGGAGCTCAAGCAAGTTTTCTGTGTGCATGGCTGATAAGTGGCAGCTTTGGAATAATAATCACACATCTGGAATGGACTCCATATAGACTGACATCTTCAGAGAAGGCCATCTCATAGATTTTCTCTACTATCTACAAAGCATCAAGTGAATATGAAAGTCTGTTTTAAAGTTCAGAGCAGGGGTGCCTGAGTGGCTCAGTGGGTTAAAGCCTCTGCCTTCAGCTCAGGTCATGATCTCAGGGTCCTGGGATGGAACCCCGTATCAGGCTCTCTGCTCAGCGGGGAGCCTCCTTCCCCCTCTCTGTCTGCCTGCCTCTCTGCCTACTTGTGATCTCTCTCTCTGTCAAATAAATAAATAAAATCTTTCAAAAAAAAATAAGGTTCAGAGCAATTTTCCCCTAGTGTACCTGGAAAGAAATTTATAAATAAATTTTTCTTGATATTTTTAGAATATATAACCAAATGAAAGGATTTATATAGTATGTCTATTTATATGTAGATCTCTCTCTCTCTTTCTCCTCACCTCCCTCTCTCTCCAGTGGAAAGGGTGCTCTTGGGAATAACTATTACAAGAATGTTCTTCCTGGGTGCTTAATGACTGCTTGGACCAATCAATGACAGGTATGGTTTTCTACACACATCCTCTCTTTTGGCTTTTGTATTTAAATCAAAGAGTGAGGGGGAGCATGGAACTAAGGAAGCATGGTTGCTAAAACATCTCCCAAAACTTATTTAATTCTTTGATAGATAGTCAGTGAATCCTGTATCTTATATTATAAATAACATATACGTGGTTAACATTATTTTTGCCTAAATTCTTGTACATGCTTTATTACAATGTAGGATAGATATTTAAAAGTGAGCTTCTAATTCAGAAGATCTGAACATACTTGTGTCTGAATCACTTTCCAGAAAATACTTTCCAGTTTACACAGTCACCAGCAGTGTATTACTATATGTACCTCCCCACATACTAGTTGTTCTTAAAGGCTAAAATGACGTAAAGACTCAAAGAAGATAAGCTATGATGGTGGACTTTTAAGAGCATGACAGGTTATAGAAGAAACTACATATGAGAACACTCCTGGGAACATCCTTCAAATGAAATGAAATAAAGCTAACATTTTGACACCTACTATAAACTGTATTAGGTGCTTAGGAAAGATTATTTTATGTAATCTTCAAAAAATCTCCAGCAGATTAGTGCCTTATCCCTATTATTGCATTTTTGGAAACTATTTCAGAGAGGTTAATTGACTTGCCCTTGATCAAACAGCTTAGGTAATGTTGGGCTTCACACTGACACATATCAGACAATAAAACAAAATCAGTCTACTCTGCCTCTCAAATCATATGGTATAAAGGGCCAATAATTCAGATAATTAGACTCCCTTTTCTGTGGCCCTTCATCTTATGTTTAATTAAACTGTAGAGTAAAAAATCCCATTTTACCAAATTCAAATTTATTCAAATGGCAGTACCATATTTGGAATTTCTATAAAGCTATTTATCACCAACACTTTTAGACTTTTGCTGTTGTTTAGTAAACAGCAGATTGCCATATCTTGGCATGATGAGCCAAACATACACAAAGAAAGGTAAGAATTCAACAACATTTAATTAATGGCAAGGTTAAATATTATTTATGTGGGCTCATTAAGAGCTGCTGGCTTTTATAATTAATTAATAATTTTGAAACAATAGCAAATGGTATTATTGTAAGCACAGGATAAATTTGCTTAAGCGAGAACGCTCACAGGTGGAAATAGATAGAACTATCTGCCCTTAACAAATGAGTAACCATGCATAGATTGTTAGAAACAGCTGCTTCTGCTAAATTCAATCACTTTTTTCTATTGGCTTCAAATCTTAGGTGATTCAGAGATGAAGAAAATTTCTGTGATGTATAATTACTTTCCACAGCAAAGGAACAACAGCTAAATGAAGTCAATTACTAGTTGGAGGCAGCTTGTCAGATGAGATGTGGTACATAGTAATTAATAGTTCCTGAAATTACTATGTAGAAAACATTGGTGGAGATTATCAAAAACAGGAATGGTACCTGTTTCTATCTAGCCCCTTTGGTTTCTATGCACATGGGCTTGAAAATTATCTCTTTGTTTGAAATAACAACTTTGTTGAGATATAATTGACATATCATAACATTCATCCATTTATGGTGTATAATTCAAAGGCATTTAGTATACTTACAAAGTTGTGCTTCTGTCATTATAATTTTAGAACGTTTTCATCACCCCCAAAGAACCCCTGTACCTATTAGCACTCACTCCCATTTCCCCTGCTCCCATCCTTCCCAGCCATAATTGGCCCCATCTTGTGTTTTGGGGAGCCCCAGTGCTTCATGATATTCAACATTCCCTCTAAACAATGAAAACTCCAAGCTCCAATCACTAGACAGTTTGACAACCCGTGTCATGCCTCAAAATCATTATATTCCTGTTTTTAAAATAACTTTTATTTACCTTCTTAACTGCATATATATATTTTTTTCTTTTCCAGAGGACTCCAAGGAATAAAATCACCTTTACTATAAATAGTGGTAGTCAATGTCAGTTAGCGAGGAAGGAAATGAGAGAAAATGTAGAGACAATTAGAAAAAAAAATTTTTTTTGAGAATATGCAGAGGGAAAGGAGCAAACTCTCTTTTTAGCATTCGACCCACCATAGAAGTATTATTACAACTCAGTAGTTCAAGGATGACAAGAGAAGCATACAGAGGGCACCATGGCTGACTCAAGTAAAACACAATCTGAGCTAGTCAAAATCTTTCAATGTTTAGCCTCCCTTGACCATTACAGATCCCTAGGATCTTTTTGAATTTAGTAACATTTGTCTTTCTGAGGAAAGGTTGTTTCTTATTCAACCAGAAGTGCAGCAGATTGGTGACTTAGTGCCAAGGGACCATTAGTACCCTGAACCTGGTTCTTCATCTGTACAAGAAAGGAGTTGATCTGTACAAGATGATCCCAAAGATTGTTTTCAAGTTGCTGTCTATAATTGTGTGACTACATTGTCTGTGTTGCTCAACTTTTATCCTAGGAGATCCCTGGAAAAGAGTAGCATTCACAGTTTATAATCTTTGGGTTCTTGCGATGCAGTTTTATCACAGAATCAAAAAGAAGGAATGAAATTTTTTCCTGAAAAATAAAAACACTACCAAGCCAGTGAGAGGCTGCATTATTTAGGCTCTTGAATAGTAAGCAGACTGAAAATTAAAGTATATGATTGAAGTATTTGTTCACCCAGTGAAATATGTGATCACCATTAAGTGGTTTGATGGAGATCAGTCTTCTCCCGATAGGCTTTCCACCTTCATCAGTCAGTACCCTTCACCCTTACTTCACACAGCATGCACGAGTAAGAATGCACACACACACACACACACACACACACACGCACACACGCACACAGCATGTGTACCTCCACCCCTGAACTCTCAGGATCCAGAGCTGGCCAGGATACCCAGGATGTAGGATAAAAGCAAGGCTTCCAGAGGAGGTTGAAAGCTTGACAAGTAAAATGAAACCCCAGGGAAAGGGGAAGTTGGAGTGAGAAAGTATTCAAAGCAGAGGGAGAAGCCACTGGGAAGATCTGAAGTCTCAGAGAATACATATGGCTCTGCTAACAGTTTAGAGTTTTACCTGCTGTGTGCATACTTTTGTGTGTGTTTGTGGTGGGGGAGGATGATGATGGTGAGGCTAGAGACATAAACTGGCCTTTAGGGGGTCAGATTTCATACTTACTGGATTCTCTACATGTGTATCACTTTATGCACAGATGCTTTCTCTTAATCCTTATAATCACAAAATTTGAGGATCGGACAAAGCAATCTACCTCAGGGTAATGGGGAGCCTCTGAGAACTTCAAGTGAGGTCATCCATCCTCAGAGTTAAATTTTAAAAAGATCACACCGGAGGGGGGAAAAGATTACACTGGCAGTTTTGAAGAGAAAGGACTGGGAGGGGATGCTTCTCAAAGTTAATATATATAACTATTACCTGGAATGCATGTTTAATATGCAGATTTCTCATCTCTCTCCAGAGACTCTGGCTGGGAAGACTGAATAAAATTACCCCTATGTAAAGCATGAGAGTGTCTGTAATATAAAAGGTGAAAGTAAAATAAAAAGTAACTATCTTGTTGCTGCTGCTGTTTTCTATGGTGATGATGCTATGATGATTAACCAATTAGGATCTAGGAAGTGGGGTCACACCTGAATAGGTAGGTCCCACCCAATATAAATTACCTGCAAGGGTTCTTAATCTCATTGTTCTGGTTCTTCAAAGGTACAACTCTTCAACCGTGAATATATCTTAGCATAACCCAGGGACCTTTTAAAAACATGATTTCAGAAGAAATTCAGTTAGAATAATGGGGAATAAGCATTGGAATTTTTATAAGGATCATCAGGAAATTTTAATATGCAGGTAGGTTTGAGAACTGTTGATCAAGTTACAAAACTCTTATTTTACCTTCATCTGGGTCATCTGTCAACGATGTAGATTGCTGGGATTAACCCTAAGTGTATTGAACCATATTACCTGGAGGGTTGTGGTGATGGATGATCTCATGTTTCCAGGCATCCCAGTTGGATTTCTATCCATATTAAAGCATAAACCACTGCCTTGAAGTATAGGTTGTATACAAGTAATATCTTATCCATCATTTTAACTTTTTTTAAAAAGATGATTAGTTTTTTTAAAGATTTTATTTTCTTATATTTTTAAAGAATTAATTTGAGAAAGAGAGAACATGAGGGGCAGGGTCAGAAGGAGATGGAGAATCTCAAGCAGACTTCCTGCTGAACGTGGAGCCTGAAGTGGGGCCCCATCTCACAACCCCGAGATAATGACCTGGGCCAAAATCAAGAGTCTGATGCTTAACCAAGTGACCCACTCAAGTGCCCCGAGATTTTATTTTTATGTAATCTTTACACCCAATGTGGGTCTCGAATTTACACCCCTGAGACCAAGAGTAGCATGCTATACTGACTGAGCCAGCTAAGCACCCCTTCTATCATTTTATCATCTTTCTTTCTTTTTTAAAAAGATTTTATTTCTTTATTTGACAGAGAGAGAGAAAGCATAAGGTGGGAGAGCTGCAGGCAGAGGGAGAGAAAGAAGCAGGCTCCCCGCTGAGCAGGGAGTCCTAGGTAGGGCTGGATCCCAGGACCCTGGGATCATGACCTGAGCCAAAGGCAGACACTTAACTGACTGAGTCATCCAGGCACGCCATTTTATCTTATTTC
This sequence comes from Potos flavus, assembly GCA_028534135.1. NCBI lineage: Eukaryota > Metazoa > Chordata > Mammalia > Carnivora > Procyonidae > Potos > Potos flavus. Next base: position 76,227,248 of record CM052883.1, read on the forward strand.
AAGAAAGGGTCTCTGTTTTACTCATTCTTGAATGATCTACAACTTCTATCATGATGCTAGACACATAGGACCATCAAATTGTTGTAGACTGCTAAGTTATCTTACAATGCATTTAATGCTTTTTAAATTTAGTGGAACAAAATAGTATGCACATAGGTTCTAATACCAGACATATTTTAAATATTTTTGTTTTTTATGTAAAAACAACACAGATGCAGTTAATTTTAATGAAATATTCTTTATTTTGCTTTTTTTTTTCCTTCAATGTAAAAGTGAAGAGGTGAGGGGCATTTAACAAATATTGGGTATCTCCTATCATCTAGGATGCTGTACATTCCACTTGGATAAAGGCTAATACTTTTGCAATCATTTTTATTTCTCTTTTTTCATGGTGGTGATGTTCCAGGGATTTTGTCATTTCTTTGCAGTCACATTTGTGCAGATGATTAGCCACTCCCTATCCCTCAACTGCAAGGCAATCAGACTTGTTCTTAAAGTGTGTACCTTTGTTGTTGTGTTTTTGTTCATTTTTGTTGTCATAAAAAAGTAGTATGTTCTTCTTCAGTGAAATTTTATGGTTCTCATTTGTCCCATTAGTGATGTCAATGTAAATCAGTGATCTACCCAGTGGGAAGAAAGGCCCATCACAAAATGTAAAACAGTAATCCTGATATGCTCAGGATAGATTATTTTTGGACCGTTAATATATATTTATATAAACATATTTTTTTCAGTACTAAATCTGATAACTTTGTCTTTCACATTTTATTTAATGATGCCTTTGAGAATTTGATGATCCATTCTATCATATTTTGCACAAAAATCAGGGCAACGTTGAAAAAAGGGTTGAGACATAAAACAAATGTTTTAAATAGCTTGATATATAACTCTTCTTGAAATTTAGCCACTTTAAAAAGAATAGAGTTTATGATCTGGTTTTTAAAGCTTCTGCTCATATTTTATCATCACGTTTAATGCCCATGAAGGGCAAATATTTTAAAATTTGATCATGATTTGTGGTTTCATATTATAAAGCTCTATCATACCTATAGTGGATAGGGAAACCAGAGAAAAAACTCAAATATTCTGCCTCTATGCTACTATTGTTTCCATGAAAAGACTAAGGCATGGTGGTGACCTCTTAGGACTTTCCAGACGGGGAAGAGGAGTTGGGGGCAGTGGCTCCAGTTAGCAAACTGTGTCATTCAAGAGGTATTATCATTTTATTGCTTGGGCTTTCTTATGCCCTACCAGAGGTTGGCCACAGAACTTCAGATTATTCAAACTCCAGGGAAATGTGGATGTATAGAAGGCTATAGAGAACCTTCTTCTGGAGCCTTGTGGGTCCTGGGTTCTACCTCTGAATCTCCATGTACTTCTTCCCCTCCATCTGCACGGAACCTTGCCTACCTCTCTTTGTTGCTACTGATCCTCTAATAGATTCTTCTTATTGTATCTGCTATAGAAGTAGTTCTTCCACCCCTTTATTCCACGTGTGCTGTTGCAGGTGTCAAATGATTATCCACTCTGACTTTCTCCAGTTTTTAAAATCCAGTTTGCTTCTTCTGCTCATTGTGCCCCACCTATGGGTTTTGCTTCCCTGCTGCCTTCCTGTCCGTTCCCATCCTGTCCATTATGTTATAAGCAAAACCTCCTGTAGGTAAGATTGCTTTCTCAGTTTCCACAGCCCCCAATTGTCCTTTCAAATTTTTTGTGCACTTTCTGAACAACTGTTGTGTGCAGGATTGTACTAGGTACCAGTCATTCTAAGATAAACAGAGAGATCTAAACTTAAGTCAATATGGAGTCCTGGACACAGGGCAAGTGGGTTTTGTAGAGGATGAGAAAACCAAGGAAGATAGGACTCTAGGAAAAAATAGTCTGGAGGTCTTAGTCATGCTGCCCCAGTCCTGTCTCCCCTCATAGGTTTATCTTCTGTGGTACAATTAGAAGAAAACCTTGGGCCTAATATAAACCTCCTGGAAGCCTCTGTGTACAAAAAAAAAAAAAAAAAGTATGCGCTCTTTTTCCCACAGTCTGCTTCTGATGTGTCTGCTTCACAGAGCCCAGTTCTCCCCTGTCTCTGCTTCTATATTTTCCCATCCCTTCTTCCATATCCCTAATTTTCTTACAGGAATATTCCATCAATCTAAGAAGTTTTCCTGAGGGGAGATGCCAGGTATTTGTCTAAGAAGAGTAGTCACCCAGCCTGAAAACAGAATTCAAAGGTTGGCTGTGTTGACTTGTATTCTTCACTGAGTTCTCATGAATTATCTCCTGCCTCACCAGTGTGCATGTGGTGCTCCCACCATTTCAAAAACAGTAGGTCTCCAAAAGAGGCAATGCTCCTTTTCAATCCTTTGCATACCCTGTATTCTCTGCTTGGAAGGTCTACTTGTCTATATCTATTATGATTTGGACTCAACTCAGACATTACATCCTTTCCCAAGAATCCTTTGATGACCTTTCCTCTTCTCTGAACCCCATCACTCCACTCCACTCATCAGAAAAGCTTCCTTTCTGTATCTTTCTGTACCCATACTTCTCTGCACAGCTCTCCATGGCGATGCCCACTGCTGGGTTATTGACTACTCACCTGTGCACCTCCTTCCTCAAGGGCAGCCTCCGTGTCTTCCACTCTCACAGCTCCATCACCCAGTCTGTTATCTCACACACAGGAGCAGAAGACCTGCTGACTTATAGTATGTATATGTACTTCACTGACTCATTAAAAAAATGAAAAAAAAAAAAAAGGGACCAAAAAAGTGCCTAGAGAGAATAATGTTTCTGGTGAAGTGAAAACATGAGAATGCGGATAGTTGTTGGGGTGGATCTGAGACAAAGGAGGGAGCTCAGCATCAGCAGCAAATTTGAGAGGGTGACAGAAGCTGACTCAGGCTTTGTGGTCTCCTGAATACAATCCAGGACCCTGAGTGGAGGTAAAACAACACAACACAACGAAAATAAGAACAAAAGTCTCTTCTTTCTCCTCTTGCACAAAATAATGACAATGGGCCATTGTCCATAGATTTTCACAGATGCGCGCATCCCATTCAACAGATTTCTCCCTAAAATCAAACTACAACATTTCCTTATTGTTCAGATTAAAAAATCTAAAATATAACTTCTCTGTTCCATTGATAAGGAGCAATATTATCTGAGAACTTTATGGAGGAAGGAATGGATATCTTACTCTTTGTGAAGAATAATTGGTATTTATCACCAAGAACTTTACATTAAAAAATAAGTAAATGGGGCGCCTGGGTGGCTCAGTGGGTTAAAGCCTCTGCCTTCGGCTCAGGTCATGATCTCAGGGTCCTGGGATCGAGCCCCACATCGGGCTCTCTGCTCAGCAGGGAGCCTGCTTCCCCCTCTCTCTCTGCCTGCCTCTCTGCCTACTTGTGATCTCTCTCTCTGTCAAATAAATAAATAAAATCTTAAAAAAAAAAATAAGTAAATAAGGAGCATTAAAAAATGCCTCAAATATAAACTTCGTATAAGAAAATGACATATGTGTTATTAACAGATAAAACTGATAGGTGTAACCTCCTGTTTGATCTAAATTATTTATAATTACTTACCGATCAGTTGGCTCACATAGGAGTGAGATAAAATAATGTCAGCATTAAATTTATTCATTGAGATACCAGCAAGAGGAAATAGAAATATCGTAGAATAATAGAAAGAAAAGAAAGTGTGAAACTCTTTAATTTTTTGAGAAAAGACACTGCTAATGAGTTTCTAACACACCATTAGCCATGAAATAACCAGCATAAAAGGCGTGTGTTAGGCCTTTTTTTTTTTTTTTTTTTCATTGCTGTTGGTTGATTTCTTGATTTTGGCTGAGAGAGGACAGGGTTAGAATACTATCAAGAGTAATTACAACTCTTGGGGACTCTACAATTGCAGTGTTTGGAGGGGATCTTGTTCACCATAGAGTTCAAACATTTATTCGTGTATTCTCATTCATCTTCAACTATCACTGACCACATCCCCCTAGGGCAGACACTGTCCTGTGTCCTGGGGACACAGTCATAAAAACACATGTCGCCTCACACCTAGTAGTCCAATTAGATGTGTTTGGTGACTTTACAGTGATGGTCCAGAAAAGTGAAGGATTTTGTAGGGCAGTGGCAAGGGAAATGGGGGGCTGGGGTGGAGAACTAAAGTCTGATTTTATTGGATTTTTTTTTTTTAATATGGAATACATTCAGTGTAAAACATTTGAGCATTGGTAAAAATGAGTATGAGTGTGCATTATGTACAAATATATAGCTTTAAAAGACATTAAGAACCTGTATCCTAAAAATCACCATCATCATTTGATAGTGATTGAATTCCACAGTGTACCTTACCCAACTTCTGTCAGTCCTTAAAATCAAGTCAGCATTCAGTAGCTAGCTGCTTGGTACGCTGAAATAACCTTGGAATTGTAGCAGCCAAGAAGATGTGGTTCCAGTTGCAAGACCTGTTAGTCATGTGGCCTTGGATAAAATACATTCTGAGGCTCAGTTATGTGGCCAGCAATACCTGCTCCACCTACCCCCAAAGCACTGACATAAAGAAAAACAAAAAAATAACAAACAAACAAACAAACAAAACCTCAGTATTTCTGGGCTTTTTACGTGATTGCCAGAGGTTAATAATTCAATAGCCCCCACATCCCAATGGATTGGATTCAGTTCAGGTCCAATCAATCTCTGTGACTACTATCAGTGCTTTCCCTCTATTCACAAATATTAGCATGGCAATTTCACAGTGCTGGTGAGGGGATGAGAAGGTAGGGAAATTCTAAAATTACCTTAAGGATACAATGGGCACATCTGTTCTGAGCTCCAGGCCAAAAGCCAGGCTGCTTAGGTTGCCTTATTCTGAGTCTCCAAACCTTACCCACTTTGAGGTATTCTGCTTCTTTGACTGTCTTCCTCATTCCCTCAGGAGGCTGTTGTTCCCTGAGATTATACTTTCTTCATCTTAGTGACCCCAGTTCCTCTAGCCACCGAACTTCTCCTGCACCTACCCCATAGTGCCATTCTGTCTGAATCCTACTCACCTCAAGATTGATCTCCAGTTCTCCACTCTGATGATCTCAGCGCTGCTCTACCTCCAAAGACTCTCTCTTTGGGTCACTTAGAGCACTTGATTTCCCTGTGGTTTTACAAATAGATTGTGGATCACTATGAATGCTTAGTTATTCGTTGTATGCATGCTTTACTCCTCAATCTGTATTAATCCTCTTGAAGTGAAAAAAATATATACCTTAAGGGTTTTATCACTCATAGGACTTAGTACAGTGTCTTGCTGGTGGACATATAGGAAACAGATATTGTTGACTGATGGCATGCCAGTTAGAAATATCAGAAACTATTCTTTTGGTGTGTGGTTTATATTCATCTTTGATATTTCCATTTATAGATGAGACTTTTTCTTTTCCAACTACAATGCAGAAAATAAAATAATTATAGTATGAAATTTGTTGAAATGACTCCTCTTTCATTGAAATACAATTATATTAATGCCACTCTGGCTGTTTCCTTCTGAAATGAATATGTCTTCTTTTTATTAAAATATCACTTTCTAAAAACTCTATCAGCTCCTGAGAAGATCTTTTTTATCCTTTTTTCAATTAAGAGATTATATGAGAAAGCCTCATCTCTTTCCCCTAATACTATTGTTTAAGGAGGACATGAAGCTACAGGGTTTCAAGAGTTTTCAAAGTATAAAGGAAGCAGCTTCACAAAAGACAAACTTTTAGAACTGATGCTTTATATGGAACTTTAAGGCTGGAGTGCATATTCTCCATTTCTGAAAATGAGAATAATTTGAAAATAAGGATAAAATATGTTCTTCCTTTAAATAAATGAATGAGTTACCAATCATCATTTTATTGCAATCATCTTTTTGTTAGTTGTACAAGAATAATGAATTGTTTCTCTTATGCGAGTAAAAGAATTAGCCTCTGTAAATGGAATGATTGCCCTTGTCAGAAAAAATCAATTTTCATAAGGACCCTTTTAAAGACCCTTTTAAAATTCAGTTTGGCTGAGCATTGTAGATGAAATTAATTAAATGAGAATGTATGAAAAGTATCTAGTGCAGACATTGATCATCATCATTATTACTACTAATAATAATAATACAATTTACATTTAAAAAAAATATACAGGGTGAAAAGAACCAGACCAAAAAAAAGAGTATTGATTCCATTTATGTAAAATTCTAAAAATGTAAAGTAAGCTATACTGAGCAAAAGCAGATCACTGGCTCCCTAGGGATAGTTGCTGGAATGAGGGGTTACAAAGGGACATAAAGAAAACTCTGGGGAGCGATAGATACATTCACTCCCTTGATGTTGGTGATGATTTCACAGGTGTACACATATGTCTAAACCTTATAAAATTGTATACTCCAAATGTTCACACAAATATATTGCATTCATTACACTCCAACAAAGCTGTTAAATAGTACTCTTAAAATATTTTCAAGTGATACTACACACAATTATTGGGTTGTGACCATCTGCTCATAGACCCTAACCCTGCTGCCTGCACAATGCTCCCTGCCCAGATCCTCAAAGACTCTGGCTCACACTCTCTGTCCAAATCAAGCTGTGGACCATTGGAGGCATTATCTTCCCTTTTTAAACTTCAGAGCCCTTACTCAGGCCCTTTTTCTATTCAAACCTGTTCTGAAGAAAGTACCAACATGATAGTCAACACTCAAAAATTAATTCAGAACCCAAAATACATTCTCTCTCTCTCTCTCTCTCACACACACACACACACACACACACATGCACAATTATTCTGTTTCAGTAGATATCAACATGTTTAGTCAAAGGCATTGCATTACCTAACTGGACTGTCAGGCAATAGGATGGATGGAAAGGTTAGAGTGTGGTATCACATGATATACTACACTTAAGATCAATTCTGCTTTGATCTTTGTCATGCCTTTATTCACTTATTCACTCATTTATTTATTCATTTATGCAATATATGTTATTCAACACCTGTTATTCAACACCTAATGACACCGGTTAGCTCAGTCCTGAGAATTCAGACAGGAAGAAAATAATCCCTGTTCATCTGCTTTCATAGAAGAGAGCAACAAATAGATAAATATTTATAATATAATGTGAGTTATTAAAAAAAAGAGTTCTAATGTAAGTCATATCTTCATCCAAATGTGTCTTTTCCTGTTTTTCATTCACATACCCATCATTATACATTTTCTGTGGATGTGTTTTTACACAGGATTTAGACTTGCTTTATGTTTTTAAGATTTATAGGAAAAGAATATGGATATTTCTGGAAAAAGAATTTCAAGCACTCAATTCTTTTACGGAAGTCATAGAGGCTTTCTGGAGCAGATGATATTGAATGTGAACCTGGAATCTTCAATATCCTATCATTAACCTATATTTGCGGTGGTATTAGTATTTTTTTCTTCCTCATAAGTGTAAAGATTCTAAATAAAGATCCCCATGTCAATATCCACATCACACATAAAGTTGCCTGTATCACTACATTATTTTACATTGATTCATATTACATTACTCACAAATTTCTAGGACCCTTAAGACTACTAGAAAACTGCTGAGTTTAAGGAAATAGAAACAAAAACAGAACCAGCATATCACTTCCCACTTGGGTGCAGACTTTAAGTCTGGGAGAACTGAAGTAACATTGATAAATATGAATCAGAAATGGGCATATACCTTCTTTTAACTTAGGTATGTTCTGGTTTGCCCAGCCCTTTTATCATATAGCCAGAAAATACTAAAACTTTTTTTTTTGTAACTTGGCTAACCAGGTATAAAAAACCTGCAAAATTATGGGCATGCCTGCAAAAATATGATGATATGCCAAGCTTCTTTCTCAAGACTCCAATTTGGTGAAATCTACTGTGAAGAAAAAAAAAAATCAAAAGCTATGTCAAGAATCTACTATATTTATAGCATCAAATGCAAATTTTCCAAAAAAAGAAATCCAAAGTCAATAATCTAAGTTTCCACTTTAGGAAACTAGAAATAGAAAAATGGCTTAAATCTAAAGTGAGGGAAGAAAAACAAAATACAAAGAATTAGAACGAAATCAATGAAATTGAAAACAGGAAGTCACTAGAGAAAATCGATAATACAAAAGCTAGTTCTTTTTTTTAAATATATATTTATTTATTTAAGAGAGACAGAGAGACGGTGCAACAAGTCAGGGGAGGGGCAAAGGGAGAGACTTTTCAAGCAGACTCCCTGTTGAGCACAGAGCACAACAAGGGGCTCAGTCCCAGAATTCATGAGATCATGACCTGAACCAAAACCAAGAGTAAGTTGCCCAGCCAACTGAGCCAGCCAAGCACTCTTCAAAAGCAAGTTCTTTCAAAAGATCGATAAAATCAATAAGCTACTGGCCAGGCTAAATTAATTAATTAATTAATTTTATTTCTAAATTTTTATTTATTTTTTCAGAGTTTTCATTTTTTTTAAAGATTTATTTTATTTTATATTTTTTTAAGATTTTATTTATTTATTTGACAGAGAGATCACAGTAGGCAGAGAGGTAGGCAGAGAGAGAGAGGGGGAAGCAGGCTCCCCGCTGAGCAGAGAGCCCGATGCAGGGCTTGATCCCAGGACCCTGAGTTCATGACCTGAGCTGAAGGTAGAGGCTTTAACCCACTGAGCCACCCAGGCGCCCCTAGAGTTTTCATTTTTAAGTAATCTCTACATCCAACATGTGGCTCCAACTCAAAACCCTGAGATGAAGAGTTACACACTCTACTGACTAAGCCAGCCAGGTGCCCCAGGCTGAATTTCTTAAAAAGTAAGAAAACACAAATTATTAATATGAGAAAAGAAGGAATGAATCAATACCAATTCCATGAAAATTAAAAGCATAGTAAAGGAATACTATGAACAACTCTATGCCCACAAACCTGATGAAGTGGACCAATTCCTTGAAAGACACAAACTGCCAAAATGCACAAAAGAAGAAATAGATGATGTGAATAGGCCTATATCTATTAAAGATATTGAATCAATGAATGATAACCTTCACAACAAAAAGGTTGATCAACTGTAACAAATGAACCAGTGTGGTGGGGGATGTTAACACTAGGGGAGGCTGTTTATGTGCAGGGTGGATGCAGGCATATATAGGAAATATCTGTACCTTCTTCTCAATTTTGTTTTTCTAAAGAAAATTCTCTAAAAATCTAACTACATGCTATATATTTCACAATGTTTGGAATTTCTAGTTGTGGCACATTTTATATGGTTATTTAGGCCTTTATTCATGCTATTTAAAGAAAAGAAAGTTTGTCTCCCATTGGTGTTGCTAAAAGTTTTTTTAAGGGCACAAAGTGAAACTTTTTTCCTTCCCCATGATTCTGACTCATATATTCTTCTAATAAAGAATGTTGTGAAGTATTTGTTGGTTTTATTTTTTCCTCCTCCTGTGGCTGCTGTGGGCAAAAGCACTCTGACATTGATCTCATTTCAGAGATGCCCTGTCCTAAGGCTTCTAATCAGCACGGAGCTGTCAGTTTAAATTCCCCAAGAAAGTCTCCTATGTTAGGGGCTTATTGTAATGAAATGGCAACAGGAAATGGAGAGCTCAGAAAAAAGACATACTGTATTTCAGACTCATCAAGGAATCATTTCCCAATCCAAATCTCTCATCAGGTGGCCTGGTAATTTCTCATGGGTTCTTGTAGTGTCCTTCACTAAGTAACCCCTTATTTAGGTTTCAGTTTCAATTTGCTTTTCCAGATAAAACAACAAAAAAAGTGATGGTGCAATCCAGAAAGAGTATAACTACAGTACTGAGAGGAGAAAAAAGCATGGCCCTTAATGTATTTTGTTTCTATTTTGCTTTCTTATCTTATTGTTTATTACCTATAACTTAAGGTAGTTAAATAAACACTTGAACTATTTAAATAAATTATTATTTGAGAAACAAATATAAAAACCTATGCACGATGCTAGCTGAAATTCAGTCCCTGCTTTCCTTTTTTTGATGAGCTTAAGATCCACTGAGGAGAAGTATACACACACACACACATACACACACGTATATAAAATGTATAATGAAGTCAAAGTTGTGAAAGGTGCCAAGTTCTCTATTCAATATAAAAATTCTTATTAATTCAGTAGATTGAGCTCATAGAAAATTTCCCTTCTTCCACTTCAAATAATACAAATCTAGAAAATATTTGATAGAGGGTCAAGCTTTACATCGAGAATGCTTTCAGTAGCATGCCTTTGGGGTAACAGATACTCTAAAACAAGTCTTGTGTTAGGTACACAAATCGGTATAACCATTATGAAGGAGAATCTGGAAGGACTTAGTAAAATGAAAAATAAATTTAACGTTTATCTCAATTCTAAGAATTTATTCTGAAGGTACCTCACCAAAAGTGCAAACATACATAAGCACAGGATTATTCACCACTGCACTCTCCGTCATACCAAAATATTGAAAACTATGGTCATATGTAAGAGGTTGGTAGAGTACACTCTGGCTCATCCACCTTTTATGGAATGATTTTCAGGATATAGTGATAAGTAGAAAAGGCAAATTAAAATTTATGCTATTTTGTGTAATGTGTATATATATATATACATACTGGCTTCAATTCCCTGAAATGTATTTTTCTATCTTTGGGGCTTGGTTAGTTCCTTCTCTCTACTCTTAATCAGGTATGCATCACCTCTAATTGCCCAGTACATTTAGGCATCCTTTTCTGTTTGCTGCACTATCCTGTTTGTAATTCTATCAAAACATTTATCACGAGAGGAGGAGCAAGATGGCGGAGAAGTAGGAGGCAGAGATAGTGACTGATCACAGAAGTTCAGCTAGATAGTTATCAAACCACTCTAAGCAACTACAAACTTAGCAGGAGATAGAAGAGAAGAAGAACAGCAACTCTAGGAACAGAAAATCGACCACTTTCCGGAAGGTAGGACGTGCGGAAAAGTGAATCCAAAGCGACGGGAAGACAGACTGCGGGGGAGGGGCCGGCTCCCGGCAAGCCGCAGAGCAGCAGAGCGCAAAATCGGAACTTTTAGAAATCTGCTGCACGGCCTGGAGGCTGCCAGAGCGCAGCGTCGGGGCCTCCAGACACAAAGAGCGGCGGGCGGGATGAGTGGTGGGTTCTCTGCCCACGTTAGCGCCGTTTGCTCGCGCCCTGTGCCCCGCACGAGGGGGAGAGAACCGGAGGCGCCCTCCGCCCAGAGGCTGCAGAGAACGCGGCCACTTGGGGCAGGAATCTGAGCAAACCGGCATGGACTGGGAGCCCGGACAGCAGTCGCGGCGCGGGCAGCCACCAGTTTCCTAGACCTCGCGGCTTTGATCTCCGGAGGGTGCAGAGGCTACTGAGGGCCTCTCGGGGACACTGGGACAGTGGCTGGGCGTGCGCACCCCCTGTGGCGGGCTGCGGTGAGAACGGTACTTGCAGAGGGGAGCAGACTGAGGCTTCTCTGTGATGCGGAGGTCTGGGTACGGGCAGACTCCTTGCTTGGACTCTCTGAAAAGGTGAAAAAACTGCAAAAGAGTGAAAGTCTCCAGAGACCAGAAGCCTGAAAAACTGTTTTCCACAGAGCCCAGCCCTCGATTGGGGGGCAGGGCGACTCAACCCAAGCAAGATTGACTGGAAAACAAAGCGACAGGCCCCTCTCCCAGAAGACAATCCAAAAACAAGAAGACAGTAACCACAGGACCCCCATAAAAATATAAAACCGCTACAGTAGGGTAAATCAATATATTAAGCTCCCAATAATACCCCAAAACCGGTATATTTCATAGATACAAGGTTTTTCCTTTCTTTCTTTCTTTTCTATTTTTTTCTTTTTTTTTCACTCATTCTCATGTTTCTTGGTTTTTTTTTTTAATTTTTTTTTTTTTTAAACTACTTAACATTACACCTACAGGCTTAATACAACATATGGAAGAGTTATAATCACCCTCCCATCTTATCTGTCTGTCAGTGTTTCTATGTATCTACTTTTGTTCTGGTATTATATAAACCTTATTCTTGAGGTTCATTCTGACTAGGTTCTTTTATTTCTTGTCATATACTT
>CM052883.1:76239823-76300163 GCA_028534135.1 Potos flavus
AGGGGTGAGGGGATGGGCGAGCCTGGTGGTGGGTATTGAGGAGGGCACGTATTGCATGGAGCACTGGGTGTGGTACATAAACAATGAATCTTGTAACACTGAAAAAATAAAAGTATTTGGGGGAAAAAAAAAAAAACATTTATCAGGCTGCTTTGGCAGATCATGTCCTATTCACTTATATACCTTAATATACTGGCCTGGAATCGAGCAAGGGCACGGTTAAGAATCAATGTGCATCTGATCACTTATTAAATGGCTAAAAATAAATAAATAAAAATAAAGATGTCGTATGTCAACGCCCGCACCCTGGACATTCAGATTTTTATATACTGAATGAAACTCAAGTATCCAAGTGTCTGTAATTTATGAAGCATCACATGGAAGGAACATGCTATATGGTCAAGTTGGAATAACCACAGCAAGCACATAATAGGTATATGTGGAATGACTGACAATGTCTGGGTCAGGTACAAATTTGGTCCACACCTGTCTATCATAGATACCAGTAAGATACTAGGTTGGACATAAGTTTGTATCTGCCAGATAGCTGTTTAAAGATGGAACATTTGTAAAGCATGTGTTTGTAAAACATGGAACTGGCTTAGGTTGAAATCTTAATCCTTAATCCTTAATCCTGCTGGTTCATTGCTTGGGTGTTTGACATAGAGTGGATAGCCCAGGCATAGAAAGCAAATTAAAGACAGAGGAAATTAAGAATTTTAGTTTATTTTACCTGCAAAGCTGTGAATTCCTTCTTACATCCATGGACATTTTAGGTCTTACCTCTCTTGCAACTGGTTAAATGGCAGAAAATGTTGGATTTTTGCATATAATTTTCCTATGTTTCATTGAAAAGATTTGGTTTGATTCCAAAAGGAATTAGAGTTAGAAATACCTCCATCATGATAGAACAGACACTTTTATGGCGAATTAAACTGCAACTGTTGAAAAAAAAAATAATGCAGAGACTCGCACCTGGGAAATAGAAAGCAATAAATGTCAGCTAAAGTCCCAAGGGAAGATATGAAACTTAATGAGTCTAGTCTTCAGGGGCAAAGGGGGATTGGCAGAGCACAAATGTGGAAGTTATTGGAAAAATAAAACTATTTATAATTATCCATCACACATTGTGACTCCTCAATCAAAATATTTACACATGTTCTCCCCTCCCCCACCGCATTCTTAATATAGCAGGTATGTGTTCTTTGTCTTCATAACTTCAGTGCCCAACATAGCCTAACATTTCTCAGACTCAATGCATATCCAGTTGAAAGATACAGACATTATTTCCAAAAATAACAAGCTACATCAAAAAGGGCTGTTTGTAAATTATTTTTCTTATGAAGAATGCCACCCTACATAGATTAGTCTTGTTAACTTCGAGTTGACAAAAAGAAGAGGAATGATAAACGATAGAAAAAGTAAGTAGAAAAAAGAGAAAGAAAAAGGAGATAATAGAAAGAAATTAAGAGGAGTTGGGAGGAGCAGACAGATCAGGAGAGGGAAAGCAAGGAGAGATAGGAGAGAACAATGGCTGATAAAGTGATAGGTACAGGGGAAGAAAGGAGGTATCCAGGCACCAATGGTGAGGGAAAGACTGAATACTCCAAACACCAAAACTTTCCCCAGATTCTATGAAACATATGGATTATGGTATTTCTAATCACTATTAAAACAGAATCTAGAAACAGTTGAAGAAAAGTTAAATTGGAGTAAACACAAAGGTATGGGGCATACATAATTACATGCATATTGAAGAATCATCTCCAAATTCCAGCTTGCTGTTTTTGTGTCTTTTTTTTTTTCTTCTAAACACTTGGATATCTTCCAACCAAGCTTAGAAAATAAAGCCTGGGAAACAGGTTTGAATGAATTGCAAACACATCATTTTTTGCTAATTTACTAAAATAGCACATTTACAACTAAAATGAGAGAAAATGGTTAGAAGCAAAAAATGGAGATGTATTTCCATGGCCCTCTGAGTATTTCAGCCTGTGTATAATCAGCTCACATTCAAGAGGAAACAGTGTTCAGCTATTTAGTTGGCTCTCTATTTCTTGAAAATATTCTATTTCTTGGTTATTTTGTATTTTTTTTTTCTTAACACAGACTTCAGGCTGCCCTAATTAAATAAGAGAAGTTTTATTATCAGCAAAGATGGCATTAGACCTGAGGCAACTTCAGATGATAGAGTTGTTTTTCTTCATTTGGGAAAAGTTAGAGTAGGGCTAGAGGAAAAGAAGGGATTGACGTTTTTCTTAAAGACATCAAGGAGACTTTCAAAAACACTATTCCAAGCACCAGGGCTCCTGGAGAACAAAAGCAAGAGTTCAATGTCTATGTCTCCTTCGGCCTATCACCTAATTTTTAAAGTGCCCCAAATTCACCTGACTTTAGGAAATCAGCCCATCAACCACATTGAAATCAATGGTTATCATGGTGAGAATATTCCTGGAATTATTTCCAGGACCTTTTTAGGTCACAGCAGCAAAATTGCTCACAGACAACAGCTAAATGTTTCAGCATGGGCAGCCTTGAAGATTCTTTGGATCATAAAATCTTAGATTTAAAGGAAATTTTAGAAATTATTTCATCATCTCTCCTGAGAGTCTTTTAAAGATGGGGATATGGTGACCCAGAGTAAAAGACAGACTTATCCCAAGTCCCCGGAAGTTGGTGATCCAGCTAGGACTACTCATATCTTCCAATCTCCACTCCCCTTTCATGCTTTCAGACTGACTGGAAAGAGGAATACAAAGCAGACAAAGGAGAAGCTTTCCAGCATTGAGATTGTCTTTCTTGGACATAGACCAGTAGAGTATCTAAAAGATGATTATTTTCTTTTTACACTTCATAAGGCCAAAGGAAATCAGTTCTTCAGGTCTGCATGGTGATCCATGTGTCTCCCAGCAGGCAATTTTCCCCCTTTCCTTGAGTTTCTTCCAGTTGGCTCTGCGTCATAATATTTCACATGGCTGATGCAATGAATTTTGACCTTTGTGGAGGTTTGTTTTGAAGAGAAATGTGAGCCATGAAAAGGCAACATAAGATAAATAAACAAATTTCTGAGAAGTGGTTCTCTATCTCCCCCTCTATATCTGTTAAAACTTTTTCATTTTCTCTCTTATTACAAACAGCAGCACATACTTTATCCGGTCTTTCCTCTTCAATTCTATCAAATGCCTTCTCAAAATGAGTCAGATCAGAGTGACAGAGATTTGGAATTAATTTATGAAAATCATCCTTTGGAAAATGTACTCCAAAAATGCAACAAGGAAGAAAAGTGAAGGTGGTCTGTGGTATACATCTGTCCTTGTATTCACTTCAATAAATGATCATGAGGGCCTGGTCTGTGCCAGGAGCCCTGTGAGAAGCTGAGAGCACAAATTGTACTTCTGCTCATTGCCAGCTGTGTAAGTTCTTTAGGCTTCAAAAACTGGGTCTGTAAAATAGGTTAATGATATTTGTCTCATGGAGTTATGAGGATTAAAGGTGCCAATATTCTAATCTATTCCATTTCAGGGCTTTTTGGTTTGTTTTATTTTTTGTTGTTTTTTTTTTTGTTGTTGTTGTTATTTGTTTTTTTTTGTACTTTCTTGCAATCTACCTTTGTTCCAGTGGGTCATGTTGCAATGACCATGTTCATGAGTCTTCACCTATCTGCACAAACTAGAAGATGTCTGGTTACATTAATTAACAAACACCTATTGAGGATAATGAGTATGATTGATTCCATGTAGAGTGAGGATATGGCTGGGACTTGCAGAGTTTCATATAGGAGGTGACAGCTAATTCAAATGGACACTGTGACATGAATGAAAGAATTCAATTCTGATGTAATCAAGTGGGGGGGGGGGCTCATCTCAGCCTGTGTTATCACCGGAAAGATCTGAAGTATAGAAGAACCTAGAGACAAAGACCTCATATTGCCATAGCTCCCAAAGATGGTAAATTGGAGACAGATGGAATTGGCTTTAATCAGTCAGTGTATTCTGGTAAATGTTTAACAACTAGCCCTCTGGGAAAAAATAAATAAATAAATAAATAAAAACACTGATTTATAACATTTTCTGATTTAAATACTATAAATCATTCCACCAAGGCCAATTTTGAAGTACCAGTGTAAGGTCACTCGGTGTGGATTTGGGTAGAGAAGCACCCACTCCGCCCTGTAGAACCCGTGGGGGCCAGCTCAGGCATATCACTGTGGCACTGTCACAGTGCCTCTCCTCCTGAATTTGGTAAATTAATGAACTCAATGCTTCCGCTCCTCAGTTTCATGAACTGTAAAGTGGAGACTACGAAACCTACCTGGGGTATTAACAGAAAGGCTGAATGAGTTAATGAATAACATAGTATTTTGCATACAATAGAAATTCAAAAACATGCCTTTTTCTCCTTAGTTGAAATCTGGATTTCGTAAATCCTCTGGGTACCGAGAGTTGGAAATGTTGGCACCAAGGCAGAACAATACCAGAAAAGTATCTCTGACTTCCAAGAATTCACAATCAGTTACCTAATTGGCCTAGTTGACTCTAATTTGTATTTGAACAGAAAGCACCCCAGCAGAGGCTCTTTTGTTTGATGTGTCTTTACATAGGAATGTTTCATCTACCAAGGTGGTAGAATATTCTCTCAGGGCAAGGACCTCATAGCTTTCTTTCTTAAAAGCCTGCATATATTAAGTCCAAAACCCATGCCTTTGAATGACTGGTTAACTGGCTTGGAAAACACATCATATATACTAATAGAAGTATTTTATTTCTGGATTTGTTTATTTTTCACTTAAACTGAGACTGTTCCACTCAGACATTAGTAACAATGAGCTGTCCATATCCTGGGCTTCTTATGCAGCTATGCTGGGATCCTTACTTTTTTCCAACTTTGCTTTGCCTCTTCTCTATTTCCATTGTATTATTTTCTCTTATTCTGTATTGTTTTCTCTTACCAGAGTCTCCCATTCTCATCCTAGATTGC
This sequence comes from Potos flavus, assembly GCA_028534135.1. Taxonomy (NCBI): domain Eukaryota; kingdom Metazoa; phylum Chordata; class Mammalia; order Carnivora; family Procyonidae; genus Potos; species Potos flavus. Next base: position 76,244,801 of record CM052883.1, read on the forward strand.
CCTTGGAAATGCATATCTAAAAAAAACCTCTCTAGATTTGATCCATGTCATTCTCTAGTGAAGAGTAGGCTTGACACAGACTGACTTTTCATTTCTTGCTGCTCCTAAGCAGTTTGAGTACAATGTTTAAAGTATTTCAATCATTTGCTAGAGTAATACCCACCAGGTTTTGTTTTATGTAATGTTAGTCACCATACAGTCCATCATTAGTTTTCGAAGTAGTGTTCCGTGATTCATTGCTTGCATATGACACCAGGTTTTTTGGATATGTGTGCCAATCATATAATCTCAATCAACCCTGTCAGATAGAAATTATCAAATTTATTTTACATAATTTGGAACCGAGGCTCTGAGATAGTAATCTCTTAAGTTTGCGCAGATATAGTTAGCCAATTCTATAATATTCAGCCTCATCTTGTCTTCCTTTTCCTTCCTGTAGACTCAAAGCTGGCAGTATATACATACATACATAATTAATAATGGCTACTACGTAGCAGTCACTAGGTTAGACACTGAGTAGATAAAACAGAAAACAGGGCTCCTTTTTCAGTCCTTATTTCTTCTTGATCTTTAATTTTCTACACTTCTCACAATTGTGTCCTTGTCAAGACATTCAATTTCCTTGGCTTCTCTAACCTAGTTCTCCCCTGGTTCCTCTCTATGGTTTTGGTTCCTTTTTCACCTTTTCCCCTTGAATGATGGGTTCCTCATGTTGCAACCTAGGTTCTCTCCTCTTATATATTCTTCCTTTAAGCAATATCATACCACATCCTCAGCTTTCATTACCATCCATTGTGGACTGAGTTGTGTCCCCCATCAAGTTCATATGTTGAAGTCTTAACCCCCTCCACAATACCTCTGAATGTGGCTATATTTGGAGATAGGAATTTTAAAGAGCCAATTTAATTTAAAGAGCCAATTAAGGTAAAATGAAGTCAGCTAGGTGGGTCCTAATCCAATAAGATTTGTGTCCATGTAAGAATATGGATTAGGATGCAGACATGCCCACTGGAAAAGACTACATAAACGCAGTTGAAGATGGCGACCTACCAACCAAGGACAGAGACCTCAGAAAAAACTGATCCTGACAGCACCTGAATCTTGGATTTCTAGACTCTAGAACTGTGAAGATATGATTCTGTTGTTCAAGCCCCCCAGTCAATGATATGTTATGACAGCCTTAGCAGACTGATATAAACTACTTATATGTGTCTGATACCCAAAACTATGTTTCTAAACCAGCTATCTTGCCTGAGCCCTTGATGTAGTTATACTACTATGAGATATCTCTTCTTGGATATTTCAAAGGCACATTTGCAAACAAATGGCTAATCTCTCCTACTCAAATATAGTCATATTTCCAGCATTATCTCTCGGCAACTATGTAGCTACAAACCAGTTTTATACAACCATCTCCTTTACTCTCATTTATACTACATGGTCCAACTCTGTCAATTTTCCTTCCTAAATATCTGTTGAATCCTTCTACATCTCTTTTGTTTATGGTCTCAATAAGCTGACCCTGGAAAACATACACAGGCAGGTAAAACACAAGGGGGATGAACACAGAGACAGGGACAAGACTAAGCATCCAATATGTGAATGGTCAGCATATCTATTTCAAAAAGTCAATTCTGGAAATTAATTTCTAGAGATTTGTCATTTCCCCTGTTCCCCAAGGCTCTGAAAGATATAGGCATTACCACTGTTGTCAAGTTCATGTCATTCCAATGTCTCCTCCACAACTCTGTCCATCACATTTAAATATAAAAATCTTTATTACGCTCTACATAGTGGTACTTAATAACTTAATTGTTAGTCTGGCCTGCAGATGTTTCAAAATATGGGGGGGGGGTGCATTTGGCTGGTCCTTGGATCCTGGCTATTGGTAGATAAATACCAAACATTTTCCAGTTCAGGCAATAATTCTACCCAATAGCACCTTGTTGATAGTATATTCGGAAATTAGGAGTATTTTAGTCATATCACCTTAGGCCTTCCCTCTTGGTCCTCTTTTCTGCTCCAATGCTATTCCCTTCCCTTTCCTTTTTACCAAGGGAATTCCTACCCAACTTTTAGAAGTTGGTAAGTTGTTACTTCACAGGAAAGTCTTGACCTCTCTAAATATAGCAAATTATACACTCATAGCACTGTGTGCTCACAGTTTTATGGCTAGATATTTATTCATGTGATCATTTGATAAATGTCTGTTTTGTCCAAAAGTCTGTATAGCTCCATGTGGACAAGAATTGCATCTAGTTTTGGTAACAAATGTATCCCTGGCACCTGATAGTACCAGGAATATGGAGGTACTTGGTAAGTGTTTATTGAATGTGCAAATGAATGGGTGCATGAATGGCGCAGCCCCTGATCTTGAGGGACTTGCTGTATGGCTGAAAATAGGGAACAGAGTGTGTGATGAAGCACCTTAGAGTGATCTGTGGGCAGAGGAGAGACCCTTATATCAGTCTTGACACAGTGAACCCACTCTGCTGAGAGAAGAGTTAGAAGGAAAGTTTCACATAGACATGTATTTTAGTCCCCAGAATCCCTCAGGACTAAAATTTTCTTTTGGAAAGGTGACACTTGAGGTTACCTGCTTCGAAGAGAATGCCTATTTCAAGCCTCTGTCTTGCCTCTGTCTTCCAAATGAACTCACTGGCAACCACATGTACTTATCTGTGGAAGGACTGGAACACCCATGGACTGTGGAATTTTGCCTTTTCTTTGCTTCCACAACAAAGGGCTAGGGGTCCCTCAGAGAACAAAGGAAGAAGGTAGCCAAAGGTTGGTCAGGCTCTGGTCAGAGCAGGCTTCAGAGCTGGAGAGTGAAAGGTCAGAGAATTAGGGAGAAGAGAAATTGAAGCAACTGGAGGTGAAGAAGAGCAGGGAATAAAAGCAGAGTCAGCTTTAAAATTATTCCCCATGGTTGAGAGAAAAAGTCTATTTCTCTCATTTGCAAAGAAACCTGGGGCAGACAGACACCTCGGGATATTCATTATTTCTTTAAATCTTTAATTGGGCACTTCAAAAGATCACAATTAAGCTTTTTAAAAATATAAAGTTTAAGTTGAAAGGAATCCATGGAGACCAAGGCTACTGAATCTTCTGGTGTGAACAAGTGGCCTTATTAAAAACAGGAGGGGGTGATGGTACAAAGACAGGTTCCTGAGTCATTGGTTAAAGGAAGCATCCTGACTTTCCTCCCTCTGCTAATGGGTAAGAATGAAGAAGGACAAGGAGAGGCAGGAGATTCTACTCTATTCAACTCTAACTCCGCCTTGGAGATGAGCACTCTGAAGCAATGTTATTAAAAATGCCTCTGAAAATAAAAGTCAAGGAAATCATGGTCCGTGCCTTGAGTTCTGCCTCTTTGCTTGCACACTTGAGTCCTTTCTATTAACACACGAATTATCTGTGAATTGGCTCATCCATTCTTACTTTCAGGATCTAGACAGCTCACACCTAACACCGGCCATGACCGCCAAAGCCTTAGCTTCCCAATATCCTGATCAATGCCCTGCCCTGTGCTGGAAACTTTGCCTTGCTCCTGATCTGATACCCTGCTGTCAGCCTCTGCTCTGGTGCTCCGTAGCTGTTGCTTGCTTTTATAACAACTATTTTTTTCTCCCTGCCTTTGAGTCTCACTAATTCTCACAATGAGGAGCACCCATTTCTCTTCTAGTGTATAGAGCTCTGCCCAGCCCTGACAAGGCAAAGGCAAATGAAAGAATCTCAGTCCAGCAAGTTGGAATTCCAACACTATCTTGCTTGCTACACACTGTGTTTGTTCTGTCTTCTGTCTTTTAACCTCACATCAGTTATACTTGTGTCCTCCTCAATGTAACCAAGCCCACAGTGAGTATTCTAGGGCTCCTCTTCCCACCCAGTGCTCTAGAGCAGGTAGGGCAGAAGCTCTGTATTGTTGTTAAAATATATTTTAGGTTAAAATTCCTAATTCTGAACTGTATAACCCAGAGCTCAGCAATCATCACTTTCTCAGAATCTTCTTGAATCTTTGTTGGGACTTCCACTGTTTTCTGAGGCCAAGTTTGCCAGGCATTGTGCTCTACATAAGCAGCCAGTGCAGCCTGATGTCAGAGCCCCATTACACCAAATCACGGCTTTCCTGGATATCCTCTCGAGGAACTCCAAAAGCCTCTTTGACCCCCACCTACAAGCCTAGTGTTCCCATTTCGTGGTTTTCCAACATGCCTGATGCAACTCGAGTATCTTTATGATCAAAGCTCTGGGACTTACTGGGTTTCTAATGGATACTTTTTGGCTCTATCAGGATTGGGTGATTATTCAGTATAGTCTAATTCTATTCATTGTCTCTAGCTTTTATCTCCAGTTTTGTTTTATCTTGGTTGGCCTGTTATGTTGCTATCTATCTATATAATTCAGCACAGTTCACACTTCTAGCATGACCCTAGAGAATTACTTGAAAGTAGTGAAGGGAAGCACATTTATTGTAAATTTGTCTAAAGAGAGTCATGGCTTCTTTAGAAATATCATGTTATCATTATCAAGAACAAAACAAACTAGGTATCCAGTGAACCTTCTTCTAAACTCAGCAGGGATAACTCTTCCTTAGAATCATTTTCTCTAAGGTTCTTCAGATTTCTTCTGGTAAGAAATGTCACAAGAGGGCGCCTGGGTGGCTCAGTTGGTTAAACGTGCTGCCTTTAGCTCGGGTCATGATCCCAGGGTCCTGGAATCGAGTCCCACATCGGGTTCCCTGCTCAGCGGAAAGCCTGCTTCTCCCTCTCCCCTTGCTTGTGATTTCTATCTTTCAAATAAATAAATAAAAATAAATAAAATCTTAAAAAAAAAGAAATGTCACAAGAAATTAAAGTTTTATTGTTACCACACATGTACCATCAAAAATGGAGGTTAAGAAAGCCAATTGAATATCATCAGAAGGTTATCCCTTACAGCATTATTGCAATAGAAACATATTAGGTGTAAGAAATAAGATTGATTTCTGTCAAATGATAGAACATGATTTACTGGGTGTATTTTTTTTAAGATTTACTTATTTATTTTGGAGGTGTGGGGAGGGGCAGAGGGCAAGAATCCTCAAGCAGTCTCCACACTGAGGGTGGAGCCCCATGCAGGGATCCCAGGACCCTGAGATCATGACCTGACCCAAAATCAAGTCAGTCACTCAACTGACTGAGCCACCCAGGTGCCCCAAATTGGATGTATTATTAAGTGAAAAAAAAAAAAAAATCAAAGGGCAAAAGAGTACATATAATATGCTACCTTCTGTATAAAAAGAGAAGAACTGGTTAAATACACATATATTACAGATGCTTATATTTGCAAAAAGAAATACAGGAAGGATAAGCCAGAATCTAAAAAAAAAGAAAAAAAGAAATTACCTGTGGGTGAGAAAAAGCAGAGAGAATAAGAATAGAAGTAAGAATTTTCTGGGTATAACTGTGTATTTTATTTTGACTTTAGAACTATGTGTATCTTAACATATAGAAAAGCTTAAAGCTAAAAGCATAAAAAGGCAAACTCACAAGTAGATTTTTTATAAAAAACAGGAAAAGAAATAAAAGAAATAAAACCATAAGAAATAAAAGAAATAAAACTGTAATTCAAGTTGTCAACATAATCACTCAAGAAAGATCAGTGATCGCTCAAGTAACTTCTTTTTTTTAATCACTCCAGGAACTACTTAACAAATTTTTATAAGTAATTTTTCTTCATTCAAAAAACTTAGAAATGAAGATATCCTATTACCAATTAGCTCATCTAGCCTCCAGGTCTTGGTTTTAAACAAATTTTTTTTCTTATTAAAAGAACCAGGGCTTCTTAAAAAAAAAATCTGGTCTTTTGGGGCAAAAGAAGCATAATATGATCTTATTGTGTGAGAAAGCAAATCAGCAAAGAATGGTATAGAATTCAACAGGTCAAAAGAACTGGCTTTAAACGTCATTGGACAAAGTTTGAACAATTTGAGGAAGAAAGAAGAAGAAGAAGAAGAAGGAGGAGGAGGAGGAGGAGGAGAAGGAGAAGAAGGAGGAAGAGGAGGAGGAGGAGATGGAGGAGAGGAAGGGGAAGGGGAAAGGGAAGGGGAAGGAGAAGGGAAGGAGAAGGAGAAGAAGACAACGGAGGAGGAGGAGGAAGAAGAAGAGGAGGAGGAGAAGGAGTGGAGAATGTCAGCTAAAAATTTAGAAGCAATGATAATTTTTCTTTCTTTTTTTAGAGAAGGGAGTAGGAGCAGAGGTAGAGGGAGAGAAAGAATACTAAGCAGGCTCCATGCCCAGCACAGAGCCCAGTGTGGAGCTGGATCTCACAACACTGAGATCATGACCTGAGCCAAAATCAGGAGGCAGATGCTTAACTGACTGAGCCATCTTGGTGCTCCAGCAATGATAGAATTTTTAAAAATCAGAATTTTGCAACCCCACTGTAATAATTGACTCAGGCAAAGATTCATAAATGCTAAAACTATTGGGTGTTTCAAGGACATCATGAATCACCAGTCCAGAAAGTTGATAAGAAGGTAAAGAAAGATGAGGACTAAAAATATCTGTTACTTTATCCTATAGAAGGCGTCTGTGATAGTAGCAAGATCCCTGTCAGCAGAATGATGAGAAATAAATTACTATTGACCTCCATTCATCCCTTTGCTTTGTACTGCCTAGGTTGTCTTTGTGCAGAAAAACAACAACAACAAAACCCAAAACAAAACAAAACAAAAAAACCCTTTAATTCAAGTTTTAAATTTTTCACAAAATTATTCCTCTTTCCAAAGTGTTTCTTTGATCTAGCCTAAGGATTTGGCTTTCTCGTGACCTCACAAGAAAGAGATATTCAATTCCCAAAACCCTGAAGACGTGATATTCTCTTATACACTTGTTCATTTTTCAGATCCCAACATGACCATGTTTCAGATCCCAACTTCTCCAATTTTTTTTATTTTTTATTATTTAGTATTTTTCTCTTTACCTTCATCTGGTTATTTCAATTGTTGTTTTTTATTATGACAGTGCTGGGCTAAACTCTTGGTGCCTCCCATATTTCAGTTATTAGTTCAGTTATTTCACAGTTAACTCTGGCTTGTGGCTCACAGTTTTTTCCTCTTAAACTCTTGCCATTCTAAAGGGTAACTCCAAAATCCATATTGGTAAGCTGAGTATATGGCTAACCATAAATATTCTTGAGCTCTTCAGATCCATAGATATTATAGATAGTATACTTGGTTAACTCGTATATAAAATAGTCACTCTCAAAAAAAAAAAACTCTAAAATTTTACTTTAATATTCAATTGTCTGACCTTTGTCTTTTATGTTCCCTTAATTTTCAATACCTTACTACTACTTCCTACCTTTCAATTACCATCACATGGAATTCCCCCTTTCTTCTCAAGTCTATATATCCTGTGGTGCATGGCTTTACCATTTTTTTTTTTATCATGGTTCTCCATATATCTGGATTACTAGTGAAACTGGACTACTACTAACCTAATGGTTGCCTGTAATTCCTAAAACTTTTCCAGCGTTTTCCTTCTTCTTGCCTTTCTTCTTGTTCTGGCAGTTTGTAGTAAACATTCTGGTTCCCAGTCTCAGAGGGTAAGCTAATATTCCATCATTAAGTATGTTGTACACATAGGTTAGTAAACACTCTTGATTATGCTAACGAAGAGTCCTCTTATTCCTGGGATTCTAGGAGATGCTATCACGATATGGCTGGTGAATTTTGTCACATGATTTCCTGTATGTATTGGTTCTTGTCCTTTAGTCTGTTAATGTAAAGAATTGCACCAATTGTCTTCAAATATTACACTAATTTTATATTCCTAGATAAATCCAACTTGATCATTATTTATCTTTTTATATAGTTTGCTGAGTACTTGCAAGTTTTTAAAAGGATTTTGCATCTATCTTCATGCAAGAGATTAATTTACTATTTACCATTCTTATAATGTCCTTGACAGATTTTTCTAACAAAGCTCATAAAGCATTTTGGAAATGTTCTTTCCCTATATTTCCAAGTGCATTTAAGATTATTGTATTTATTCCTTAAATGTCTGTTATAATTCACTAATGAAGTCATCTGGGCATGGAATTTTCTGTGAAAAGTTTAAAATATTTGGTTAATGTCTTTAATAGATATAGCATGGTTTAGTTCTTTATTTTTCTCATGTCAGTGTTGATAAACTACACTTTCATGGAAATTTTTCCATTTGTTCTACATTCTCAAACTTAATAGACAACGTTTTTAATAATATTCTCAGAATATGTTAATAACTGCAAGATCTATCATGACATATACTTACTCATTTCTTTTTTTTTATTTAAGATTTTATTTATTTATTTATCAGAGAGAGAGAGAGCACACAAGCAGGGGAGTGGCAGGCAGAGGGAGAAGCAGACTCCCCACTGAGCAGGGAGCCCATTGCGGGACTCGATCCCAGGACCCTGGGATCATGACCTGGGCCGAAGGCAGATGCTTAACCAACTGAGCCATCCAGGTGTCCCTATACATAATCATTTCTGATGTATTTCTTATTTTATATTTAGAGAACAAGCAAGAGAGTAAGAGAGTAGGGAGAGAGGCAGAGGGAGATGGAGAGAGAGAATCTCAAGCAGGCTCCCCACTGAGCACAGAACCCAAGGTGGGGTTCGATCTCACGACCCTGTGTTTATGACCTGAGTTGAAATAAAGAGTCTGATGCTTAACCAACTGAGCCACTCAGGTGCCTCTCATCTCTGATATTTTTCTTGAGCACTTTCAATATTTTTTATCAATTTTATTAGTTTTTTCCAAGAACTGCAAATTGGTCTTATTGATATTTATTTTTATTTAATTATTAATTTATATGCTAAATATATTATTTACTTTTTAAAATTTCAAATTTGTTAACATATAATTGATACACGAAATCATAAAATATTTTAAAGGTACATGTGATTTTATAGACATATACATTATGAAATAATTCCCCCAACTAGTTAATCAAAAAATCCATGATAAGATTTTAAAATTATTTTTTCCCATTCTTAGGTTGCTTTTTCATATAGTTGATGGCTTCCTTTGCTGTGCAGAAACATTTTAGTTTGATGCTGTCCCACTTGTGGATTTTTGCTTTTGCTATATTTGCTTTTAAAAAATCATCAATGAGACTGATGTCAAGGAACTTATCCCCTATATTCTCTTCCAGTAATTTTATGGTTTCAGGTCCTACTTTCAAGTCTTCAATCCATTTTGAGTCAATTTTTGTGTATGATGTAAAATAACGGTCCAGTTTCCTTATTTTGTACCATTTGCACCATTTATTGAAGATAATATCTTTTCCCAATTGTATATTCTTGGCCACATATGTGTGGGTTAATTTTTGGATTCTCTTCTTTTCCATTGATCTATTTTTTTAAGTCAATACTATACTGTTTTGATTACTAGAGCTTTGTAATATTGCTTGAAATCAGGAAGTGTGATGGCTCCATTTTTGTTTTTCTTTCTCAAGATTGCTTTTGCTATTCAGGGTCTTCTGTGGTTCCATACAAATTTTAGATTTGTTTGTTCTATTTCAGTGAAAAATGCCATTGGGATAGAAATTGCATTGAGCTTGTAGATTGATTTGGGTAGTATGAACAATTTAACAGTATTAATTCTTCCAGTGCATGAGCACTGAATATCTCTTCATTTAATTGTGTCTTCTGAGATACATTATTTTTTATTTCATTTTTTCAATTTGATGTTCAGTTTCTAATTTTTTGAGATTAACACATAGTTTATCAATTTTCAATTCTGATTTTCTAATATGTGCTTTTTGAAGTTAAAATTATCCTTCAAAGTTGTATCCCACAATTTGCGATATGTGTTCTTTTTAATATCATATTGTTTCAAAGGCTTTTTAATCTTCATTTCAATTTCTTCTTTGACTTGTTTTATTTAGAAGTATATATCTTAGCCAGAGGTATGGAGATTATTTCTTTTTAGTGCCTTTTTTTTTTTAGTGATATTTTGTTCAAAGAGCATACTGTGTGTGACTGAAATCCTTTGAAATTGTTGAGATGTGCTTAGTCAGTCATTATATGGTTATTTTTTGTAATTGTTCTATGTCACCTTGAAAATTCTATGTACTGACATTTGGGAGTTCAATGTTCTATATATGTCAATCAGACAAAATTTGTTAATCACATCTTTCAAATTTTCATTTTTCTTTTTTTCTCCTTGTTCTATGAGTTACTGAGAAAGATTTATTCAAATATTCCTTTATGGTTGAGATTATGGATTCATCTGCTGCAAATTGAAGTTTTATCATTTTTTACTTTATGTATTTTGAGGTTATACTTTTGTTGCCTATAAGTATAAAATCATTTCACTTGTTTGTTAGTTTTAACTTTTTCATCAGGAAGTGCATTTTTTTTTAATCTCTAGTTTTGTTTTGTCTTTGTTTTTGTTTCTGTGGGTTTTTTTTTTTTTTTTTTGTCTTTTTTTCTTGTTGAATATTCTCTAGTGGTCCTCCTAGATTCACTTTCCTTCCCTGCAGTTTAAAATGTTGATGTTATGGGCTACACCAACCAGGCTTTCAGTTGGATATGGCCAAAAGGATGCACTGAAAAGATATGGAAGTTTGGCAAAAGAGAGAATTCAGTAAATCACTTCTCTGTTGCTTTATGGCTAGACATTGGGTGGTCTCACCCGAAATCCTCTGTCTAAAGTCACAAATTACATTAGGCATCCCTTTTGTATAGCTATTGTCAAAGTTTTCTTCAAGTTCTCATAACCATGCTCTTCCCTTGATCCTTCTTTTGTTTTTAATTTAATCCAGTTTTTAAGTTTATTTTCAGCTGAGGTGTCTATCTGAATTAGTATACTAATTTCTTTATTTTTATTTTTTTATTAACATGTAATGTATTATTTGTTTCAGGGGTACCGGTCTGTGAATCATCAGTCTTACACAATTCACAGCACTCAGCATAGCACATACCCTCCCCAATGTCTGATCACCCAGCCACTCCATCCCTCCCACTCTCCCCCTCTCTAGCAACCCTCAGTTTGCTTCCTGAGATTAAGAGTCTCTTATGGTTTGTCTCCCTCCTGGTAAACCAATTTCTGAACGTATAACACTTTTTCCCCTGTGCATGACTTCAAATGAACTAGATGTAATGCCCACTAATTCATAGCTAGAATTCAACCTGCTACTTAAGTTATAGACCCAAATATGTAATTGTCTACTGGAAATGTCCATCCCAATATACTATGTATCTCCTATATGTTCCAGGCTGAACATATGTTCTAGAGTAAATATTCTATGTATCATTCAAATATGTTCTTTATCTTCAATTTCATATCAAGTCAAATGATTTTTGTCAATAAAAACATTTGGATTTATGTGGCATGAATTCAGGACAGAAAAGGCTTAGGGTCAGTGAAGGCTTAATTGTGATTCTCAGGTCATTTTTCCCTTTCCACCCAAAGAAAAGTGTCATATGATCCAAGTGGAGCAGTGGAGATCATTCATTTTTCTCCATTTATTGTATGAAGTAGTCACTGAAAGGTAGCTGACGTTCCATAGACTGACTACACATTCTAGGCTTCCTTATCATTAAGTATTGTCCTGTCATTTCTCATCATGGATTTGTAAGAAGCATGTGTGCCTTCTGCAGTCTTATTTTCTCCTTCCACCAGATGCATATAAATGACTCTATGGCAATAAAAATAACTCTTAATATCAACATTGTAGTCTTTGTTATTAACAATATTATGTTTCTCTAATAGTGTTTTCGATTGATAGCATTTAAAAAAAATAATTATGTGATGCCCATAGAAATTTGGTAGCTAAGGTCATCTTCCTACTCTGATTTTATTCTATTGTAAGTCAGATACACACCCAGGCTTAGGTTCTCCTCTCTACTGCCTCAGAGAATCTCTGTCAGCAATGCATCCTGAACATCTCTCTTCATTTTATGTGACTTCTAAAGCAGTCTCTTAATTTTTACCACAGTTTTTGTCCATGGGGTTTGGCTTGGTGTTTCAGTTGGCTCTTGCTTCTCAGTAAATCAGGAATTCGATTCAGCTTTGCACATTCTCTACAGATGCCCCACTCACATACATGTCCTATGCCAATTTTTAAATCTTGATATTCAAGAACCCTTCAGGGCCCCAGAAAATTTTCCTCAAGTGCCTCAAGCCACATCATCATCATGTTATATTTAATTAACCACTTATTATATCCCTAAGTGCCTTACAATATGAATATCTACCATTTATTAATCAATGACTATGACCCACACATCACTGTGATTTACATACATCGACTTATCATATCCTCATACAATCTCTGTAAGAAAGATGTCATCATTATTCTCACTTTTAAAAGATGAAGGACATAAGGTACAGCAAGAGCAATTAACCTGCCCAAAGCCATACAGCCAGTAAGTGGCAGTGCTGTTATTTGGACCTTGGTACTATGCCTTGAGGCCCTATATTCTTCATCACTGAGCTATGCTACCCTTATGTATATTACTACATTTTTCATGATTAAAAAATATGTGTGCGTGTTTCTATCCCCATTTTAAACCTGAAGACATGAAAACGCAGAGGGATTGAGCAAACTTCTCAGTCACACATCCAGTAAGTGCTAGAATTAAGGTTTGAAACTTAAGAACAAGCACTTTCCACTGAAATCTAGAAATATATCCCATAGTCCCATAACTTTGGAATTCATGGTTGGTATTGACTGTATTCTGTCTCTAATGGCATTTATCTCTCAAGTAACTGTTAGGAAGCACTTAGCTCTCACCATAAGCCAGGCACTAGATAGATGGAGAGTTGGACAATTTCAGTCTCTGGCCTCAGAATATAGGAGATGGAGCTATCACAGTTTCAACAGAGAATCTGGGCTATTGATGCACAGTGACCATAGAAACTATATTTCCTAGACACATTTGTGTAGGATTCTGTAGCTAAGAGTTACCAGAGGGAAAAGAGAGCATAGCTCTTTCTACCAGCCCTATCCACCTTATAAAACGGGGTTACAGAGTTTTCTGTTCATTTATTGGATGTCTCAGAAAGAACGCAGCTTTTTCAAAAATTTTTTGAAAACTGTAATTTATGAATATTTTCCTCTTCCTCATTTTTATAGTTTTATATCCACTTTTTGATGTTTGGAAGACTCTCATAATTCCTGGCCCAAGAGGCTCTCAAGGATGACAGTCTGTCTTTTTGGTCTCCCTGCTTGCTGTTAGTCTAGCAATGCCAAATGCTTTATAATTGCCTAAGGGGCCACACTGTTTCACCATTTCTGGGTCTGTGACTCTATTTTTCCTTCAAATGAGGTAGCCTTCTCTTTGCCTAGGAAAATCCTAGTTACTGCTTAGAGACCAAATCAATTTTTATTTCTTCAACAAGACTTTCCTGCTCCTTCACTGTGGTCAACCACTTTAATCTGTCTATGAATTTTGTGCCTTGGGTTTCTTTTATTATTATACTTTCAAATGGTAATGAATTCATGTATTTACATATCTGTCCCCCATTCTAGACATGAATATACTAGAATTTGAACTGTTACTACTTAGTGTGTTAATTGGAGTAGAAAAGTCAGACTGAATATAAAGAATCTTTGCACTTGGAAACCTCCTTAAGACTAAATCTGCCCAGGACTACAAATATCTGTGCACAATGGGGTCAAGTAGCCAAAACAAAGCACCCACCAGTGTTCTGGAGCAAGAAATCAAGTTCTCTGGCACAACAAACCAGTCTGAAGCAGAATTTACTGTTGATTTGATTCTGAGCCAAGGTTTTCAGAAAGAAGAAGTGAGAGACCCAAGGGCCAGAAACTGAACACATGTACCAACTATAAAGACATATGAGGGCCTTATAACTAGGTGAGAAAACTAATGGACCGGGCCAGACAGCAACAAGCACAGGGAGGGAGTAACTCAAGCAGAAGGAACTCAGCACAGGAATGACCAGAACACATGACCTTCATATGCTGTTGCACATCCCTATTGCTTGGGAAAAGTGTGGGATAAGTTGGACTAATTTAAAGATGGGATTAAGTACTAAAATCCTGTTATTAAGGGAACAAGACCTCTTTTTTTTTTTTCATCTATTCAATGGCCTTCACAAAATCTACAATCACCAGTGTGTGTAGATTTTGGATCTGTTATACTAATAGTACATTATTTCTCTCTGGAGAACATGCCTTAAGTGAAAATGGATGAAGGCATTATCTTTTCTGAAAACTATAGCTGATGTCACAAGTTAATGACAGTAGAAAGCCTGAGTATTTAAAACGATATGTTTTCTACTAACTAGCTAATGAGATCACATAAATCAGTCCCTCGGAAAAATGTCAAATGGTATGTGGAATCTTTAGGATTTGGAGACAGATTCATGGTTTCTGAGAATATTAAAGGCCATTTTTGATTTTACATATTACAGTGCAAACCTGAAAGATTCTTGTTTATGGTTTTAAAAGACAGTGCTATTTTTTTCTGAATGGAGTAGATTGCAGTGGTATATGCTTGATTCATGTCAGAGTAGGGAATTATGAATTAATGTCAATCACATTGACTTTCTGTACATACAAAGCAACTCTTCCACTTAAGGATGGAAGTGCAATAGGTCTGCAAATAGGTCTACAATAGGTCTACAAAGACATGGAATTTTAGGAAATCACGGACTATTGATTTTATGTCATCTAAACATTGGACCTGGAATCAGAAGACCCAAGACATAACTCCAATACAACTCACAGACACTTTGATCATAGACACATTATTTGGTGATTTCGAGCCTTAACTTCCTCCTCATAACAAGGAGAAAGTATATCAAACCTGAGACACCTTTTGTGAGAAAGAAAAAAAACTACAAGAACATGAAGATTTCCAATATAATCCTCAACATATATAAGGTGTCTTTGTATCTACCTCATCCCTAGGATGTAGAAATTCGTTTCTTGGGCCTTTTAGGAACCAGTCCCATCTTGCCAAACCCTCCATAAAGTTTTGTCCTAAAGCCTGCTAAAAAGTCCTTAAATTAGATACATCACTTTCCATGGTTACTTATTCTGGTTTCAAAACCAGTGGACTCTCCTTTTATATTTGATACTAGTATTAGGTCTCTGTGGCTTCTATAACAAATTGCCTCAACTTTAGTGGCTTAACACAATACATATTTATTCTCTTAGTTCTGGAGGCCAGAAGCCTGAAATCAACATGTTGGCAAGGCTGCTGTCTCTCCAGAGGCTCTGGAGGGGGATCCATCTCTTTCTTCCTGCCACCATTCCTTGGCTTGTGGGCACATCACTCCAGTCTCTGCCCCACAAGGTCACGTTGCCTCTGCTGTGTATGTGCTTGATCTCCCTCTGCTTCTCTCTTGGAAGAGTATAAGTGATGGTGTTTGGTACTCACATGAATAATCCAAGATAGTCTACTCATCTCAAGAACATTAACTTAATTTTATTTGCAAATACACTTTCCCAAATAAGACGACATTGACAAATTTCTGAGATTAAGATGCAAACATATCTTTAGGAGCCATTAGCAGCCTGCCATTGTGTCCCAGGGAGAATTTAAGATTATTTGCTTAGATACTAGAACGAAATACTACTACATCACTTTATGTTTATATTTTAAGCCAAATTATAGAATAGAAAATAATGTCAATCAACAGTTAACATGTGTTGACAATGGCACTCTTGTAGTTTCTTCTGCCTTTCAGTTCCAGGTCACATAGGATAAGTGAAGCATTCCAAGAGTGAGGGCAGGCCACAGTGGAGAGGGCTAAGTCATAGTTTCCTCTGCTTCCCCAGTCATAGCCCTGTGCTATAAGTGGATTTGCAAAATATATTATTGAGTCTGGGCATACACATATCCTCACAAAACAGATTTCTGCTATGACACCGGATTAGACAAAACTAAAATGTAAGCACAAGCAAATGACAAGAAAATGGCAGAGGTGATGATCCTCTAGTTGCTGATGCAATCTCATCGATAACTACTTGATCACCAATGGTCAAAATTATCTAGAAGACTGAAATAAAAATTTATATTCATTATTATGAAGAATAAATTTTTCTTTGAATATATTCTGTGTATTTTTTTAAATTTTGCTCCACCTGTAGAATACATTCTGATTTTCTTAAGATTTTATTTATTTATTTTTGAGAGAGAGAGAGACAGACAGAGACAGACAGAGAGAGAGCACATGAGCAGGGGGGAGGCGCAGAGGAAGAAGTAGACTCCCTGCGGAGCAGGGAGCATGATATGGGACTTGATCCCAAGACCTTGGGATTACGACCTGAGTTGAAGGCAGAAGCTTAACGAACTGAGCCACCCAGGTGCCCCAAATATATTCTGTGTCTTAAGAAACTAGCTAATGAAAATAGAAAAATCAGTGGCAAAATACTAAAATATATATTGATTATTACATTTTTAGCTCAAATCTAAACCTTGTTGATTTTACTTGTTTTATAATACATATAATGTAACTTGACAGTAGTATATATTTTTGGAGATGCTTGCATTTGTTTTTATGATGAGATGTGCAATCAAAAAGATTCAGTGATCATTTGTCTACCTCCTGTGACCATAGCTGTGATTGCTTATTCTACCTCTATGTTCTCAACTCCACTTTGGGCTCAATCCCTCTTCAGTTTCCAACTTTGATCACTTCAGCTATTTTGGCTACATTTATGTCTTTCCCCTTTGACTTGAAATAGTCTGAAGTGACCCAGTTCCAAACCATTACTAGGATACACTCACAGAAAGCATCCAAACACAATAGAATGGTAGAAAGAGTGAAGGATTTAAATATCAAATCATTAGGTCAAATGTAGAAGGTTTTCCCTATCTCTAAAAATAGAATAGAAATTCCTTAACAATAGTTAGTGTTTCTCACACACACACAAAAATTAAAAATTGCTAAGTCTCATGCACATTCACCCATTAAAGTTCTGGAGTTTCATTGTAAAGAAACACTGAACAGGTGTCCTTTGAACACAAAGCTGGTGTCCCATAGGACACACTATGGTAGAGGGTGCTGTAGATAGAAAGTTATGTGAGAGATGAGAGGCTTTAAAATCAGTTGTTATGGTAACATTCTAACCATTCATCTTAGAGATCTATACTCCTGAAGACTTTTCCAGGGTGAGTGTTTCATTATTCAATGTAAATGATCTTATTTTAGTTGAAAGTGTGCCTTTGTACCCAATTAGAAATCTATATTAGAGAGGGATTGACCTTCTTGGTATTTTGTATCCAATCATTGCCCACTGATGCTGTTGCAGATTAAAAAACTCTTCCCCATACCCCAGTTAGCAACACTCTGTGTTTTGGCTCATGGAAAGACGGTGCTGGGGTGCAAGGAAGACCTACAGTGTAGTACCCCAGGGCAGACCAGGCATTTGCACAGATTTGTCACTCTGTCATCCCAGATGTGGGCTCCAGCTTCAGAGCTAAGTTATGGCTTGGGACCTGGGCTTAAGACAGATTTGTCTGAGTCATAGTTCAATTTCTTACTGGCCGTGTGACTTTCCTATTATCTCTGAGACTCAGTTTTAGCATCTAGAAAATAAGATAAATTTCTACCAATGAAATAAGGAGGAAAGCCCCAGAAAATGCCTCCCCTTAGGTTTCCTACCTACTTGCATTTCTGCTTCCTTCTTATTAGATTTTCAAGAGTTGACTATGAACTATTGTTTTCAATTTGGTATTAATTTATTCTATTTAAAACATTTTCTTAGTAGTGTCTGAGTGGCTCAGTCGGTTAAGCGTCCAACTTTTAATTTTAGCTCAGGTCATGGTCTCAGGTCCTGAGATCGAGGCCTGCATCAGGTTCTGTGTTGGGCCTGGAACCTACTTAAGGGTCTCTCTCTCTCTCCCTCTCCTTCTCCCCCTCCTACCCTGCATGCACAAACACTCTCTCTCATAAATAAATAAATAAATAAATAAATTCATTAAACTATTTTCTCCCATAACTGAATTCTCTCAATATTCGACTTATCCTGTAAACTCCATGGAGTAGACAACAAGACTCATGGTTACTGTTGAGAACATTCTCATAAAATGATATTAAAGAGGAAATAATGGTATTAATGAAAACAGCTATTATTTATTACATCTTTATTATGTGCCAAACATTGGGCTGCCTTATCTAATTATCTCATTTAATTTTTTTATATTTGTTTTTAAGATTTTATTTATTTATTTGACAGAGAGAGAGAGATCACATGTAGGCAGAGAAGCAGGCAGAGAGAGAGGGGGAAGCAGGCTCCCTGCTGAGCAGAGAGCCTGATGGGGGGGCTCGATCCCAGGACCCTGAGATCATGACCCAAGTCGAAAGCAGAGGCTTTAACCCAGTGAGCCACCCAGGGTGAGATCAGAGATCTCATTTAATTTTAATAGATTTGAAGATTGGGATCTAAAGAGTTTGAGTCAAACTTGCAATGTTAAAATGGGTGATGTGATGAGTAACAAGTTAAAATATACAATGCTTACTGAGAAATAAAATATGGATGAAATTGAAAAAATGAACAAGTAAAACTTATTTTAGATTATTTTTTTGATACTTGTTGTGAAACCAATTTGACTAGCAATTTCAATGCAAACTAATATGTTTTTGTTGTAATGTTGGTTAAAAATTATTTGTACTGGACAAATACTGGACTATTTAGGAAATAGTTTCAGAATAAACAGATTTTGAGAACTCTGAAGAGTTTTATAAAAGGCATATTGGAAATTGTGTTGGTTGATAAAATAACCACTGAAATGCCAATTTTGATTTTATTATTGAATCAAGACTAGGGTGGCCTGAGTTTTAAAAAAAGGAGGGCACTGAAAATTCTAGAAAGAAGGGGTCTAATAAAAGGAATAAACATCTAGAAGTTTCCCAAGATATACAATCCAGTGTACAGGATGTAATAGAAGATGCACCTGTCACTGGTTTGTTTAACTGTTTTGCTTTTATGTCAAGGGACATAGAATTTGCATATAATGGAGATTCAGGTACATTTGAAGTAGTTTGAAAAATGATCAAGGAAAATGCCATTCTATGCTTTACTTCTATAGCAGAAAAGAAGAGTGGGGATTATTAGAAGGAATTGGCTCTTCAATACATGGTCCCAATTATAAACCAAAAGGACTCTTTCTTGGTTGTTTATTTAGATAAATAGAAAATAAAAGATTAAACGTCATTGAAAAGTAAAAAAAAAATAATTGTTCATATTGTTCTTTTTATGCAGAAACAACGTTTCTAGAAACTCAGAAGTAAAAGTAGTTGCAGAAGATTCGGAGGATTATCACTGCTATTCTGAACTACACAGCATCCTAAAGGGAACAAGATAGACTGGGTCCGTCTCCACAGCACCCCTGTCCCAGACATTGGTTAAGAAAGTTTCTTTCATTCTGCTGCTGTGGTAGATGATCAAGGTGTGTGCTTGTCTGTTCCCTGCTCATTTCACCACAAGCCACTCTCCTCTGGTACATTCTTTTCTAGATACCCGGGTCTTTGGAGAGATCAGAATTTGCCAGGCTATTTTCTGACTCAGAGATTTACATTTGTTCTTAATTTTGTTTAAAAACCCTGTTCTGCTTAATCCCATGGCTCTTGTAATTATGTCATTCAAACCTTAGCTTAAACATAGGTCTTCCCTTGTTATTGCCAAATCAGCAACTTGATTATCTTTTTCTTGGCACCTATCTCAACATGCAAGAATAGTTTTAACATATTTTTATGTTTTTCTCATTAGACTGTGAGCTGCATGAGGTCAGGAGAATTCCTTTCTCCTTCACCTATATAGCCATAGGTTCTGGAACAATATATGGCCAGTTGTTCCACCGTGTTGCAGAGTGAATAGATGGGTACTAGAAGAATACACAGAGTCACACCTTATAGAGATGCCAATCTCTGATTATCAGGGCCGTTGGGTAAATTCTTAGACATATGTAATTCCTGGAGCAGATTCCAAGAGATTCTGACTCAGGAGGCTCATGGCTCTCCATTCAGTATGCTTCCCATTCAACAGCATACCAATCTCCCTGAAGCTTGCTAGGAAAATAAAATCCCAGGCCCCACCTTAGATCTACTGACTCAGAATCTGCATTTTAACAAGATTCCTAGGTGATTCTTACCCACCTTAACATCTGAGAAACACTGGTTAAGGGTGTTTACTAAAAATATCCAAGTATTTTTAAACTTCAGACTTAGCTGAGAACCACTCAGCTAAACCAAGGGAGGGAGACAAACCATAAGAGACTCTCAATCTCAGGAAACAAACTGAGGGTTGCTGGGGTGAGGGGCTGGAGGAGGGATAGGGTGGCTGGATAATGGACATTGGGGAGGGTATGTGCTATGGTGAGTGCTGTGAATTGTGTAAGACTGATGATTCACAGACCTGTACCCCTGAAACAAATTATACATTATATGTTAATTAAAAAAAAAAGAAGAAGAATATGGCTAAACCAAAGAAAATAAGAACAAAGGGGCACCTGGGTGGCTTAGTTGGTTGGGCTTCTGCCTTTGGCTCACATCATGATCCTGAAGTCCTGGGATCGAGCCCTGTGTTGGGGGGGGGCTGCTCAGCAGGGAGTCTGCTTCTCCCTGTTCCTCTATCTCTCCCCCAACTCATGCTCTCTTGCTCTCTCTGTCTCTCTCGCTTTCCTAAATAAATAAATAAATAAATAAATAAATACCTTAAAACAAAAAAAGAAAGAAAAGAAGAACAAAAATCACACCCCTCCCAGCCTCCGACAGAACAGGTATTATTACAAATATAACTTATTTATTTAACACAACATTTATAAGGATGGCCTACTCTCATGAGGCACTATGGTAGCCTCAGAAAATGCAAAGTGAAATCAAACATATTTCCTTCTCTTGAGACGGTGTAAGTCCACAAGTGGGAGAGAGGGTTACAAGCAGTTGACAGCAACGAAGTGCTAGACATCATGCAGGTAAGAACACTTGACTTAAAGGCAAAGAAAATAACTTCTACTTGGAGCCTTATCAAAGTCCTTAGGTAAACTAACCTGCTGACAAATATGAACTCATGAAGAAGTGTTCATGCATCAGACAGAAGTATGGAGATCCAGAGCAGTCTGGAATGATTGGAGAATCTTGGTAGATCTGGTGGGAGACAGATATAAACCGGAAAGGCTCCAGACCTGTATGATGCAAGGCAGAGCTTTCATTCTGCCATGAACAGCTTTTGCCCTCAGAAGCCAAAAGCCCAGTAGAAAAGACTGGTGAGTGAAAGGACAATTGAATTATAGAATAACAAATGCACTGGCAAGTCTTGTGGAAGGCCACTAGTCAGAATGGAGACCCTCAGCTGTGTTCTCAAGGGTACCTAGATGTCAAGAAGGTGAAGGAAAAGGGGAGGGGGTGCTATTCTAGGCAGAAATTGCAACATATTTGAAGGTAAAGCTCCATTTTGTTTTTAAGAAAAAGGAAGCACTTTGCAGTATTTCAGTAGGGTGTGAAGTGCATGTGACAGATACAAATCTGAAAGGTAGGATATAATCAGAACATGTAGGACCTTAACTGTCATGCAGAGGAGCTTGAATTTTATTGTTTGTCAGAGGAAAACCTCCAAATGATTTTAAGTCAGAAAACACCATGATCATATTTGATTTTGCAGCCACGCCAAGAAAGAATTGCACCAAACAGATATAGGGATGAGATGGGAGGTATTCTCAACAGTCCTGGTGGGAAATGTGGAGAATTGAATCCTGGAGGTGAATATAAGAAGGAAACAAATATCACTCAAAATAGAACTCGCAAAGTCTTTATTTAGAGGCTTTATTCTTGTCTGATATAATTCTCAGGAGGTTGGTTTTGGGGTTTCACAGCTTGTGGAATAAGTTATTAGAAGCATAAGTTAAAATGCAGTAGGGATGTGTGGGGTAAACAGGGCTGCTTATTGGCAGTCCAGATTAAAAATAAAGGGGGGGTGGAGAAAGCTAAGAGGAAAATCTAATACAGAGAGAGAATAACTAAATGAACAAACTAAAAGCAGACTCAGGGACTCCAAAAGCAGGTCAGTAGCGTACCATTTGGTCTGGGGGAACATTTCTGGGCAGCTCAGTGTCTCAACATATGTAGTACTGATGAGAATAACAGATATTCTTGAGGACCTCAAACATCTTCAGAAAAAGAGTGAACTGGAGCGTCTGGGTGTCTCAGTCAGTTAAGTGTCCAACTCTTAATTTCAGCTCAGCTTATGAACTCGTGGTCGTGAGATCGAGCCCACCTCAGGCTCTCTGCTTGGCAGGGAGTCTGCTTGAGATCCTCTCTCTCCCTCTGCCCCTCTCAAATAAATAAATAAAGTCTATAAAAAAAAAAGAGTGAACTATGTTCACAAAGGCAGGAGGATGCCTTTTATTTTTCACCATAAGCGCATTTCCATTTAAAAGAATTCAAGTTGAAGCTTCTTTTGACTCTCTCGGGTACGCATGGAAAGCCATACAGCTCTGCAGACTAGTGACCCCTGGACTGCTTCACTTCTCTTTGACCCTAATTCTGGAAAACAACACACAGTTTGGGAACCAATCAACCAGGGGAACTCTGCTCATGGTTGTACTTTGAGCTGAGGCAAGAGTGAAGAAGGTTCAAGTTGAGATACACTTGTTGAGATTACCCCCAAAGTGACCTGAGGTAATTTTGTGATTCTAGTCATCTTGAACGGCAGTGTGAACTCAGCAAAGAGAACTGTAGCAAATACCGTGCCTCCGATAACAGAAAATAGTCAAATTATAGCTTTTTTGGCTTTCAGATCAGAAAATAAAAACTGGTTGCATAGTTTTTTTGCTTTCTCAGGATACTCGAGGGTATGACTGATGAGTTAACTTTCTAAATTAGCAGAATTTTGAAGCTTTGAGAGAGAAGTGGAGATAATTTGATGAAATGCATGCAAATGAGGAAAAAGACTAAGAAAAAGGAGATCGAAATGCTACAAAAGTATTTAAGTTACACCTTTAAAATATCTAAAGCTTAGGAATTCTGGTATTTCCGAGAAAGTATCACTTCTTTTTTTTTTTTTTTTTTTTTTATGAAAGAGAGAATAGGGAAGAGGGAGAGAGAATCTTAAGCAGACTCATGCTGAACACAGAGCTCGATGCAGGGTTGGATCTCACAACCCTGAGATCATGACCTGAGCTGAAATTAAGGGGCGCCTGGGTGGCTCAGTGAGTTAAAGCCTCTGCCTTTGGCTCAGGTCATGATCTCAAGGTCCTAGGATCGAGCCCTGCATCAGGCTCTCTGCTCAGTGGAGAGCCTGCTTCCGCCTCTCCCTCTGCCTGTCTCTCTGCCTACTTGTGATCTCTCTCTCTCTCTCTCTGTCAAATAAATAAATAAAATCTTAAAAAAATAAAAAAAAAAGAAGAGTCAGAAGCCCAACCAACTGAGCCACGCAGGTACCCCCCAGTGTATGTCTTCCTAAAACACTATTATGAGAGCTTGAGTGGGGCCATAAATTTCAAACCCAAGAGACTATTTGGAAGGCAAATTTCCCTAAGAGAAAGTCTTATGGAAATAAAGATTGTTGACTAGAAAAATTTCAGGATTGTTATATTAGCAATGAAAATATGAGCAAAGTTCTTCGCTCATTTACTCTGTGCTAGGCACTGTTATAGCATCTGTTGGCTAATTTAGCCTTCCCTTAAAATAAAAGTGATATTAGCGTTCCCATTTTAGAGGTGAAAACACTGCCCTGACATCACACAGTTAATCAACTGCAGCTCTTGGTGGCCTGGCTGCAGACGACCTTCTCTGAACAGCTAACTTGGATTATAGTTAGCTTCCAAAAATTAATCACAAAATGTAGTAAATGCAAGAGGAAGAATAGCTCCTGAACCTGATGTTACAATTTCCTTGTGAAGCTGGGAAGCATATCCTGTTAATCTGATCAAATCACTGCAGATAAACAACCATTATCAGATTGAGTCTTCTAAAGAAAATCACTGTCGTATTGTTCTTCTCCAGTTGAGAATCCCTTAATAGCTGTGCCTTCACTGCAGGAGTTAAGTGTGCACATCTGGACCTGGTTTATATTTCTTCCATGGTCTGATTACAATCTATCCAAAATTCAATCCTCTGTGACCCCTTACATTTTTTTATCTCTTCCTATACCCTCTCTCAAAATCTCTGATCCAGCCACAATGAATTCCTCTTCCTTCAAATGGACTTTGGATGCTTTATGCTTACTGCCTTAAGTTGGGAGTCTTCTTGTTACAAAAAATAAACATGCATTTTTGTTTTCTGAAAACATCATGCTGGGCTAGAACTATGGTGGATACAAACATAATCTAATTCATAGGCTTATTCTAAGTATTGGCTGAGAAGGTGCATTTAGTATACCACCTAGCCAACAAGTGGTGGCTTGTTATTCATAAACATGAAATGATTTTGTACACAAATTCTGTGTACATAGGATGAACATGGAATTTAGATAAACCATCTTCTTCCTGAGCCTAAATTGTCTGGTTTTGTTTTTTGCATTAATGACATCCAGCATCCCATCGTCTGACTGACAGGATGATTATAATTTTGTTACTTTTTCCCTGGCTAGGTCTGATTCTAGAATCTCTCTAGTTCTTCTAAACTGTCAATGATTTATTGAGGGTCCTGTGACCCAGATACAGCACTGAGAACCTCAAATGTGCCAGCTCACTTAGCATGCTCAAATATCATACTCTATTGATACTATGAATTTCACATTTTTACAGATGGAAAAAACTAAAGTTTAAATAAAATAAGTAACTTCCTCATTGCCATAATTTGTAACTAGGAAAGCTAGCATTCAAAGAAGCCTTTGTATTTCTAAAACTGTGATTTTCTAGTAAATCAGGTTGTCTTTGTCATACTACTTATCCTTGATTGTTACAGCACTGGTAAGTTCCATCTCACCCATGCTGGAAAATAAGACTCTTGGACAAAGAAACAGTTTCTAAGATCACTTTTTAAAGACAAGTTGGTTTAGGTTTTAGATTAAACAGGGCGGTACTTGGGAGATTATTCCAGCCCAAGACTCAGCATCTCTAGTGTCTTTCCTATAAGCTTATCTTCCAAATATGAATTGTTGAATAGTCAAGCCCCAAAAGCAATGATCTGAGGATAAAAAGCTGTAGAAAACTAGGCAAATGCTAGTTTCCAATTCTGGCAACTCCATGTAAAAACTATTTTTGGAGGCGAGCCTAGGTGGCTCAGTTGGTTGGGCATCTGCCTTTGGCTCAGTTCACGATCCGAGAGTCTGAGAGATAGAGTCCCCACATCGGACTCTCTGCTCAGTGGGGAGCCTACTTCTCCCTCTCCCTCTGCCCTTCCCCCCAACTTGAGCACTCTCTCTCCTCTCTCTCTGGCTCTCTCTCCCACTTTCTGTTTCTTTCTCAAATAAATAAAGTATTTTTAAAAAGAACTATTTTTGGAGGACTTGCCCTATGTCAAAGAAATGTTAACAACACAGAGTGTACTTCCTACAGGAGCTGACAGTCTAGCAAGGACCTTACTGCAGAAACCAACATTTTGCAAGCTAGGATTGGTGAACAACAACACTACAAGATGCTTCTTTAAAGAGAGTTGTTGGGGCGCCTGGGTGGCTCAGTGGGTTAAGGCCTCTGCCTTCGGCTCAGGTCATGATCTCAGGGTCCTGGGATCGAGCCCCGCATCAGGCTCTCTGCTCATCAAGGAGCCTGCTTCCCCCTCTCTCTCTCTGCCTGCCTCTGCCTACTTGTGATCTCTCTCTCTGTCAAATAAATAAATAAATCTTTAAAAAAATAAAATAAAATAAAGGGAATTGTCATTGTCAAACAGTTTTGGGGAAACCACATGCTATTAGTCTTCCTTAATATTTTTGTCCACATTAGCTTGTTAGATATCCTGTAGTGAGGAAATCTGTTTTACTTTACTTAGATCTGTTTTTACAAAAAACAAACAAACAAACAAACAAAAAACTATGACTATAGAAACTTTACATGATTGTCAAGATCGTCTTCCTCAAAGAACATAGATTATGCTAGCTTTTTTCTTTTTTTTCTTTTTTTTCAATACAAGTCCATACAAACAATCCAGAGTCTATCATTTTACAGTAAATCCAAAGACACTATTAGAGCTTTTTAGTTAATTTTTTCCTGTGAAAAATATTTCCCCAGCTTTGTGTCCTACTGTCCTTTAATTAGACTCCATGAAGTGGAACTATCTGCGTTCCCACAAAGCCACCATATCATATCATGTCCTTGATATTTGTCACTAGAGTATTCCTTTCCTCTGCCTCTGTCTTGAAACTCTCCTTACTCTGTTGCAATCTAGGCCAAGAACTTCCATGAAGTCATTCTTGATTTTTATGATGTTAAGTAAGCACCACCTCCATTCTTTGTCTCCATAACACCTTTCTCGGATCTGCCTTCAATAATGGAGCACATTCATGCTGTATTCTATTAGCTTTTTGGCCCTTTGAAAGGATAAAGTGATTGGGTAAGCAAAAGGGTACCCTAGCCCACTGCCTGTCCTATTGTCAAGGTTCTCCATCCTGGAGTATCATAGACTCCTCCATTGCTTACTATGCTTGTCCAGAATGAGTCTGGCCTTTAGGGTTATGCAGACCATCTTCTACCCTGGAGAATATGCATCATCTCCTTTCCAGTTTCCAAATAACAAAAACTACAACGTTTTAATCTCTAAAGTAAAAATGAGTTCTATTAGATTTAATAAATAAGATATACTAATATAGAAATATGATGGATATTAGCTTTGATTAAGTCAAGTCCTGATTGGCCAGTCAGTTCTTTTGCTTTTCTGAGAAGACCCTTTCCTTCCACTGCTGTGCAATGACCCTCCAGTCCAGCCTCTGTCTTTTAGACAACAGCCAGAAAGGATAGCCTATCAGTTACCTATCAGTGAGACAGTAACTATCAGTGAGATAGGTCAGGTACCTATCAGTGAGACAGTAAGTTAAACATAGTTGTGCATAGAAACAAGTTCAAGAATAAAGAGAGATGTCCTTTGTGAGGGGAGACTTCCATTACTTAGCTGTCAGATCTTTCCTTCTCACAAAGTAGTTCACATCAGAAAATATTTAGTTTAACAGAAAAATACAAGCTAGAGTTTATTGAGTGCTTAGTCATATCAGGACTGGGGGCAGAAGAAGAAAGAACTCAAAGCTCTTAGTTCAAAGAGGTTAAGTCATTTCTTTAAGATCACAGAACCAGTGAGTGCCAGACTGGAGTTTAGAATCCAGTAGTGTGGTTTTAAAGTTTCAAAACCATCACCCTCCCTGTGGTTAGTACAAGTCAAGGGGAGAAGAAAGGGATGCTCCAAAATATGCTGATTTAATCTGTGAAGGCTTTTTGGCACAAATGAAATTAAATATTACTTTCTTGAAAGTTGGCTAAACACAATTTTTACTGAGTGATTTAGTTAGACACATGATTTTGCTTGGGATGCTGAATATTATACTACTGAAAAAAGAAAAAAATAATAATAATGGATTGAAAATGTCAGTGGTCTGTTTCAATGTAAATTCTCTGTATGTTTGGTAAAACATATCGACTTCCACGTAATAGTGTGCTTTTGACTTGATATATATTGACTTATACCTACTAGGGACTTATCGATTGTTTTCAGTAAATACTCTGTGAAATGTTTTTTCATTTACCTAAAAATAAAGGTCAGCTTTCAGAAGATTTTTTTTCTCTTTTTTAAGTAGAAAACTTTGTTGATCATGTTTCATATTCTCAATATTGATCTGAAACCATTACTTTTTAAGTGTGTATAATCTGAAGACCTGAGGGAAATTCTTACTTAAAAAGCAAATGATGCTAATTTAGAATTAAATATACCATTTTCATACCACAATAATATAAGTAAACTTATGTGTAGTATTACTCTAACTATATATATATATATATTACTCCAACTATATATATATAAAAACTTAGCAAATAAAAATGGATTTAAAAATATTGGAAAATGTGGATCAACCTCGACATTCATCAGGATTAGTATCTGATTAGTATCAACTCATAAAGAAATTTTTAAACTAGATCTTGGCTTAGTTCCAAGGTGTGTTTCCATTGAGAGCTTTTGTTTTTTTGTTTTTCTTCATGCAACATGAACCAACTTTCAAACTTTCATTCATATTGCATTGATTGCAAAAATACTATGCTTTCTTTAATGAAATAAAGCTCCTTTTTTTCAAATTGATATGACTACAATTATTCTGTGTCTGACATCGAATAGACAAATAATAAATTACTATATTTAAATAAGCATGTCAGAGATTGGTTCAGTATCCATGACAAAAAAAAAAACAAAACCCCAAAAAACTGTGTTCCCATATTGTAGTATAATTCAAACTCAAGTCCCAGGAAAATTACAATTATTAAGTCAGGATACTTTTTTTACTATACCCAAGTAGCTACAATTATGTAAATTTGGGAATTTCAATATCTTCTCCATATTGCTGTGTTAACAGTAGTTATCTATGAATAATGCAACAATGGAATAGATAGATTATATATATATATATATATATATATATATATATATATATATACATATATATATATACACACACACACGCACACACACACACACATATTTTTTAGAAAGGTCAAACCTTTCAACTCTTCATTAATTATCAATTGATTCAAATGAAGGCATTTTTAAATAAAGATTAAGAAAAAAAACCCTGAAGACCTTACATTTTAATGAGGAAAGAACTAGGGCTTCTCCAGAATGGCTTATTAATGTGTATATTACTGTATTGTATATAACACTTATAGACCATTGCATTAGAAACAGATATTTTCCTTGCATAGTACAGCTGGCATTTTCATGACTGTTATGGAGATGGGGTGCAGCCTGCAAAATATACTTGTAGCTCCTAATGAGCACAGAGCTGCAATTAGCATCCCTGTTTCTATTAAAAAAGGATTTTGTAGGGGTTATTTGTGAGACTGCTCTCAGCTTCTTTCCCTGAATCTCTACCACTCTGTTCATCACAGAAACTACATCTCTCATGATGTCTTACCAACTGGCTTCCCACTCCGTTCAGCCAACTGGAGGCATAAGTAGGTGATTTGAAGGCTGAAGGAAGGGAGAACACATGCTTCCTTCTCTCTCTGCCTCTGCCTGTATCTTCTGTAGAAGAGGCTGTGAGCCCTCTACAATGACTCCCAGACCTGACAGATGACTGCACTGCAGCCTGGTTTCCACCAAGTATCATTTAACGCTGTCTCCTCTCTTGGGACCACAATTTTTAGCAACAGTGGTTTCCTGTTTTGTTAATAGTGAAGTCCCTCTTTGATTTCTCAGATCTTCCATCACTGTATGACCAATTTTCTGCATTTTTTTTTCTATTTGAAATACATAGATTGGCTTCTATTTTCTGGACTGGACCCTCGTACCTATAGGGCTCATTTGTGTCACTCTCCACAGCCACCCTAGAAATCCTTCCAACATTTCTATCTTGGCTATTTTTTTTTTTTTTGATGTGTATTGTATTGTATTATATTTATTTATTTTCTTATTAACATGTATTATTTGTTTCAGGGGTACAGGTCTGTGATTCATTAGTCTTACACAATTCATAGCACTCACCATAGCACATACCCTCCCCAATGTCCATCACCCAGCCACCTTATCCTTCCCACTGCCCTCCCCTCCAGCAACCCTCTTTGTTTCCTGCAATTTTGAGTCTCTTATGGTTTGTGTCCCTCTCTGGTTTCATCCTGTTTCATTTTTCCCTCCCTTCCCTTATGATCCTCTGTCTTATTTTTCAAATTCCTCATATCAATGAGATCATATAATATTTGTCTTTCTCTGATTGACTTATTAGCTTAGCATAATACCCTCTAGTTCCATCCACGGTGTTGCAAATGGCAAGATTTCGTTTTTTTGATGGCTGCATGGTATTCCATTGTATAAGAGCCTAGATGTTCATCAACAGATGAATGATAAAGAAGATGTGGTATGTATTTATTGTGTATTTTTATTGGTTATTTTAAGGCTACTATTTATTAGGCAGCCACTATGCCCCAGACATTGTCATAGATGTCTTCCAGCCTCCCTGTTTGTCTGATATCATCTCCAGATACAGTTATCCTCATGCTCTTGACTCCACCTGTGCTGGATTTCTTTCAGGTCACCAAACGCTAATTTCTTTTTACTTCAGTGCATTTATACATGCTCCTCATTGTGAGGAATGGATCCCTCCCACCCTTGACTCCTGATGTCTTAAGTTAAACATCGCTTCTTTGTGAGCCCTTCCCTGGGTTCAGATCATTAATATTTTCCCATCACACACTCTCAGTCCACCATTTACTTCCTACTTGTAGTACATGCCAAAATAAATAATTTATGGTAGAATTTGTCTTTTAATCTCACATTATACCTATTAAAACACAAGGTCAATGAAGGTTGGGACAAAGTCCACTTCATTTAAACTTCTGTGTCCTTAGCACCTACAAAAAATCTTACACATGTAAAACTGGTGCATGATATTAGTGAAACAAACTATTTCACTGTGTCCTCTCAACGCCCTTGTAAGATGGATGTTATTTTCCCTATCTTATATTATTTTATTAGGTTCATTCTACAGAATATGAGTTATTTCAAATGCTGAGAATAATGCAATGACTAAACAGACAAAAGTCCTTCCCTTCAAAACACTTACAGTTGGGGATATATATAATACTATATAATTATACAATTTATATATAAATTGATATATATAATCAACAAGTGAAATATATAATATTTCAGATAATGACAAGTAATATTGAACATAAATCAGGGAAGTCAACTATAGACAGCCACATAAGGACAACATGCTATTTTGTGTAGGAATCTTGGGAAGACCTCCTTGACATTGGAACACGTGAGTCAAGAGCCTAAAAAGATGAGACAGTAAGCCAAATAGATAGAATGGGGAAAAAAATTCAAGCAAGAGGAAACTTCATTAATTTTAGAGATAAGAATAATAAAGTTCAAAATGCTGAAGCAAATTTCCTGAGGTCGTAGGGAGTATTGATTCATAAGCAGGTCTGTGTGATCCCAGGCCTATGCCCTATTTAACGCATTACAATTTCACATTCTAGTATCTGGAATATAAAACCATTACAAAAAGCTCACCACAACCTACACCAAATTGAACCATTTAGCTATGTTATATATATCCATGCTCACTGTGCTAACCCTATGTTGCAAGAGAAGCAGCAGGTGTATACAACATTAAGGATAAAATTCAAGTGAGTTTAGGCCATTCCAGCTTAAAAAGTTATTTTGTCGGAGTTTGTTAGCAGTGGGGTTAGGACACCATTGATGATAAAGCAAACTATGGATAATGAGCTCTAGAGAAGTATTGAATTCTGTACCGTTTGGAGCTTTGGTCAGATCCTAACCATTTATCATGAAGGGGACAACAGAGTGCCTAGCGCTGGATTTTGAGCATCTACAATGCTGTTGATACCACTTACACACATATGTCACCTTCACACACAGAGGCATTATTAGGCCATCAAAATGATGCCCTTGAAGACTTGACTAGTGGGGAGTTTGTTTATTTCTAAGTTAACTGTAGCATTTCTTGAAATCCTTTGATGTCTTAAGAAGTACTAATGAAGACAGATGAATAAGAGGGCCTCTGCAGGCACAGACTACAGCAGTTTACAGTAGATCACTCAATTGTAGAGTGCCTTCGTTCAGGGATATCTTAGTGACTACTTTGTGCATGACCTTTCCTCTGCCACCCTTGAGTCTCAAGACTAAGAGAAAATATCCAATTTAATTAGAGTGATGAGGTTGCAAGTGGTATGGAGAATCCAAATTGGTCAGGCTTGGATTTTTAGTTCTAGCTCCCACTTGGACTAGTTATCAATGTCTTATCC
The DNA here is from genome assembly GCA_028534135.1 of Potos flavus. Lineage (NCBI taxonomy): Eukaryota > Metazoa > Chordata > Mammalia > Carnivora > Procyonidae > Potos > Potos flavus. The sequence goes on from CM052883.1 coordinate 76,276,655, forward strand.
CTCTCGACTGCCCCTGTAAAATGTAGAGACTTGTAATTTTTAAATTTAAGAATTAATACAAAACTATTGGTGGTCCATATTAAGTACACTGATATTATCTGTATTAGATCTGTGGCAAAGGGAGGCCCTGGTGTATATATTTTCTCCTTCCAATTGACATTATTTAGGAGAAGCAGCTTTTTATAGGAGGAAATCACAAGCTACTGGAACTAAGGGAGCTAAATTATGTCTTTGCTCTTCCAATAAAGAACATTTTAGGGCTACAAAATGCAACCCCCTGAACTTACTTGTTTTTGGTTGATAACTAGGATATTAGAACAGAAAATGCCAACTTCCCTTTCAGATTAAAAAAAAAAATCCCATGGTTGTCGAGGTTATATCCTCTACACATTTGTATATTGTGTTATACAGCATTTACAGGAAAATGCAATCTGAAAGTTCTTGAGAAAGTTTAACATTCCATCCATCACACAGTGTAATAAACCTCCATTAACAAGCACATTACATTTGGGAAACAGCATCATTCCCAATTCCAAATAGCATTTGATTCAATATATAAGATTATCCAGGCTAACAAAAAATTTAGCAGCACTTCCTCAGATATCACAGATTGCTTTGTTTCCCTCTAATTTTGATAAAACAAGAAATATACTTTTTTTTATGAAATAGTAAAGTCAATGAAATCAGAGCAAGTTCCTTTCTGAACCAAGATGAGAAATCTAGTGGGGATTTGTCCTCCCAGTTTTCACTCAAAATTTCTATCTAACTTTTAAAAAGTCTGTCTATATTAATGAGATTGAAAACTTCAGGTGCATTTATGTCTATTTGCTTGAGAATAAATAGCATTTTACCTGGGCGTTCTGTTTTTCTGTGTCACTGTTATACAGGTCATTCGACAGACCTATAGATACATTCGTGCTTCTCAATGATTCTCTTTTCTTACAAGCACTTTACTCCCTCCTTTATGATCCCCCCACCCCCATAGTTAAATCTTCCAAAGGAAAGAGAGAAAAAACCTGCACAACATTATTTTCTCTACTTCAAGAACCCCATAAAATATAAACTGCAGGAATTTGGACTCTCCCTTTGGAATTTCTGTTCTTTTACCTGGAAGACTGAACATGTCTTGTTTTATAAATTTAAGCAACCATAAGCTGTAAGGCTTTATATTTACACTTCTTCACTTTTGAACTCTAGTTAAACTTATGTTCTAGAAAGTGAGTGTTCATTAATGTCTGCCTGTCTGCCTTTGCTTCTCTGTAGCATTAATAATGAAGACCTAAATGTAGCAATGGCACATCAATGTGATTTTAACTTATATCCCTGACAAAAGGTTGATGTGACTAATATACAAAAACAATGGTCAAAAAAGAGGTCAAAAAAACAATACCAACATTTCTATAGGAAAATGAGTTAGAGATATGAGCCTTATATTTTACAAAGAAAGAAAGGTCATTGACCTTAATCATATAAAAAGATTTTCAAACTGAGCAACAATGAGATTAACACAATTTTTTTTAAAGATTTTATTTATTTATTTTACAGAGAGAGACAGCGAGAGAGGGACTACAAGCAAGGGGAATGGGAAAAGCAGGCTTCCCACTGAGCATGGAGCCTGATGCAAGGGCTCGATCCCAGGACCCTGGGATCATGACCTGAGCCAAAGGCAGAGGCTTAACGACTGAGCCACCCAGGCATCCCAAGATAAACACAATTTCAAATACAGTGATATATAATTTCTTGTCCAACGCACTGACAAAATCTAAAAGTTGACAACATGCTTCATTGTTGAGAGTATTGGGAAATACCGTCTGTGAAAATGACAAAATGATACAATATCTACAGTGGGGGATGTGGCAATGTCTATCAAATTTACATGTGCATTTATTCTTTGATCCAAATAATTCCTACTTTAAGAATATACTGTAAGGAATATGCACATGGGCACAGAAACCTTCTTAGCAAAAGATGTAGACCTACCAAATGTCTACTATAAGGGGAATGGTGGATAAACAGTGGTAGATCTGAAAAAAGGAGAATAGTCAGCTATGAAAAGGAATGGGGAATAGCTCTGTATGATCCGATGACTGATGCCCTAATTATAAGGGGAGGGGAGTGGAGAAAATGTGTAGTTGCTATAAATGAATAAAATAATGTATTATTGTTTATCTGTAAAACTGTGTGCAGTGTCTTATATGCATATATACACATACCTACCCAACATGCTCACATTTACAAGAAAAACAAACCATAAACTATAAAATTAAGCAGAAGATTGCCTTTGTGAGAAGCAGGGAAGAGTGGAGGTGTCAGGAATAGAAGCTAGAGTTCTCTAGATATATTAGGTTTTATAGATTTGACTTTGTAAGCCTGTGAATATTTTGCAGAATTAAAAATTAAATAATACCCCCCAAAAGACCAATGCAGCAAACACATGTATCTCAAGTTGACGACATAACTGAATCAAAAGGAAGTGTTTCAAAATATGTAAAGCAATAATTTTACTGTTATTCTGGTGGATTATACCAGAAAGAAAAAGTGAAATGTAAAACAAAATAAAGCAATATATTCACTAGTTTAGTAGTCATATTGTTGAAGATGAGGTCGGTGTTATCATCCTGAGTCTACTTCTTGTGTATTAGGAGATAAACCAGTGCATACAGCTGATCCTTGAACAAAAAGGGTTTGAACTGTGAGGATCCACTTACATGCAGGTTTTTATTTTTTCAATAAATGCAATACCATAAATGTATTTTGTCTTCCTTATGATTTTCTTTAAAATATGCTCCTTTCTCTAACTGGCCTTATTGTAAGAATATGGCGTTTAACACATACTATATACAAAATATGTGGTAATCAACTGTTGATGTTATTGCTAAAGCTTCCAGTCAACTGCAGGTTATTAGTTAAATTGTGGGGGAGTCAAAACTAATATGCAGATATTTGACTACATGGAGGTGGGTAGGTACCCGGCACCCCTGCGTTGTTCAGAATCAGCTGCATTTACTTGGTCTCAATGAGGATCATGAAGTTTTGCACTTCAATTGGAATTACCAACATGAATTTATGATATATTTTTAACTAATGAACAACAACAAAAACAGGTGACAAAATTAGAATACCTGATTTCGAATTCCTAATAAAGTGATGAGTCTAGACAGTGATCATCAATAGCTGTCAGCATCACCATGAGGACAATCTACTAAATATCGTGTGTTATCTGATGGAAATATATAAAGAATTCTTGCCAAAATCTCTATGAGACCTATATGATGCAAACAGAAAATTACAGGCAGTACAGAGACACATTACATGAAGGTAATTATGGAAATTTCACATGACAAATATCTCATTTCTTCACAAATAATTGCAGAGGAAAGTAGAAAGACAGAAGATAAATCAGTAAGCATTTGATTCGATCAAATGGAACTTAAAAGGTCTATTAACAACAACAACAAAAAGATCGATTAGCTTGTTGCCATGTATTTAAAATCCAAATTCAAACAAGTAAACTTAAAAAAATATCAGGAAATTTGAACGCTACCTACATCACTGATGATATTAAAAGTTATTACTAATTTACTTATAGATTTAAGCCTAGTAATGTGGCTATCTTAAAATTTTTAAAAATGCCTTAACTTTTAGAAATACATGCTGACATATTTATAGATGAAGTGGTACGATTTGAGATTTTCTTCAAATAACTACAGTTGGGATGAGTGGGTGACGGTGGAGGTGAAATAAAACTTGACTATGACTTGATAATTTTTAAGAGTCATTTATGGGGCACCCAGGTGGCTCAGATGGTTAAGCGTCTGCCTTCGGCTCAGGTCATGATCCCAGGGTCCCGGGATTGAGCCCCGTATCGGGCTCCCTGCTCAGCGGGAAGCCTGCTTCTCCCTCTCCCACTCCCACTTCTGTGTTCCCTCTCTTGCTGTGCCTCTCTCTGTCATATAAATAAATAAAATCTTTAAAAAAAAAGTCATTTATGATTAGCTATGGATTTATTATAGTATTAATACCATTTGAAATATTCTATAATATAAAGACAAAAATAGTCATTGCATCACTGTTTAGTACTTTGTGTTATCTTAAATATGGATAAAATAATTCACTTTTGAGGTGGTATGAAGAGAAGCCAAGGAATGATTCCCAGATTACAAGTATTTCCTTACCAGCTGGCCACATACTATCTATATGCATTTTTTCCTTATGTGGTTATGGTTTTTGTCTCTCAGAGTCCACTATTAAAGTAAAAATTCATCCCCAAGAGAAACAAAAGAACTAATTTCAACTTTTTGAGAACTATATCATCAGAGTTTGCCAGTCCTAATACCTACCTAAGAAATAATGAATAAAAGTAGAACATTTTGATATGGGAATGGATTTAAAACTGTCCCTGTAACGGCTCAGTTATAGAGAACAGATTTTATCCTAGCTAGTTTAGGTTGGAAGGGATTTATTATACGGCACTGCATTGCTTACAGAGGGTTCAAAAAGTTAAAAATACTATCTGGGTTGAGCTTCTGAGTATTATTTCGCAAACTCCTCCAAAGATCTGGGCTGCCAAGTTTGCTGCACGTACTCTATGATCCGAAAACATATGTAGTCAGGATATCCCATGTGGGGTATGGCCCCATTCAGGACACCAGCTCCAGAACTATCAGCCACACCTGTTACAATCTGTATCAGACGAACATAGATGCCTGTGCATCTGTTTGGCCCCATCTAAATCAAATCTGGAACTTTTGCAATAAAAACGTCTGCAAAATGTAGTTTTACCTTCCCAGCCATTTTGATTACACTAGATGGAGGATAAGATCAAAGTAAAACAGCAGTCAATCACAGACATCACGAGAACCAACACATCTTCTGTTCATATGACATAAATTATCACTCTGCAGCCTTCTCTTTGTTCCTACCTCTGCAAAGTCTACACCTGTTTCCTTTCTGACTGCATGGCATTCCCAATTTATGCAGAAAGGGCTTTTTCTTTTTCACTGAGTTGAGAAGTTACATCACGAACACCAAAATCAAAAAGGTTTTTCTAGGCCTCATATCTGGAATGCATAATCATGGATATCTGGATAAGGCACTAGCCCCAGTTCCCACCTCCACTTATTTCTTACTTGTTCACAGCAAAGGTTGTTTTGGCAGTGACGACGCAAAGCAATTGAACCTTTTCAGATAGGCAGGGGATTTTTACACTTGTCATTCTGAAACTGTGTCATACGGTGGCTCATTCATTTGTTTACCGAGGGCATTTTCCATTCTCCAGTTCAGATTGTGTGATTAACTCCTTTCCACAACCTCATTGCCAATTCAGCATCTGATGAGCGTTAAGGAAACACCTAATTGCAGAGTGAATATCCAGCACAGTGGGGTGGCCTGAAGAGAATGGGAGGGAGCGGCTCAGACCAGCCCACATAACAAACTTCCAGAATCGGGGCCTCTAGCAAGTGCGAGGTGCATAGAAATAGGGACTGAGCAAGAATGAGATGAAGAAATCACACTCCGGACAATGTGACTGAGCAAGGATACTGTTTAGCTGTAGAGAAGCTTTTCCTAAATAGAAAAAGCTCCTAGCTACTTTCTTTTTTTTGAAAAACAAACAAAAGAAATTAAAAATAGAACAGAACACATATCAATATAGTAATCAAAGCCTGTTTTTAAATGATTCACCAGTGTCATGAGTACATAATGGCATCTAATTAAGACATTAATTAAAACTCATAATACTTACCTAATTAGAAAAATGCAAAAGTACTATTAGAATTTTTCCTTCTAAATTAGCTGAAGCAGATGATTAGCAGGTGCTTTTAATGTATTTTTTGTTGTTGTTGTTAGACTACCACATGGGTAAAAATTAGACCTGTAAATAATGATATTGTAATCAATCATTATTAAATGTTTGGAGCAGCTTCCAGAAAAAGGTGGTGTGGAGGTGCTGGCCCCACCACCCTGGTCATGATGAACTGTATAATTGCTTTCTGCTTATTCCCAAATTCTCCTGTAGTTTAAATTGGACAAGTTCCATTCTTCAACTTTTTCCTGAACTTTCCTGGAGTTCTTATGCACTCTGCATTTCTCAGAACTCAGGTTCTAAAAGGAAGAACCCAAGGGAATGCTTAAATTGGAGCAGAAGGAATATAGGTTAAAGATGGAAATATTGTAGCAGGCACTGAGGAAGTTAGCAAGGCCCTTTAGAGGCTACCCTGGAGAACAAGTTATGTTCTCATTTGCTGAAGGTGCCATGGGGTCAGTGCAATCTGCAGTAGCTTCTCACATATATGCCCCATCATTTCCAGACACTATAATTTATGATGTTGTATCATGTTATAAGAATGCATTTATTTGTTTATTTCCATCCTGCTCATCAAATGAAACCTTCCCAAGAGTAGACACTGGAATTTTGTGTTGCAGTCACAACACCCAAACAAGATTGAGCACAAGGTAGGCGCTTACTAAATCTTGATAGATAAATAATAAGCAAGTGAGACCACTGAGTTTTGTGTATCTTGTGTGTGTTGGGGGTGGTGGTGGATGGGTAGTTGTGTGTGTTGCCTCTGGTATTATAAACGTTTGGGGGACAGGTACCATGTTTGTAACTTCTCATAGAATTAGAACTTCCAGCAAACTGGTCAATTGTAACACATTCATATCAAGTATGGACTGAAACTCCATTATCACAGACAAATCTAAATAAATCCTATGAGCCTGAGATTCATGAATAGGTGACTGGGCTCAGCCATTCAATCTCTGTTCTATTAATTTCTACAAATCACCCCACAAATGAAGATCGATAAACCTGGAAGGGAAAGGACAGAGATGGTCAGATTTAACCTTCATGTACAGAAGACCAGAGATAAGCATGCAGCATTAAAGGAAATAGTAGCACCATTAAGTGCAAAGATGTACAGACACACAAACAAAGTGGTCTACTTTGTTAAGGCTTATTTGTAATTGGGATGATGGGGTGAAGAGTGAAGTTACAAGCAATAGCTGAGAAATATGGCCAGGGCCAGGTACCTAGGACTTCACCTAAGTACCATCACAGTATCATAAGAGGTGTGCAGTTTGACTCAGGCTCAAAGTCAATTGTTGATAGATTTTAATTTAAAAATTGACTTGTGAAATTCCTCTTTAGAAGTCTCACTGAGAAATATTCATAGAGAATGAACTAGAGGAGGAGGACTGGTAATGTTGGATTGGTGAACATTGCTTCTATGTCTGAACTGTTTATATCTTCTTAAGTGTCCATTTTGATGAAATCAGGGTAACTGTCTCTCCTGTAGTTTTAGCATTTTTCTTTGGAGTTTTCTTCTTCTAAGCCGAAGTTCTAAGCCCATTGAGACTTTTTTTTTTAATAGAAAGTATAAACTAAGGATGGCAGAAAAAACCTGAATCTATCAAAATCAGTGATTTCCCTGATGGTTGCTGTAAAAAAGGCTGCTTGCCTTCTCAAGCCTTGGTATATGCCAAATAAAAACTCTGATATCTTCACAAGAGAGATGATATAAAAGTGTTACCTAAAATTGCCAGGCAGCTATAAAGGAAATAAATGACTCTATTACTTTGAAATGTAAGCAAACATCGATACGAAAGCCCTGGGCAACACACGAAGCCATTCTCTATTAATAAATGGGAGTTTGATGACCCCTTCTTATATGGCATATGAAGGAACAATAGTATCATTTTCTGGAAAAGGCAATCTGGCTGTTGGTGGTTGAAGTGGGGTCACAGGGGCACGGTTGTGTGGCCCCTCCTCCTCCTTTGTGTCACTATTGGGTTCACTTACGTCCATAGCACATCGGGATCAAGGCAGAACACAGCACCTGCTCTTGGCCAGTGGAAAAGCTTTCACAAAAACAGAAATAATGGTATTCTAAGGGGAGGTCAAATGTCTTTCAAGACCTCTACACCACCTATTCTGGGAGACACCTTTACCTTCCACGTGTGTAACCTTCTCCATCAATCCTAGGGATGGAGATCCCTGATGCTGCCATATGTGGAGATGTGGACTGGTGCTGGGAGTTTGGGGTGGGAAGCAGTCGGGGAAGGTGGTAAGCTCTTTCAGTTGGGAGAACAGAGAGTTTAGAGACTCACCTTACTATATTTTTATTTTCTTCCCTCCTGTGCAATTGGCTGGTGAGAAGGACCTAGGATGGCCTTCCCTTAGCCCCCAGAGTAGTTGCAGAAGACAGGAGGCCTGGAGCCGGCAGGAAAGACATTGCTCCACAATATATAGGAAGGGCTCCATGTTTCCTGTGTCCAAATGTGTCTGCCTCATTCTGCCATAATGGAGGCCAAGAGGAGGGAATTGATTGGACCTTGGGGAAAAGGAGAAGGAAAATTATCTCAGCAGGCAAAACGTTAATTCTTGTTTTGAGTCAGATCAGGATTGTAATTTTCCACTAACTCATTGGACTTTGGATAAACTCTTATAACCTCTGTAACTCAATGTCTTTATGTGTAAAATGCAAAAATCCCACATAATACCCAATCCACTAGGGTTTGAAGGCATAAAATGAAAGTGTTAATTGCTTGTCATTATCATTTCACTATTACTTTTATGTTTAGTATTGTTACTGAGAATAATTAAAAGGATCTTTAGCACTCTCATGAAGATAAAAAAATAAGTGACTGGACATTCCATAAGGATTGTGTGCTTCACTTAAGGGAGTATTAGCCAGGAAAGTCTGTTAAAATACTTACCAAGTTCACACACAAGGACACACACCTTTGTGTATCCATTGGAACCTGTGAGTGTAACTGGTGGAGGTTTCAGCAGTTTGGGACTATGCTTTTAGCCACACTTTATTCCTGAGTCCACCCAACACATAGTACAAAACTGTTGTGCACAGCAGGATCTCCCAGACCCTGTTGCATGCATGAGAGGATGCTTATCGGAAGCATCCACCCTGGGAGTCAGGAGCACTTAGGAGTCACTGCAATAGCATGACAGTGCCTTGGGCTAGATCTGGCCCATTGTTAATATACCACCTGTGATCTGTGGACCATGGCTCACCTATGGTTAGTTAAGGTCGAATAATGGCCATTCCCTGGGGGTACTTTACACTTTTAAAAATTGGCCTTCTCTCATTCCCCTGAGGCTAGAAAATGCCCAGGCTGTTAAGAGCCCATATGCTTTCCTAAATTAATTTAAGTCAGCGGGCCATAGTCTGATAGCACCTGATTATGATGCAATGGTTTTCATTTAGGTGAAAAATGTTGGTGGAGTTCTTGGAAGATTGATGAGTTACTATTGCTAAGGCAGCCAGACCCTGGAATGTCTGGCTGCTTGATGTGCAGAAATATCTGGATTCTCCCCATATAAGCCCCAAACTGAGAGTTGGTAGTGCTCATGTCCCCTTCCCAGTCTGGACACTGAATGAGACCCCTCAGTTTTAGTGGCGTATGCTTTTGCTCTCTGATCAGATGGGGCTTAGTGGCCACAGGAGGAGCCTCACTCCCTTCTCCTCCCCCTGCCTGCACAAGTTCCTGAAGCCTGGGTCTCTGAGCACCCATCATCTTTATCCTTTCTCTTGACCTCTCTCACCTTGCTCCTCTTCTGAGTTTAGGGAACACATAGATAACATTAATGCTTGCTTTTGTTTTACTTGTACTTTGTGAATCTGGTTCTTTGTGAAAATACTTCTTTGTAGAATAAAAGAGCTAATTTTAGTTGAACCCTTGGAGCTACAAGGTCACACAACACAGTAGGTTAATGCACCTAGGATCATTCAAGGGGACTAAACATTGTTATCTTTTAAATACAAACTACCAGTTGCTGGTACTAAGGTTTGATTGTGGCTGAAGCAGGTGGAAAGGACATGTTCTGCCTGTGTCCTGGAACCTGAGGCCTGACCTTCAGCGCACATGTCTCCTGGAGTCCTAAAATTAGTAGCAAGATGATCATTAGCTCTTTAGTCTGCTATTTGTCCTCAAGAACCTCACAAGGTAGCAGGGCAATTAGTAGCGCAGGGTCCAGGCTTTTGCGCCTCCCTCCCTTTGATACCAAAATATTCCATTGAAATCTGATATTTACTTTTAACAGCTACATGAAATTACCTGTTGTGTCTGTGTGTTGTAATAGTGCTGCTCCTCATGCTTATCTACGTCTCATACCCAAACTGTGGGGAACAGATCTTTCTCCAGACAAGATCATCATAGTTGAGAGTTTGGGAAGGGCATGGTATATCCCACTGGGGGGAAACATTTCGTTTTCAAGAAACCAAGGGTGTCTATAAAGGAGTAGGAGAGGAGCAAAGGGAAGCAAAATTAGATAAACTGAGTGTTTAGTAATTACCAGGCTTCAAACAGGCACTTGCAAATATATCACATTCTTTTTTTTTTTAGATTTTATTTATTTATTTGAAAGGTAGAGAGCACAAGCAGGGGGGTGGTGGAGAAGAAGAAGGAGAGGGAGAAGCAGACTCCCCCTGAGCAGGGAACCCACCCCACGGCTTGATCCTCAAGACCCTAGATCATGATCTGAACCGAAGGTAGATGCTTAACTGCCTGAGCTACCAAGATATCCCAAATATATTTCATTCTCACAACAAACTTAGAGAATAAACATCATTGCCTTCTTTCTAAAATAAAAGAATTTAAATATTTATTTTCTTGTAGATTTGCATGAATTTGCAAGATGTAACATGGAAAGATCACGCATGTCCTTTACTCACTTCCTCCCATAGGAGCGATTTGCAAACCTGTATGCATGCCTGGTATACAAACACTGACAATCAGGATACAGGACAAGCTCATCAGCCCACAAACTTACCCTCTTGTGCTGTAGCCACAATCTCTTTCTTACCTTTCCAATCAATAGTCTGTTCTCCCTTTTTTCACAATTTGCCATTTTAAGAATGTTGTATAAATGAACCATACAGTCTGTCATCTTTCAGGATTGGCTTTTTTTTTTTCTTTTTTTCATATTTATCTGGATATTTTGTCCAGGTTGTAGAGTCTCTGTAGTTCATTTCTTTTAATTCCTGACTAGTACTCCATGATATGGATGGGCTACCATTTGTTTAACCATTCACTTGCTTAAGCACAGCCAGAATGTTGTCAGTGTCAGATTATAAATAAAGTGGTTGTAAACATTCATGTACAAGTTTTTTTTGTGACCAAAGTTTTCATTTGTCTGGGATAAGTGCCCAGGAGTGCAATTGCTTAGTTTTTTTAAAAAAAATGGTAGTTGTATACTTAGTTTTTTTAAAAAAATGCCAAGCTGTTTTCTAGAGTGACTGTACTATTTTACATTCCTATAAAAGAAACGTGAGTGATTCAGTGTCTTTTCATCTTCACTGGCATTTGGTATTGTCGTTATTTTGTGACTTTTGTCTAAAATGGATTGGGCATATTTGGAAGGGTCTATTTCTCGGTTCTTTTTCTGTTCAGCTGATCCATGTGTACACCACTCTGACAATATCATACATTTTTGATTACTCTGCCATCTGATACTCTTCCCACTTCATTTCCATCTTCAAAATTATTGTAGATACTCTAGCTCTTTTGCCTTCTACATAAATTTTGGAATAATCTTTTCTATTTCTTTAAAAATAAATCTTATGACTTTGAAAAAATTTGTGTTAAATCTGTATATCAGCTTTGAGACAACTGGCATCTTTACTTTTTTGAGTTGTGCAATTCCAAACACAGAGTATCTCCATTTATTTAGATTTTCTAAATTTATTTCATCATGTTGTGATTTTCAGCATACAACTGTACATTTTTTGTTACATTTATACTTATTTAATTTTTTGATCACTGAAAATATATCCTACTTTTAATCTCAGTGTTCGTGTGTTCATTGTGATACACAAACACGTCACTAACACGAGTAGTAGTTATGTTGTATATAACAATTGATTTTTGTATGTTTATCTCATATCGCACTACCTTTCTAAAATTACTTTTTAAGGGTGCCTGGGTGGCTCAGTGGGTTAAAGCCTCTGCCTTCAGCTCAGGTCATGATCTCAGGGTCCTGGGACCGAGCCCTGCATCGGGCTCTCTGCTTAGCAGGGAGCCTGCTTCCCCTCCTCCCTCTCTCTGCCTGCCTCTCTGCCTACTTGTGATCTATCTCTCTCTGTCAAATAAATAAATAAAATCTTTAAAAAATAAAATAAAATAAAATAACTTTTTCATTTGAGGATATGTTTTTAATTTCTTGGAGTTTTCTATACATTATCTGTAAGTAAACATGGATTTATTTCTGCTTTTCCGACTTGTATGCTTTTTATTTATTTTCTTGCCCATTTGCCCTATTAGAGCTCTGGTTATATGTTGAATAAGAGTGCTGGGAGCAAATACTAGTTTCTTGTTTCTAATCTTATTCAGAAAGTATCATTAAGGGTAAGATTAAGTGTAGGATGTCATTTATCAGGTTGAGGAGATTCGTCTGTATTTCCCTTTTTCTGAGATTTTTATTATGATTAGGTTTGGAATTATGCCAAATGCTTGTTGTGCATCAATTAATATGATCATGGCATTTCTTTCCCTTAGGTTGTTAATGTGGTAGATTATAATGAATTAGGCTTAAATCCTTGGAATAAAAAAAAATTGGTCATGGTATATAATTCTTGTTATAAATTACTCAATTTTATTTGCTAATATTTTAAACAATATCCGCATCTATATTTATGAGGGACATTGGTATTAAACCTGTCTGTTTCTCTGTTTTTCCCCTTGCCTCCTCTGTCCTCTACTCTCCTTTTACATTCTGTCTTTGTCTGGTTTGGGTATCAAAACATTATTAGCTTCATAAGATAAACTGGAAGTCATTCATATTCTCCTATTTTCTGGAAGAAGTTATGTGGAATTAATTCTTCTTTAACCATTTAGTAGAATTCAACAACAATATCATCTCTCCCTTGAGATTTCTTTTTTTGTGAGTTTGTTGGTATGTGAGTTGTAGTCATTTGTGCTTTTGAAAAATTGGTCCATTTTTATCTAAGTTGTCAAATATGTCTGTGTAGAGTTGTTTATACTATTTCCTCATTAGCCTTTTGATATCTGCAAGGTCTGTAGTGATGTTCCCTGTTTCACTCCTGATGTTAATAATTTGCATCTTCTTCCTTTTTTTCTTTGTCAGTCTTGATACAGGTCTCCAATTTTATCGATCTTTTCAGAGGATCAGTCTTTTTCATTGACTTCTATTATGTTTCCTGTTCAATTTTATTGACTTCTATTCTTTACCACATTATTGTCATCTTTCTTCTTGTTTTAAGTTTCTTTTCCTTTTCTTTTCTTTACTGTCTAGATTCTTAATGTGAAAGCTTAGGTTATTTATTTGAGACCTTTCCTCTTTTCTAATGTAAACATTCAATGCTATAAATTTCCTTCTCTTCATACTTAGCTCTCTCCTAAAAATTTCGATATGCTGTATTTTCATCTTCAATATTTTCAACGTATGTCTTTGTTTCTCTTGAGACTTCTTTGACCCATGGATTATTTTTAAAGTTTTACTTGGTTTCCAGGTATTTGGAGATTTTTTTTGTTATTTCTTTGTTATTGATTTCTACTTTGATCTCATCATTGTCAGAAAACATACTCTGTATGATTGCGATATTTTTAAATTTGTTGAAGTTTGTTTTATGGTCTATCATATGATCTAGTTGATACATATTACAGGTGCTTTAAAATAATATACGTTCCTGACTTTTTGGGTGGAATATTCTATCAAAGTTAATTTGGTCCTGTTTGCTAATTGTGTTCTATATATTTTCTGGTTTCAATATATTTTTCCATCAGTTGTAGGGAAAAGGAAGTTGAAAATCCCAACTATAATGGTGTATTTGTCTATTTCTTTTTTCAGTTCCATAATGTTTGTGACATACATTTTATAGTTCTGTTCCTTTATGCATACACACTTAGAATTACTATGGTTTTAGTCCAACCTGTCAATATCTTTCAATTGGTGCTTGAAGACTGTTTCCATTTAATGAATCTATTAATATGTTAGTTCTTAAGTCTGCCATCTTTTGTTTTCTGTTTGTTTTCTCTATTTTTATTTTTTTTTCTTTACTTCAGTTTTCTTTCCTTTCTGTGGATGGAACATGCTTTTAGAATTCCATTTTCTTTATCTATAGTTATTTTCTTAGTGTATCTCTTTGTATAGCTCTTTCCATGATATATGTTTATACACTTGACCCTTTACAACATGAGTTTGAACTGTGCGGGTCCACTTATATACAGCACAGTACTCTAAATGTATTTTCTCTTCCTTATAATTTTTTTAATAAGATTTTCTTTTCTCTAGCTTACTCTATGGTAAGAATAGAGCAAATAATACATGTAATATACAAATATGTGTTATTTTACTGTTTATACTATGAGTAAGACTTCTGGTCAACAGTAGGCTATTAGTAATTGAGTTTTTGGGGTGTCAAAATTATATGTAGATTTTCAATTGCATGGGTGTCAGTACCCTTTGCCCCCAGGTTGTTCAAGGGTCAACTGCATTTCTATATCTATGTTACCACAATCTACTGCCATTAATATTTAACCAGTTCAAGTGAAGCATAGATACTCTGCCTCTCTTTATGTCCTATTACCCTTTATATGTTTGAAATGTGAGATCCTTCTGCTTTAGAAAGTATTCAAGATAAAATTAACATGTCTTCTTTTGATGAGAAGCTGATATATTGCCATAGTTTGGTATTTGGGTATTTGTTTTTAAAATAAAATAGTAAAACCACAAGGGAATACTTAAAATGGATCATTTGAGGAGCTACTGGTTCCTATGATAGCCCACATACACATGCATATCTAATTTGAAACAAGGAGGCACTTATTATGGAGGAGGCAAGTCTATGGGGGCTTTTCAGGAGCAGGGACATGTAGTAAGCTCCTTGATTTGAATAATGGGAGAGAGTAGAAGTATACAACTTCAAATGAATTACTATCTCAGCAAGGGTATTGAAGAACAAAGAACAGAATATAGAATTTTTTTTTTTTTTTAAATCTTAGGTTTTTCAAGCTGAGGGTTGTTGGAGGAGAGAGAGGTAGGGAGATGGGGTAACTAGATGATAGACATTAAGGAGGGCATGTGATGTAATGAGCTTTGGGTATTATATAAGGTTGATGAGTCCCTGACCCCTACCTCTGAAACCAACAATACATTATGTTAATTAATTGAATTTGAATTTAAAAAATAGAAAAAAAATCTTGGGTTTTATAATGTTTTCTTCAGTGGTAAAGAGATGCCGTGCCCCTAAAACGTCCGTCTTATCCTGTGAATATGCTAGGTTACATGGAAAAGGGGAATTAATGGTACAGATGGAATTTTTTTAACCATCTAATTTTAATATGGGGAAATTATTTTCAATTGTCTGAGTGGACTCAATGTAATTACCAGGATCCTTAGAGTGGAAAAAAGAGACAGAGGAAGAGTGAGTGTCAGAGTTATATAGTGCGAGAATGCCTTAAGCATCCATTGCTGGCTTTGAAGATGGAAGAAGAATACAAGCTAAGGATGTAGGCAACCTCAAGGGGCTGGAAAAGGGAAAGAAATGGACTATCTCTCAAGGACTCCAGAAGGAATGCAGCTCTGTCAATATCTATATGGTAGCCCTGTGAGAGCCACTTTAGAATTCTGACCTCCATAACTGTAAGATAATACTGTTTTAAGTGACAAAGTTTGTGATAATTTGTAATAGCAATAACATGAAATAAGGCCCTCTATTTGTTGCTCTTCTTATTCAAGTTAAGATTTCCCTAGTTCTTGACATATAAGTGATTTTCACTTAAAGTGTGAGAAAATATTATGTTATGAGATTCTGGATCTTAATTCATTTGTTTCTGCTGACCTTTCATGATATCAGTCTGGCAGAGGAAGTCTGGGTTTTGCCTTGGTCATGCCAGGTGGGAGTAGAAGCCCGGGTTCTTTATTCAGCCCCCAATGACACCTGAAGATAGAGGAGAGAGCTCCTAATTACTTCTGAGTGGAGATCAGATTTCCGGCTCTCAATTAGGCTTCCACTGATGCCACCCTGGCAGGAAAGGGCAGGAGTACTGAATTACTGTTCCCCAGGTGCTGTTCCTGGACACCACTGGGGTTGACCTTCTTACCAATGGGCTATGGTAAAATACCTGACTCTTCACTAGGTTTTCTGAAATGCCATCCCAACATAGAGTTTCCTTGTTATTTCTCGATGTGAATAAAAGTCCAGGAGGGCTCGCATGGTCTCCATTAACACCCAAGGTGGGGAGATGGCAGCACACTTACCACTCAGCAGGGATGAAAATCCTCGTTCCCTATTTAGCCCTGTCTGGTGCTATCCAGTTGAAGCTCCCCATTCAGTACCTGTGGTATGGGTGGTGATAGGGCCATAAGATTTTAAAGATCTTTAGCTAATGAGGTTCAGCAGAAGAGTGGTTACTATTTAAAACTTTTCTCTCTTGCCACACTGCCTCTTTCTTGGTTCTTTGGCTACAGAGAGCATACTTTTATTGGGGCATTTTGTCTGCATCCTTTGGAGTTTCTTGGTTGCCAACTTCTCTTGCTCCATGTCCAGGGTATCTGAAGTGAAAAGATGATCCAGAAAACTCATTGCTAAGGTTTTTTGCTGGTCCACCTTCTTCTCCCTACCGTTCAGGTTTTCTTATTTTTATTTGTTTCTTTCTTTTTTTGGTTGGTTTGTTTTGTTTCATTTCTGTATACTGTCCAGGATTTTTTTTTTTTTTTTATTCTGAATAGAAGGAATAAGAGAACACATGTCCACTCCATCTTCCTGGAAGAAGAAATCCAATTTTTTTTTTAATCAAGAATAAGGGGAGGTTCAGAGATGTTAAATAACTTGCTGGATCTTACACATCTATTGATCTCAATGTTCCCCAACCCCTGTGTTCTCCCAACTCCAATACCTGGAGTGATAGTTTAATGCCACATAATTGAATGCTATAAATGCTAGTTTAAGGAATGCAGACTTTGTTTAAAGGTAACACAGAAACATTTTTGTTTTTAATTAGAAAAGCCAGGAAAAGCATATGACCAAGCCATTTGACAGAAGTTTTTATTTAAAATGAAACTTAATTCTACTTTTTTTTTAGTTACCTGCACAATTTCCTCTAAACACTGCCTATCTTTTGGATTGAATATCTATTTTGGGTTTCTGCTTTTAATTTGCACTCACATCTTTCAAACCTCAAAATAAACTGAGAGATGGCTGTACCTTGTCAGGTCACTGACATTCCCAAGCAAAGGGTGGGGAAGGACACTCTTAAGGGACATTTTGACAGAAGAGCCAAATTAAAACAATTTTTAAAATATGTATTTATCCAACACATCTTAGTTCAGTGGCTGTAGGTACTTCTTGAAAAAGCCAGCATACATCCATCTCACAGAATCCTCTTTATGCCTATTTTTTTGAAAAGAAAATGTGTGTAGCTGCATAAAAATCATATATCTCAAACAGAGCTAGAAGCATATCAGATATACCATGACAAGATGCAAAATCATAGGTTTTTATTTTCCTCTTTTCTATATATCCTTCCAAAAGTTCCAATGAAAACAGTACAGAGGTTCCTCAGAAAGTTAAAAATAGAAATACCTTATGATCCAGCAATTTCGCTACTACATATTTACCCAAAGGATACAGAAATACTGATTCAAAGAGATACATGCACCCTGATGTTTATAGCAACATTAAAAGCAACAGCCAAATTATGGAAAGAGTCCAAATGTCCATTGATGAATGGATAAAGAAGCTATGATATATATAAAATATGGACTATTACTCAGCCATCAAAAAGAATGAAATCTTGCCATTTGAAACAACATGGCTGGAGCTAGAAAGTATAATGCTATTAAAAATAAATTAGTTAGAGAAAGACAAATACCATATGATTTCACTCATATGTAGAATTTAAGAAATAAAACAGACGAATATAGGGAGGAAAAAGAACGAGGCAATCCAAGAAACAGTCTCTTAACTACAGAGAAAAAAATGATAAGTTACCAAAGGGGAGATGGGTGGAGGATGGGGGAAACAGGTGATGGGGGTTAAGGAGGGCACTTATGATGAGCACCAGGTGTTGTATGAAAGTGATGAATCACTGAATTCTACTCCTGAAACTGGTATTACACTGTATGTTAACTAAATGGAGTTTAGAAACAAAATTTGGAGAAGAAAATAAAAAAAATTGGTATTGATAATATTAGATTCAGTAAAAAATCAAGAATTTGTTGAACACATAGTATATGCTTAGCTGCATGTAGCATAGAGATTCCTTATGTCTTTAGACCTCTTTAGACCAGAACCTGTTTAGTCTTATGAACCTCTCAGTTCAATCCTACCTCTTGATTTTCAGCAGACAACCTCACTGCCTACTGAGTAGATCCTGACCAAAAGGTCAAAATTCTTGTAATTTCTCTGTTCTTTATTTGAAAATGTCAATGTACATGTCATGTCCCTATTTATTTCTGTCTAAGAATAAGGAATATCTCCTCTCTATTCCAAGGTTAACCTCTCCATCCTGGCTTTTGCTCCCCTTCCTATCTGCAACACAGGACATGTATTTCCAAACATTCTAAGTTCCCAGTGCTGGTAGGGTCTCAGTAACTTTTCCATCACCCTCCTAGACCAAAAGAATTACCTCACACTTCCATTTAAGTAGCTAAGTCCAAAAATGTTGATAAATATTTGTACCCCAATAGCTTTATAGCTGCTAGAAAAAATAATGCACATAAATTAGAAAATCTTGTTTTACTGTTCAAACTGCAATTACTGACTATTAATTGGGCATTCCACACTTTTAAATCATAGAGTCAGATTAGATGTTTCTTACCCCATTTTCCTGAGATTTTCATGTGGTACTTACTTTTTATGGCAGCAAATATTGAGAACCAGCTTTACATCAACAAGAGCACAGTGTAGTCTAAAGTTGAAAATGTCCACTGTCTTGCCCAAGTGGTTCACACGGTGCTTTGCAGATGGCAAGTATCACTGTGTTTCTTTAAAAAATTTAAAATATCCCACAGTGGCCCTGTGAATTCACTATGGTGTGTTGGGCCACTTGAACACTCAGTTTGAGAACCACGGACATGTATCAACTCCTGAGCCAGAAAGTCTGATTTGAATTTCTGGTTCTGTCATATCCTAGGTGTGCACCTGAGGAATCATTTAATCTGTGTTTGCCTGTGTGTGTGTATATGTGTGTGTGTTTTCATTTTAAAAATTTACAAAGATAGTATTTATTTGTAGGTCTTTTAAAAAAATTTAAAATTAAAATTTTAATTAATAAAATAAATGAAATTAAGGCAACTCCAAGCACAGGGTATACATTATATAAATAGACATTAAATGTTCATTTATACATCAGCAGGGCCCTCATTTTCCAAAATTTTAACCTCTTTATAAATGATATCTTTTCCATAAGGCCCCATATATGCTATATGCTCCTATCATTCTAAAAACAACAATTTAAAAACAGCACACACACATACACACACACACACACACACACACACACACACACAAAAGAAGAAGAAGAAGAGAGAGACGATTTCCTTGGTCTTGCTTTTTCTTAAATAATGTATCATTTTCTTTACCCGGCTTAATTTATTTGGAGAATTGTGGGCTCTGCTCTGCTCTGCCACCTTCCCGCACCAGCATCCTATTTTGTTGCAAGTACCTGGTCCTCTGGGCTGAATACTCCACAGTATTTGCCCCTTATGTGGGAAAATCCACACTCTACTGCTATGCCAGCCACTGATCCAGTGGTCTTCCTTCCTTTACAGACTTATGTTCCATGTAATTCATATTCTGCTCTTCTGCCATACTTTTAAAATGTACGTAATTATCAAGTTTCTTCCCTTGTGACTCTGCACATCAGAATAATATGTGGAGGGGCGCCTGGGTGGCTCAGTGGGTTAAAGCCTCTGCCTTCGGCTCAGGTCATGATCTCAGGGTCCTGGGATCGAGCCCCGCATTGGGCTCTCTGCTCAACAGGGAGCCTGCTTCCCCCTCTCTCTCTGCCTGCCTCTCTGCCTACTTGTGATCTCTCTCTGTCTGTCAAATAAATAAAATCTTAAAAAAAAAAAAAGAATAATATGTAGAGTTTGTTTGTTTGGAAGTAAGGACAAGTGGCCTTCATTTCTACAGATTCTGATTAATTGACTCTAATGTAAGAATCTCACAACATCAAGTGGGAGTAAAAGCAATATCACTGTCTCTAATTCTCAATAACTGAATCTGATTTTGGTGTTGACCCCTTTTACATCCTGGTGGGGTTTATTTAATGTTGGGTAGTTTGGGGTTTTTCCTTATGTTCAGAGATTTCATGTGATGTTCAGAGATTTGATGTAACTTTGAGAGCTGTATTAGTCTGCATGGGCTGCCTTAACAAAATATTGTGAGCTGAGAAGCTGAGACAACAGAAATTTATTTGTAACCATTCTAGAGGCTGGATGTCTGACCAGAGTGCCAACATGGTTGGTGTATAGTAAGGGCCTCCTTTCTGGCCTTCAGAGAGCTTCCTAAGCCATGTGTTCTCGAGTGGGATGCCCTCAGCATGGGAGGAGTGGGGAAGAGATCTCTTTCTTTCCTTATGAGACCACTACTCCCATCATGGGGCCATTTCCTCAACCTTCATGATCTAATCTTTTGTTTCTTTTTTTTTTTAAGATTTTATTTATTTATTTGAGGGATGCCTGGGTGGCTCATTTGGTTAAGCCGCTGCCTTTGGCTCAGGTCATGATCCCAGGGTCCTGGGATCGAGTCCCGCATCAGGCTCCTTGCTCAGTGGGGAGCCTGCTTCTCTCTCTGCTTCTGCCTGCCTCTCTGCCTACTTGTGCTCTCTCTCTCTGTCAAATAAATAAATAAAATCTTTTTTTTAAAGGTTTTATTTATTTATTTGAGAGACAGAGAAAAAGCAGTGGGGAAGAGCAGGAGGAGAGGGAGAGAGAGAGAAGCAGACAACCAGCTGAGCAGTAAAGCTGATGCGTGGCTTGATCCCAGGCCCCACAGATCATGACCTGAGCTAAAGGGAGCCGCTTAACCGACTGAGCCACCCAGGCGCCAACCCCCCATGACTTAATCTGACCCTAGTTACCTCTCAAAGGCTTTATCTCCAAAAAACATCACAGTGGAGATTGAGATTTCAACATTGAATTTTGAAAAAACACATTCAGTCCAAAACAAGGAGTTTACCTAGTAGGGTGCTGAGATGTCACTGAAGTAGTCCGTGTCTACTTGAGATATATACCAGTCCACCAGGGCTTGGGCATTGGTTCTTGATATGTCTGTGGCACCTTCCCTGTGTCTCTCTGCAAAGCCCCTTCCCCTTCTGGTGAAACCCCCCTGTCCCTCCTGGGTGAATGGAATTGCAATTCTAGCTCCCCACCACAAGAGGTTGTTGGAAAGCTCTTCTAAGGCCCTTTTCACCTTTGTGAACATTGCCAGTCAGGGCTCTTCAAGACTAGGCTTCCTTCTGAAACCCAGGCAATGTTGACCTAGTGGGGAGAAGTGTTGGTGCTTTTATTCATCTGAGTTCTAGGGGCTTTCTTTTTCCTTAGGATCAATATGCTCAAGAGTCTCAAAAACCAGCAACTACCCTTTTCTGATTTCTGAGTCACATCTTTTTCTGGGGGCAATGATCATAAAGTGGCCAACCTAATTAAGTGGGGGAAATTTCTGAGGTGAGGAGGAAGTATTTGACAGGAAACTTAATAATTGAATTTTCTGAGGTTTAAATAACCATGTAGTTATTCAGACGTGTAGCCAACATGGAGAGACAATGTGCTGTATTTACTCTCTTATTCATTCCATAAATAGCCACCATTCCCACCATCACTTAAAATCATGACTCTAATTGTTTTTCTCTAGCATGACATGTGCTGTAAGCAATATACTCTGACTTCCATTTTTCTGCTATGTATTTCTACTCGGATATCTCCAGCATCCCAAACTCAATATACCAATGGGCAAATATTATCTTGATTTGCTCCAAAACCTCTCCCCCTCCATTCTAACTCAGGGGAAATAGTTCTGGTAAGTCATCTACCACACATTTGGTCAAGGAGACTTCAAACTTATCCTTTCTTATCCAAATCTGTAGTTCTACTCAGTGGTTAAATGTCATAGATTGTTTTATCCCTTTTAAAAATCATCTCTTTTTCTTTATACTAACTGCAAGCTGACATCTTACAGTGTGACTACTGTGCCAGTGGTTTAACAAATGTAATCATAATTGCTCAGTTTAAGAGCTCTGTGTGGCAGGAAAGGGAGATATTGTTTTGTCTACTGAATAGATCAGGAACCTAAAGCTCAGAGAACTGATGTGCCAAGCTCATAGTAAATCAACAAAGCATTTCAGTTCTACAAACTTTCTTTTGGAGCTCTTTTGGACTCTTGGTTGTTCCATAGATTAACTCAAATATTCTTAGCTTCGAATAATTTAGAATGGCACATTAATGATGATTATTTACATATCTCTCTATCCCTATCTATCTATTTACCTATCTATCTAGAAATACAGGTAGATCTCCAGGTAGAACAGATGGATGTATCTCTTGGTTTGACCAAGTTTATCACCTCTCTAGACATCAGGGTAATCTGTGGATATACAGTTTGCACAAGAACCTCATTGTTTTCATCATCTCTGAAGTAAAGTGTGCTTTTTACTCTAGAGTGGTGACATATCAAAGATTTTTATGTCGTTTGATTTATTTTCGGCTTAAATCATTTATTTATGATTTCTCCTTGATAACTTTTTAGCATTTATGAGTTTCTCCACAAATTTGAGTTCAGAGATAAAGAAAAACAGAGGGAGGGAGAGAGTAATGAAGGCAGAGAGGGAAAGAAGGAAAGAAAGAAAGAAAGAAAGGAAGAAAGAAAGAAAGAAAGAAAAGAAAGAAAGAAAGCGAAGGATGAAAGAAAGAAAGAGAAGGAGGAAAGAAAGAAATAAAAGAAAGAAAGAAAGAAAGAAAGAAAGAGAAAGATGAAAGAAAGAAAGAGAAGGAGGAAAGAGAAGGAGGAAAGAAAGAAAGAAAAAGAAAGAAAGAAAGAAAGAAAGAAAGAAAGAAAGAAAGAAAGAAAGAAAGAAAGAAAAAGAAAGAAAGAAAGAAAAAGAAAGAAAGAAAGAAAAGGAGGAAAGAAAGAAAAGGAAAGAGGAAAGAAAGAAGAGAAAGAGAAGGAGGAGAGAAAAAGAAAAATAAATAAATAGGAAAGAAAGAAAGAAAGATGGGGCGCCTGGGTGGCTCAGTGGGTTAAAGCCTCTGTCTTCGGCTCAGGTCATGATCTCAGGATCCTGGGATAGAGCCCCGCATCGGGCTCTCCACTCAGCGGGGAGCCTGCTTCCCCCTCTCTCTCTGCCTGCCTCTCTGCCTACTCATGATCTCTCTCTGTCAAATAAATAAATAAAATCTTTAAAAAAAGAAAGAAGGAAAGAAAGAAAGAAAGAAGAAAGAAAGAAAGAAAGAAAGAAAGAAAGAAAGAAAGAAAGAAAGAAAGAGAAAGAAAGAAAGAAAGAAAGAAAGAAAGAAAGAAAGAAAGAGAAAGAA
>CM052883.1:76300263-76395082 GCA_028534135.1 Potos flavus
ACATTCTGTCCTTGGTCACAGCATGCCATTTTTCTGTAGCTGTTGCCTAACTCCTGAGCTCAGAGATTTTAACTACAGAAAGGGCATGGCAACCAGGTACTTCTTAGCAGGTGAGTTTCCATCCCCTTATGCTACCTGCTCCCGTTGATGAGTATACAGTAGATTGAGTTTTTGTCCAGAGCAAACAAGCAAGCTCCCAGAGTATATTCCAGGGGCAAACAGGCAGCAACCAAAAGAACAGGATTCTCATTTTATATATTTATATTTTTTCCTTCTATATGTCAGGTGACAACACTTCATATGCTTCTCAACTTAATCCTATTTGGGAAAAAGTTTTGCCCTTGAACAAAAGATCTTAGAAAGTCCCTCAATGTATGCTTGCTCTTGAAAAAATGAACGACTCGATCACTAAAGTGGTAAGTAGCTTGATGGAATCTGTGGGCGGAGGAAAGCAGTTGAGTACTAGAGTGTTGACTTGTGAAGGAAAGAGAGCTATGGGACCTTTTCACTCTAAGTACATACATGGCAGAGAAGAGAATTAAATGTTAATTCAAACAGAATTAAACATTAAATGTGAGAGGCAAGAAGCCTTGTTAAATACCATGCATTCTCAGCTGTGTGAGATAAAGTTGTATCTCCTCTCTTGACAATAATTTATTGCACAGAGGAATTTTCATTGCTGTTGTTCATTGAGATTGCTACATAAATAAGTAGAACAGAGGGGACAGATGCTAAAACATCAGACACCTAGAGTGTACCATCTCAGTCTCAATGGAAAGTGTCCTCTAAAAAGATGTGCTTTAGGTACAGTCAGAAAACTTATCTTATTTACAAAGGAAGAAAAATACTAAATTACAGATTGGTTCTAAAACTATTCAATAGAGCACAGTGGTAGAAACCATGATTGTGGCAACAGTGCAGAAGCCAAAATAAATTATTGTGGTACTTGGTACAAAAGAGAAAATCAAAATGAACTCAGAGGCTGACAATTCTGGGTTTCATTCACAGCTCTGCCACTAAGTCTTGGACCACAGGCAGATCATCGAAGCTCACCTGGCCTCTGCTTCCTCATCTCTAGAGGACCAGTGTCCTACCAGAGAACATACCTTATTGTGCTGAAATAGTCACAGGAATGGTCCCTCCATGGCCTTTTTCTCATCCTGTCCAACCCTGGGGCATCTCACGCTCCTTCCAAATCACTCCAGGAGACAGCAGGACTGTCATGCTTTTGCTGATTTTTTTTTTATTATTATTATTCTATGATGACCAAGGGCCATTTCCTTCTTTGCTTACAGAGCTAGCATCTTTTGCTGTTGTGCAAACCGCTGGCCTGTTCAGGCCTTTCTTGGCCTCCTCAAAGGTGCTATTTCATACTTTAGAGTGCCACATTAGACCCAATATCACCTTAGTGCTTCTCATTTTCCTCAACACTCTTCCTCAGTGAAGATTTTTCTTTCATTCACAACATTCTTACTGTGCTTACTATATTGCATTGGATTCCTTTGTGTATGTGACTCATTCCTCAGCAATTGCCAAAGGAGTCACTGGATAAATGAAGGTGTGAAAATGAACAATAATAAGGCCTATAGGGCTGGAAAAAAACATGTAATAGGGAGTAAATTTTGATTTAATTCTTTCTGGGGAGCTAACAGCCTTCCCTACCCAAACCCCACCTGCCACAACTTCAAAGCAATCAGTACCATTTCTTCCTTGGCTGGAAAATCTAGGATTGCTCTCTGTCAGACCTGTGTAGGAATCAGCTCTTTGGCAGTTGATTTTGTAAAGATAAGAGGAAAGTTTAGTTGGCTTGGTATTCAATTCTTCCAGACCTAAGGAGACCAACAGAAATTGTATGGCCAGAATCAGACAAGCAAGGACTTTGTCTTATTTTGGTCTTCATCTTCATGGCCTAGAATAATAAAAGGAGATACAATATGTTATTAAAACATGCATGTTGAATGAATGAATAAATGAATGAATGAATGAATGAATGAATTGATAGACATTTTAGATGTTAAAAGACATTACAACACTCTTCATTATTCCTGATAATGACATTTAATTCAGTTTTTAATTCAGTTTTTTTTTCTGTGCATGCCAAATAGTTGTACTAAGAAAATATGGCTTTTCTTTTGGTTTGTAAGCATTTACATTGTTGATAATTTTTCAGTGGAAGAGACAAAACTGAACTTGTAATTGGTCAGAGTTTGATTTGAATAGTAGACGGAAGGTGAATCCTCCAATCCTGAAAACACACACACACACACACACACACACACACACACACACACACACACACATCTTACATCTTATTAAACTGTTGGTAGCAAAGTTTACCACTAAGGATCCAGTTATTTGCCTTTAGGGTCTTTATTTTGTGAGATAAATTGCTTGATACGTTTTTAGGAAAGACAAACATCAGAGGTTTGGTTAAGGATGAGGAGGACAGAGACCTTCGAGTAGGTATCTTTGGAGAGGAGGCCTGGGCACAGCTCACACACACCCTAGACTCAATGGAGGAATAGTATCTCCAGATACTGCACTAAACTTGTATGTTGATACATTTACTCCCCCAGTAGCACTGTGAGGAAGGTGTTACTGCTATGCACACTACATAAAGGGAAAAAAAAAAAAAAAAACCAACTGAGACTAATGGTGGTAGATTCAATTCACCACTGCTAAGTGGTGGACCCGGTAATTGAACCCAGCCAATCAGCACTCATACTTTCCCAGAAAAAAGGCTGAGATAGGAATGTCCTCCTCACCCTGGTCATCAATGAAATAGCCCTGCCCCCTGAGCCAAAGAAATGTTTCAATAGCTCAACCCATAATAAATAAATACATAAACAAACAAGCAAACCAAATAATTATTAATAAATACGTAAAGATACGTATATGCATCTTTTCCTCCCATATCTTCCTATATCCTCTCCTTCCAATGTATTTTTCTCTCTTACTTCCCATCTCCAATCCTATAGTCTATTCACCAGTTTGAAGGCTTGGATTCCTGAAATACAAATGGGCACACAAAATAATTTTATTGAATATGTTTTGCAATGGAGAATAACAGAGGACTCAGAGCTACAGGACTCTGGTTTTCAGAGATCTTGGATGCTTAATCTAGTCAGAAAATCACTGGGTCATCTTTTTGGAGATGTAACATCCAGCTAAAACTCTGTCACTCACTAGCTATGGCTAGTCCCATGTAGGCTTTATTTTCCTTATTCATAAAAGGAATTATTGAGTTCTATGATGTGTAAGTTTCATTTTTCTAAAATCCTCACATATCCTTTTTTTCTTACTAGTCGTAAATGAAAATGAGATGAAATGCTGAATGACAAAATGTTATCAGCTTAATATATTTTAATTGGTACTAGGTGACTTATCAAAAGGCGCACTGGTCAAATTTTTACTGTGTTGCTTTAAATAGAGTCGTATCATGAAAACATTGCTTCTTCCTCTTTCCTTAAAAGGTCTGTGACTCCTTGATATGACCAACATTCTGTATTGACTTGGAAGATCCAACCAAGTCTCAGTTCCTTCTTACCATACCTCAGATGCCCCCGGTTTCCTTAGGACCTAGTTGAAATCACAAAGCTTATCTCTTCTGTTTATTGTGGACTACACAGCCCATCAAATATTAGCAGATACATGGAAGCAATTAGTCCATAAACTATATATGTCAGATAGAGCATTGTGTTCATTGTGAGCTAAGTAAAATGTCTTTCATTCCACAAATATTAATTTGCTGGTCCTAGATAGAGTTCCAGATATTGAAGATTGAAGTAGACACATTCTTTGTTCTCACAGAGTTTACATTTCAGTGAGGGGAGCAGAAAATAAACACAAATATAAACAGGGTAATTTTGGGGCGAGTAAAGAAAGCCATACAGCATTAAAGCAGGGTGATTTCTTAGATAATATGGAGCATTATTTTAGATAGGGAATTTTAAAAGCTTTCACAGTGGAGCTGAGCTGACACTGACATGATAGAAAAGAAAGGTGAGCAGACGAAGACAGGATGCAGTCAGGTCTGTAGGGATTTCAGGCCATGAAGGGCCAGGTAAGACATCTTAAATCCAAAGAGAAGTCTTCTGAGAGTTTGTAGTTGAAGCGATATGATCTGAGTACTGTCATTAAACACAGCATTTCCCCTCTAACAATATATGAAAGTCTGTTTTCCCACTGCAAGATTCACCTGAATTCCAGGTTCGATTTTGTCATGTTTTCCATACCTTAGAATCCTATTTCTTACCTGAAATCTCATTGCTGCACAAAGGTTCCTTCAATGATTTACTCCAAATAATAAATTTGAAGAAATTACTGAGTAAGAATGAGTCTACTGAAGATTTTTGAGGGAAACAAAAGAAAAAATTTACATCGCAGCAATGTAGGAAACATCAAATTAACTCCCCACCTTAGTTCTTAAAATGTGTTTCAGCCGAGCCAGCACCAGCATAGTCTCTGATTCCATCTGGTCCTTCCATTCTGTGAGATTTTCGTTTTTAATTACACTTCTTCTTTCATCTCTGAAGACTGAAAATGTGGCACCAAATTGCCTTCTTTTACATCATGTAATATTTCAGCATCACCTAATTTATTCCCTTTCTGCAAATTAGATACTCGAACTTCTAATGATTAAACATCTAAGGTATACTTCTTTTTTTTTAAGATTTTATTGATTGATTGATTGATTGATTTGAAAGAGAGAGAGAGCCCTTGTGAATGTGTGCGAGGGGGGGGGGTGTGGAGTTGAGAGCAGAGGGAGAAGGGAGAAGCAGAGTGAGGGAGGGACAGAGGGAGAAAAAGAATCTCAAGCAGACTCCACCCTGAGCCCAGAGCCCTATGCAGAGCTCCATCTCACTGCCCTGAAATCATGACCTGAGCCAAAACCAAGAGATCATGACCTGAGCTGAAGCTGAGAGTTGGACACTTAACCAACTGAGCCACCCAGATGCCCAAGAGACACTTCTTATTAACATGGCTCATCATTGATAGAAGGATTTTTTTTCTGCAAAGAAAGTTTATTTAGGGGTTCGTCTTTGTATTTAAAGTTTCTGGATGAAGTTATTTTGTGACCTTTTATTTAGATGAACTTAGTTGGGACCAAACTATGACCAGCTCAGTTTTTCATCTTTCTTTGTTAAGACTTTCTCTTTAGGATCACCTAAAATAAAACAGCAATAGAAAATTGAGTGAATGGATCTTTCAAAATCAGCTGAATGTAATGTAACATAGTCAAATCAAGCTACTTTGCTAAAATTTTCTGCTTTACTCCAGAGAACAGTCACCCTCTCCCCAACCTTTACTTAGAGGACATGCTGCTCCTCATTTTATCCTAGTTTTAGTGGGTAAACAAAGGTTTTACTCAAATTATGTTCTTAAAAACAGTAATATGTGTTCTGTCTGGATCTCAGTAGGATGTAGGGTTCACATTTCATGAATTTTAGTTTAACAAATTTACCATTTACTTTGTGCATCATTGGTAATAAGTGAAGAAACAAAAGAACACCTTCAGGGGCATTTTTAAGGGACCAATTGTAATGTATCGCATTCAAATCCAACAGAGCAAGGGAAGCGATACCCATTTTGTTCTTCAATTAATTATTTCATTCCTTAACTGGACACAGAGTATTTGGAAATATATAAAGATATAGAAACTTAATCCATTTTTAACAAAGTTTTATTACCTGGAGACTACACTTTCACACAAATAGTGAAGAGAGTGCTATGTTTTTCACATACATAGGTCATCATTCTATACCTTAGGTGGACATTGGGGAATTTCTCATTTCCAGCAGCCTCTACCTGCCATCCTTCTCATCCCCTACCTTCTCAGTTTATTGTCCGTAAGTTTCCATGCATGGAACTCAGCTATTTTGTTCCATCTAGTTTTCTCTTCCATGGAACAGGAGGAAAATATTTCTTTTAGGAATGATGGCATGACTTTTCTCCAAAAGCACAGAGTTCTTCTCTAGAAAAAGCAACAATTATCTTCATTTTGTAGAATACTACATATGATTCTATAGAACACCATAAATTAATCTAGAAAGAGTTGATACTTTAGGACATGGTGGGGGATAAGAGGAGAACTTGATGAAATTCTCAGAAACATCAATAAATGATGTATGGAGCCCTTGACTTCATTCCTATTGACTTTGTGTGCTTACAATGAAAACAACAAAAAAGTCTTATTGCGTTTTCTGTTGGAGGCAGAAAATTCAGGCGTGATCATCCAAATTCTATTAAATCTCTCTGACTTGTATGTCCATAAAGAGAACAGAGCAGAACATAAAGGTCCCTAAAGAGACTTTTGGATCACATTGATTTAAGTTCTTCAATGGATTGCTTTAATCTTTCACTTGGTTAACTTTTCCTAGTGCCCTCATATTATGGTAGAAACTTTCTGGGTCCTCAGTGTCTTGATGTGTACCTGGCTCCATGTGGATGCTTATGGGTTCCTAAATTTAGAAAGTCAGTGGAATTACAAATTCCACAAGTTGGCTACCAAGATGGATTATAAATAGACAGTTTTAAAGGGCAAAGGACAGAAGGGCCATCCTCTATCTGGGCTTACAGGCAGGGATTTAGGGTTATCCCATGGATGATACCAAGGGAACCGTGTTTGGCTGCCGTCTGATATTGCCATGTCCTCAGCTCCTTCCTCAAGGTGGTATCAGTCGTCTGAGGTGGGCCTACAGGGCAGAGCATCACATTCTACAGCCCAGTCTGGGCTAGAAATCAATGCCATTTCAGCCGCTTCTGATCTGACTCCCCTCTGTCTGGTTTCTGAGCGTGCTCCATTCCCTGCCCATAAAATTCTGGGAGGCTCCTGGTTTCCCTGCTTCAGAACTAGTCATCTGCAGCAGCTTTGATTGCACTCCCCATTCTGCTTCATTTTCCTTCTATCCTTACTGGACACAAGCTCCATGCTGAATTGCTCTTTAGACCTTAGTCCCCTCCTTTAGCCTGGACCTGGGACAGTTTTAGGGAAAGAAGAACCTGGAAGAAGGTGACTATAAGGTTAGTGTGCTCTCAGAAAATACTAAACAGTCAGTGCTCCCAATACCAGCATCTCCATTGAATTAATCATAATACTACGATTCAGATTGGATCAATGATTATTGCGAAACTACAAGCAGATTTTCTGACCCACTTGCTTTGGTTACTCTGATACAAGGATATTAGGAGGAAAATTGAGAGTTTAAAATAACACAATTCCAAATTATGGGTTTGTATGTGTGTAATGCACACACATTTTGATTGGAACATTACCCTGATAACCTACAGGTTTTTTGTTTTTTTTTTAAAGATTTATTTATTTATTTGACAGCGAGAGAGAGATCACAAGTAGGCAGAAAGGCAGGCAGAGAGAGAGGGGGAAGCAGGCTCCCTGCCGAGCAGAGAGCCCGATGCAGGGCTTGATCCCAGGACCCTGAGATCATGACCTGAGCAGAAGGCAGAGGCTTTAACCACTGAGCCACCCAGGCACCCCAACCTACAGGTTTTTTAAGAAAGAAAATAGTTTTTGATTTGGAGGCAAATGTTAATGTCTTCTCATATGTCCATATTCTAATATATTTCACAGACTTTAAGTATTACAGTAAAACAGTTTTTGAATATTCATTTTTATATTAATATGATGTTAGTACACACCCCAAATTACGAACACTAAAAACCGAGAATAATTAATTTTGTAGCTTGGATTCCCAACTCTTCATTGTTTAAAAACTAAAATCTGAATCATTAAAATTGTCCAGTCAAAATTGTGTAATTAGATAATAATTTACACACGGTAATTAGAGCAGGTGTTTTCTTTTTTTTAATGTGTGTGTGTGTGTGTGCTGTTGTAGTCTCTTGCCTGAGTTCCCAGTGAAATAATAAGGAAGAGGGAGGAAAAGCATATAATAGGAAAGAAAATTAGACTTTCAACAAATGAGAAATTTCCAGCTGTTGACAGAATATTCATTTAAGTGGAAGAAATCTTAGCCCAGAATAAGGGCCAATGGGCCCTGCAACAAAGGGGGCATCCATCTGTGAAGGAATCCAAGAGTTGCATTTGGAGGGTCCCAGGGCAAGAACAAGAAGTAAACCTAAAAATAAGAGGATGAGTGAAAAAGTTGTCTACGCTAAATCTAGGCCAGGATTTCTATACCACTCTCCTCATCTTCACCCTTCCTTCTACACCAAGAAGCCATGAAGCATTATGCCCACTGAGTACAAAACAAAACAATTAAATTGAAACAAACAGACAAAAGCTTATTATGTAAATGCATGTAAAAACTATCTAGGAAAACTGGAAAGAGTATTATTTGCAACCTAACATGAGGGAAAAACCAGATAAGTTATAAAATTATAACACTTCTTGAGCTTGGGAAGCCCTCCAAATTCATTTTCTTCATTAAAAGACCCACTCAAGGGGCACCTGGGTGGCTCACTTCTTTAAGCGTGTGCCTTTGGCTCAGGTCACGAACCTAGGGTCCTGGGATTGAGCCTCACATCGGGCTCCATGCTCAGCGGGGAGCGTTCTTCTCCCTCTCCCTCTGCCTACTGCTCTGCCTACTTGTGTTCTCTTTGTCTGTCAAATAAATAAATAAAATCTTTAAAAAATAAAAATAATAAAAATAAAAGACCCACACAAATAAGAACTCTCCCATAATGGTTTTTCTCTCCACCCTTTGCATTGCCAGAAGCAAGTTTCCCTGTCATTTGCCCATACGTCTATAGCTCTGGCCCATCTACTTTTGCGTAGCTGTCTAGAGTTTGTTATGTATATCTTTTATTTTCTCTAGGACACTAACCTCTTTAGGGTAGAGAACATGTCTAAAGCAGCAATATATCCTGTCCACTATGTGCTATGTCAGTGTTCTCTTACACAGAGTACTTTTTTTTCACTGCCGGTTAATCCACTACTATGCATCTGACACTGGTGCTGTCACTAGAGTGATAGCAACAGAAAGCAGACCATCCCCGTCTTGTGGAATTGACAATCTGGTCGGGGAATAGACATAACAAGTAAATAGCATTTGCTGAAGTGCTAAGAGTGATGAACTTCAAAACTCAAAACCACCTGTGCTTTCTCTAAATCCAAAGACCCACATTTTGAATGCTTTACAAGTCTTTTTTTTTTTTTTTTTCCTGGATGTTTTGTCATCATCTTAAACACAGTGTGCCTCATCTGAATTTAGTAACTTCTCCTGGAATCATCCCTCATTCTCAATTTTCCTATTTCTATTGCCAGAAGTATTTTGGACCAGTGATATAAGGTTTTTGGCTTTTGTTTTTCTTTTGTCTTTTACTCTCTATATTCTAACTGTAACCACATGAGACAAAGTCCTTACCAGCAGCATCTTCATATTTCCTATTTTTATTTCCACTGATGGCTCTCTGGTCAATGCTCTAATCACTTCAGCTCTTCCTCTATTTTCTCTACTTCTACTTGATCTGCACAAACTTACCAACTCTGTTCTCACTCTAAATTATTGGCTGTGTTAAATACCTTTAACACATGCAGTGTCAATACAGACTCCCGTAATCTGTAGCTCTCCTGTTGGAAAAGGCTGTTGGAAAAAGTCCTATCTCCGCATTCTACAACGCTAATAAGAATGAACAACTGGGGGGCACTTGGGTGGCTCAACCGTTAAGCGTCACCTCAGGCTCAGGTCATGATCCCAGGGTCCTGGGATCCAGCCCTGCATCAGGTTCCCTGCTCAGCGGCGAGCCTGCTTCTCCTTCTCTCTCTGCCTCTCTCTGTCAAACAAATACAATCTTAAGAAGGAAAAAAAAAAAAAAAGAATGAGCAACTAGATAGTTGCTGATTTGTTGTGGGGATCTGGGGAATGCTGTGTTTACTGGGGGGTATAGGGTTTCCAGGAAGGGAAGAGTATATATCTGAATTCCAAGATGTCAATGACATCAGAGGGAGTTAAGGGTGATTTGAGATGAACAGGATTAATTAACACTGGACAGAGGCAGAATCAGGTAAGGTTGGGCAAGATATCTCCTGTTAAAGAGTGTGGCTTTTATTTTTCAGGCACTAGAAAGTCAAAGATATGTTTTTAGCAAGGTAATCATGTGATTAGATTGGGAACCTTAAGAGGAAAATCATATGGCAACTCTCTGAGTACTTCAGTTCACATTGTTTATTCATTTTCTGTTAGACAAAGATCTGTTCAAGGATGAGCACTAGGTCATGTTCAACTTTTAATCTCTAGTGCAAACCAAAGTGCCTATAGCAGACGCACACCCTGTATTAATTGACAATGGATTATAACAGAAAGTTTCTTCCATCTTTTGCCATTTAATGAGGGTTTTTTTTTTTTTTTTAGTATAGTTGACACACAATGTTATATTAGTACCACTTAATTATGTTTTAAGGTCATCATTGAACTTCTCAACAGTGTGGATCTTCTCTCTCCAGCTAAACAAAGCACTCCCTTTTTAAAGCATAACTATCATATGATGTTTATCATTAAATCATAATACACTTAATGAGAGCTTTCTCTACACCAGAAACTACTAGAAGCTGGAGGCACAGGGGGTGCGGGACATGACTTTTCCTTTTGTTGGAGGTTACATACAATGTCATTCATAAAGTACTAATAAGTTAGAGGCATGGATAGATTCTATAATTATTTTTTAAAATAATTAGCAACAGCTGTCTTCATACAAAATACGGACAGGCTTTCTACATAAAATACCTTCACTGTTCGTGCTCAGTCCAAACCATCTTTGCCTGATGTGTTCTTCTAAATGTCAGGAATGCCTTTTTTCCCCAGCTCAAGCACATCCTCCAAATTAGTGTGTCACTGGATGTGCTAATTTTGATATATTTTGAAATAACATGATGGATCTTGAAAAGTAACACTCTGAATTGTTTACATAATTAAATTTGTGGCATCTGTTTCTTCTGCAAATATTGTGCTAACCTAAAACCCAAGCAGAAAGAAGAAATAAAGCAACTTCTGTTCAGAACTCTTTTCCTTAAAAGCATCAATTAATAATTCATTTATTATATCAGAGTGAAACTTGTTCCAATAACTTATTAATGAATAACTATATTTTGTCTTGATATGCAAAACCTGTCTCCGGCAATTATAAAATGTCACAGCCTGATTGTAAGTTATACCGAAAGGCCACATGGGGCTAAAGCTCCTATAGTAATATATATTTAGCTTGCCATCATTGGGAAACTTTTATTAAGCAGTTAATTTTGTATGACAATATAAGAAAAACACACAAACTTGATGTCTGTGCTCTCAAGTGTTGTGTCCTAAAATAGTCCCTGGCATCTTCTGTTACTTAGAAAACACTTTCTGAGCATCAACACACACACTGTACTAGAACTTCAATAAGAAACACAAATCTGTCTTTGAGTTTCCCTCAATCCACTGGAGGGTAATGAAGAATGCTTAGTATATAACAGGATCATGCGACCACAGTTGATCTCACTGCCTTCCTAGCCCTGCCTATTTGGGTAGTTGTTCTTCTCCCTGGGAGCAGGAAAAGCCCAGAGGAGCCCTCCATGCTGAGACTGTGATACTTGCCACACCTTAAGCATTTCATAGGTTTCCCCTCTTACCTGTGGTTTTCCATAAGGAAACAATAATCAGTAAGTAGAACAAGTCAGGATATAAGACCTTTCCATTTATTTCCATCAGCCTGCCAACTCATTGGCAGGTACTGCAAGGATCTTCTAACTACTCGGGACCATCTAGATCTGTTGAACTAACCTCTCAAAACTCAACTCTTGACCATCTCCCCACCCCAAAGGAAGCAAACTAGCTGGTATTTCACATCACAGGCTGTTCCCTTTGTTTGCATGTGGCTTTACATTCTATGCTCTCTTCCCCCCACCCCCTCAGAGGATAAATGTATAAATAGTGTGGAGTAAAAAAGTGATGAAATCTAACTTTTAAGAAGTAAAGCTTAGGATTCCCATGCTTCTATCAAACGGTATCTGGGAAGAAATCCTGATAGAGTTCTGACACACAAGGGCTCAGGGTACCATGAAGTAATCTATAGGCCAGGAGCAGCATGAGGGAAAGGCATGGGGCCAAGTTAGCCCAGACCGTGTGCAACAGTTAGACTGTAGCGTGTTTGATTGGGGCATAGAGCATGTGGAGGGCAGTACAAGGAATCAAGATCAAAGGCTGATCAGAGGCCACAGGAAAGAGAGAGACAGACTGAAAGAGAGAAGATAGATAAATATAGAACGAGTTTTACCAGTGAGGGGGAAGTGTAAAGATTTGCCTAAGATGGGAAGGTGCAAGGAAGCATCTCGAACAAGACTGCAGGGGGCAGATCTGAGGAATCAAAACAACAGGTGAAAAAGCAGCATCTGGAGAGGTCCCAAGGGAGGGAAAACTGTGTGCTATAGTGACACGTACAGGATTTGAAGGGGCAAGTTTGTTCTTCATTGTGCCAGAGAATTGGGATAAGTGAAACATAACAACATACTCAAAAAAAAAAAAAAAAAGTTTTAGTTTAGAGACTAACATTTGCTAATGTTAGCTCCTTGACTCCTCACAGCCAAACAAAGATAATTAAACTTACATCCCTAAGAAAGAACATCACTTTCTCAGCATCTTCTCTCATGTCCAAGAGAGAAGTCAGGGGGAGATAGGCAAATAGGGTTTTAATAAGGGCCTTACAAAACTGGAAACTCATTGGGACTGAGCAGTTAGATAACAGCTTTGGATTTCTGGGCACAAGGAAAGGTGTCAAAGCAAGTATTAATAAGCAAGCTGTTAGCCTTAAAGAATGAACTAAGGTATTGATTAACACAGAAGCAGGAAAAATATTCTTTATCCCATGATTCTTGGTTCTGATTCTCATTGAACTTTAAATGGATGGTAGTCAAGGAGTTAGGGTTACACAGAGTTAAAAAGTAAACTGGCTGAACTTCTGTATGTTGAAAAGACACTGAGCTCAAAGAGTCAAGAAAGTATGTCCTCCGTGGCTGATTTTATTTCAAGTCCCCATCTGTTAATTTTGGATGCTCCCTCATGTGTCTCTTTCCCTCTGAAGTGATGCAAAGATGGTTTCCAATGTGTTGATGGTAGGGGTGGTTTCTCTCCTAGTAAGGACTTAGTCTGCCTTCTCTATGATGGAAAAGAGCCACAGGAAGCAAATGCCATGTCTACTGCCTCATCAATATCAGCCTCGGGGCTCCCCAAAGCCCCAGCCTTTACACATTTATCTCTTCCTGTTCTGTGTCAATTTCAACAGTGGGGAATGCCCTGGGGCTGGAATAGACACAAGATCCAAATGAATCAATGTCCTATAAACCAAGTGCTATGCCTTCAAGCAAGGCAGGGCGATTATTACCCAACACGGGTGCCCCTGCTGGTTCTCAAGGACAAGCAGGAGAAGTGAATCCATCACAGCCCTGCCATTTAAGATGCATTTTAAACTGCAGTGGCTCTTCTGCACAGGCATCATTCATTTGTGCTCGGTGTCATTCTTCAGTATTCTTTCCAGACTGGCAATTTGCACAAAAGAAACGAAGAAAAGGCACTGGGCTAGTGAGTTTAAAATGGAAAAATATAGGGATGAGATTGCTCTTTGGGGGGGAAAGGAAAGCTTTGGTGTGAGAGCATCACATGGGCATTTTATTTAACCATAAATCCTTCAACCCACCCTGGGATTGTTAATTACAATGTGTGTGTGTGTGTGTGTGTGTGTGTGTGTGTGTGTGTGTGTGTGTGTAAACATATATGCATGCATGTGTGCATTTCCACAATAGATATAAAGAAGTCTAAGCTTGGTACCCTGTCAGACATTTAATTAGTCTCTATTAAGGAATATGGAGAGGAAATATAGGTATATCCTTAAGATCCCACTCTGATAGAGGAGACAGAAAAGTAAACAAGTTATAATATTAGTGATCAAGTTAGCAGCAGAGATGGACAAAGGGAATGCAGGAGCCTAAAGGTGGGCATTTGACACATCTGGCAGGAGTGCTCAGGGAAGGTTTCTTGTCTGCTAGGTATGCCTGAGCTGAGTTTAAAAGAACAAGAGTACAAAGCAGGGCCAGGGAAGAGCATTCAGAACACAAAGAATCATGTGTTTAGAGAGAGCATTGCATTTGGTGAGGTGTAATGGCTCATCTTGTGTTAAACACAGGGTCTGAGGAAGACAAGAAAGGAGAGATGAAAACAGAGACGGAGGTAGGGCCAGATGCTGGTGGACCTTTTGTCAAGCCATGACAAAGGGTTGGACCCCATGCTGGTTCCAGGAGAACCATAAAGGAGTTTTGTGGATCAGGGTCTGCCATCATTGAACTACAGCTTCATCTAAGTGAAGGTTCTAGACAGAGTTGATTCTTTTAGTATGGAAAAGCATTTTATGGAATGAGTTCTAAAAAAAATTCATTTCTTCTTAACAAAT
Organism: Potos flavus; assembly: GCA_028534135.1. NCBI lineage: Eukaryota > Metazoa > Chordata > Mammalia > Carnivora > Procyonidae > Potos > Potos flavus. The sequence goes on from CM052883.1 coordinate 76,314,655, forward strand.
AATTTGGCCCCAAAACATTTGATCTCCCTTTTATTTGAACTCTAACTATTCTAAGTTGGTACTTTTTCTATGTTGTCTACTTACTATTTTGAGTTGTAATTTTTGCTTTTCCTCCATTAGAATATAAGCTTCTTGCAGGTGTCATTCCTTGATTTTTGTTTTTGTTTTGTCTCTTTCTTCATTTGTTTTTGCTTTCTTCATCACAGGTTACAGTTGAGATTTTTCACATAGGAAGTGCTGATGATCATATATTCCAGAAACGGCAATTGGAAAAATCAGAAAACATGGGCAACACATCTGGCTTAATGACTGATTTCCTTAATCTACTCCCCAACAAGTGGAGCTCTGGAAGCCAATTTTAAGGAACCTGGCTACTCAGCGAGGAGGAATGTTGCAAGGTCTCAGAATGTGGAGCAGGAGGGTGAGGAAGACCTGAAGAGTACTCAGAAGTGTATTGAATTGAGCTCTAAACAGACAGTCCTTGTGAAGCATCCATTTGAAGAGCTGGTCAAAAAGAATTGGAACGACACCCAGGATAACAGGATAGAAATAAGATATTAAGGAGGCCATCTGGTTGAACATATAAAGTTAGAATCATAGCACAAAGGTGCTAGAAGTTAACAGAATTTAAGGGTTCTATTTTAGTCTGAACTAAAAAATGATTCAGACATCAAAGACCCACAAAGATTAAGAAATTAAGACCACAAAAATCTAAATGGAAGTTTAGGTATACTGATGTGTTGTGCCACAAAGGGATGGTGAGAAGTCTGTGATGATGTTTTGCAAGACCACCTGCAGACCATCATGGGTCACAGAGGGGGGAAGGGCCATATATTGCACCAAAATACCCAAGACTGAAGATGCTGGGATGGACAATGACTATTACTTACCTATAAAATGCCTACACTTCTCTTTTTTTCCAAAATACAACTTACAGAGTATCCTTACATTTAGAAACTTGATTAAATAGTATATAGAGCACGAGCAAATAGCTTTGATTGAGTTTCTGAGGATGAGACACATAGTATTTATTTGTCTTTTGGGGATGGGCAGTGGTATTAAAGACATGCAATGGTGTCACCACTCAAAGATTCATGATATTAAGAATGATGAACAAGACAGTGTCATAGAAATGTCTCCTGGTCATTTTCCATGATAGATAGCAGAGATGTAGAACCATGGTATTTAGACTCAGGACTCACTTAGTCATAAAAGTTGTGGCAGGGAATTTTCACCACTGTTAACTTAGTTGTGCTGGCAGAATGTCATGAGGAAATTCTTTGTTATGGGCTGAAGTTGCTCTGGTGGCTGCCAGAGGGATTTTGGCTTATTAACCAAGAGCAAGTCAGACTTCTATGTGGCCATACTCTACATGTGAGGATCCTCCGTGAACCTTGATTTGTCTCCCCTTGACAGTAGTATACTTCCAAGGTAGACCAATCAAGTGTAGACAAATATGAATGTTCCAAGGCTTAGACTCCAGGTCCTCAAAATCATCTGAAGAAAATAAAGTATTAAAAACCATGGGATCACACTCAGAAAATACAGGAAGGTATAAAGCAGGAAAAATCACAATCACCATTCAGACAATATTCTCAAAATGTTGGGAAAATTTTCTTTCAACCTATGTATGTTTCTGTATGTGTGTGAAGATATATATACTTAAGTATGTACGTATTCAGTTAGGATTATGCCACTTTTTTGTTCAAAAATTATCTTTTAGTGAATGTCCTTTGTATTTATGGAGAAAAATAAGTATGATAGTATTTGACTGGTGTAATAGATGTAAACAGGGTGCTAGCACAGTAGGTAAGACATTCCCAAATCTGTCTGGTTGAAAGGGTCAGTGGAAGAAGAGACGATGCCTATTTAGAATTCAAATGGATTAAGCTGGGAGCAAGATGGTGGAGTAGTAGGAGATCTAAATTTCTTTTGGTCCCAGGAATTCAGCTAGATAGTTATTAAACTATTCTGAACACCTACAAACTCAGCAGGAGATCAAAGAAAAGAATAGCAACAATTCTATGAACAGAAAGTGACCACTTTCTGGAAGGTAGGACATGCAGAGAAGTGAATCTGAGGTGATATACAGGAAGATAGACAGCGGTGAGAGGGAGCCTCTGTCAGCTGGCTCCTGGCAAGTGATAGAGCAGTGGAACACAGAATCAGAATTTTTAGAAGTCTGCTCCACAGAGGGACGTCACTCCAGTGGCTAAGCCATGATGGAAACCTCACTGGGACAGTGTGGTCTCAGGAACCTCAGGGTCACAAAAAGACCAGCTGTGCCTGAGAAGAGCAGAGCTCCCAAGTACCAGAATGGGGAAGCCAGCTACAAAGACAGAGCTAAGGAGTGGGCTCTCAGCACGGGGTTGCTATAAACTTTGATCTGAGGCTTCGTCAGGCCACTACTCTTTGAGCAGGGATCCCACAAGTGGCAGATCCAGGGAGATTCCCTCTTCCTACATAGGTAGGAGTGGCACGGGAGTCTGCTGCAGGAATCTGCTGGGTTTGGAGACCCCAGATGGGGCCGTGTGCCAGAGAGAGAAATGCTCGGTCACAGGCTGGGTGAGTTTGGAGTGTGGCCAGAGACCAGGGAGACAGGAGTGATTGATAGCTTTTCTCTGAGGGCTCACTGAAGAGGGAGACCCCAAGTTCTTGGCTCCTCGAGGGCCGGAGATTGGGAGGCCTCCATTTTTATTCTCATCCTTCAAAGCTGTACAGAAGGCTCTCAGGGAACAAAAGCTACCAAGAGCAAACCCGAGCAGATTACTTAGCCTGGTCCCTGGAAAGGACAGTGCAGTTCCACCTTGGGCATAGACATTTAAGAATCACTGCAACAGGCCCCTCCCCCAGAATATCAGCAAGAATATACAGCCAAAAGCAAGTTCACCAATCAATGAGAACTGCAAAACTCCAGCACTAGGGAAATACAACACATAAATACACATAAACACATAAATACAACACATAAATACAACACAGAATTCATGGCTTTTTCCCCATGATTCTTTAGTCTTTCAAAGTTAATTTTTTAAAATTTTCTTTATTTTTTAAAAATTTTTCCTCTTTCCTATTTTAACCATAACTTTATCAATACCTTTTTAAAAATCTTTTTTAATTTTCATTTTTACAGTCCTATACTGTCCCTTCATTGTATTTAACCTTATTTTTGGAATACATATAAGTTTTTCTTTCCTTAAAATTTTGGAATATATTTTCTTCTAACAGACCAAAATATACCCTAAATCTAGTGTATGGTTTGTTCTAGTCTCCTACCTGATTACATTCTCTCCTTTTTTTTTATATATATATATATATATTCTTTCTTTTTTCAACCAACTTCTTATCAATTCCTTTTTTTTAAATCATTTTTAATTTTCATCTTTACAGTCATATTCCATCCCTTCATTGTATTTACCCTTATTTTTATATATATATAAGTTTTTCTTTCTTTAAAATTTGGGAAGGCAGTTTCTTCTAATAGACCAAAATACACCCCAAATCAGGTGTGTGGCTTTGTTCTATTCACCAACTGGATCATATACATATATTTTTTCCCTTTCTTTTCCCTTCAGTTTTGGGTCTCTTCTGATTTGTTTAGTGTATATTTTTCTGGGATCGTTGTTACACTTCTAGCATTTTGTTCTCTCATTAATCAATTCTTCTCTGGAAAAAATGACAAGATGGAAAAGCTCACCACTAAAAAAAAAGAACAAGATTGCAGTACCCACTGCCTGGGACCTAATCAATACGGACATTAGTAAGATGTTGGAACTAAAGTTCAGAATGACAATTATAAAGATACTAGCTGGGCTTGAAAAAAGCATAGAAGATTCTAGAATGTCCCTTTCTGGAAAAATAAAATAACTAAAATCTAACGAAGTTGAAATAAAAAAAAGCTATTAATGAGGTGCAGTCAAAAATGGAGGCTCTTACTGCTAGAATAAATGAGGCAGAAGAGAGAATTAGTGATATAAAGACCAAATGATGGAGAATAAAGGCTGAGACAAAGAAAGATAAACAACTACTGGATCATGAGGTAGAGTTCCGGATATAAATGATACCATAAGATAAAACAATATGGGAATAATTGGGATCCCAAAAGAAGAAGAAACAGAGAGAGAGGCAGAAGGTATACGGGAGCAAATTATAGTGGAAAACTTCCTTAATTTGGGAAAGGAAACAGGTCTCAAAATCCAAGAGGTACAGAGAACCCCCCTCAAAATCAATAATATAGGTCAACACCCCATCATCTACTAGTAAAACTTAAAAGTCTCAGAGACAAAAAGAAAATCCTGAAAGAAGCTGGGAACAAGAGATCTGTAACCTACAACAGTAGAAATATTAGATTGGCAGCAGACCTATCCACAGAGACCTGGCAGGCCAGAAAGGACTGGCATGATATATTCTGAGCACTAAATGAGAAAAACATGCAGCCAAGAATACTATATCCAGCTAGGCCATCATTGAAAATAGAAGGAGAAATAAAAAACTTCCAGGACAAACAAAAACTAAAAGAATTTTCAAACACCAAACCAGCCCTACAGGAAATAATGAAAGAGGCCCTCTAAGCAAAGAGAGAGCCTAAAAGGAACAGAGACCAGAAAGGAACAGAGACAATATACAGTAACAGTCACTTGACAATACAATGGCACTAAATTCATATCTTTCAATAGTTACCCTAAATGTAAATGGGCTAAATGTCCCTATTAAAAGACACAGGGTGTCAGAATGGATAAAACAACAAGACCCATCAATATGCTGTCTGCAAAAGACTCATTTTAGGCCCAAAGACACCTCTAGATTTAAAGTGAAGGGGTGGAAAACCATTTACCTTTCTAATAAACATCACAAGAAAGCTGGAATGGCAATCCTTATATAAGACAAATTAGATTTTAACCCAAAAACTATAAAAAGAGATGAGGAAGGACACTATATCATACTTAAAGGGTTTGTACAACAAGATCTAATAATTTTAAATATCTATGCCTCTAACATGGGAGCAGCCAATTATATAAACCAACAAAATCAAAGAAACACATTGACAATAATACAATAATAGTAGGTGACTTTAATACCCCCTCACTGAAATGGAGAGATCATCTAAGCAAAAGATCAAGAAGGAAATAAAGGTTTCAAATGACACACTGGCCCAGATGGACATCACAGATATATTCAGAACATTCCACCCCAAAGCAACAAAATACATATTCTTCTCTAGTGCACATGGAATATTCTCCAGAATAGATCATATCCTTGGTCACAAATAAGGTCTCAACTGGTACCAAAAGACTGGTATCATTCCCTGCATATTTTCAGACCACAGTGCCTTGACAATGGAACTCAACCACAGAGGAAAGTTGGAAAGAACACAAATACATGGAGGTTAAAGAACATCCTACTAAAGAATGAATGGGTCAACCAGGAAATTAAAGAAGAATTAAAAAATTCGTGGAAACAAATGAAAATGAAAAGACAACTGTTCAAAATCTTTGGGATGCAGCAAAGATGGTCCTGAGAGGAAAGTATATAGCAATACAAGCCTTTCTCAAGAAACAAGAAAGGTTTTAAATATACAACGTAACCCTACACCTAAAGGAGCGAGAGAAAGAAGAGCAAATAAAACCTAAACCCAGCAGGAGAGGAGAAATAATAAAGATCAGAGCAGAAATCAATGAAATAGAAACCAAAAGAACACTAGAACAGGTCAATGAAACTAGGAGCTGGTTCTTTGAAATAATAAGATTGATAAAGCCCTGGCCAGACTTATTAAAAAGAAAAGACAAAGGATCCAAATTATTAAAATCACGGATGAAAGAGGAGAGATCACAACCAACACCAAAGAAATACAAATAATTATAGGAATATATTATGAGCAACTATAGGCCAGCAAATCAGACTATCTGGAAGAAATGGAGCATTCTTAGAGATGTATAAACCACCAAAACTGAACCAGGAAGAAGCAGAAAACCTGAACAGATCCATAACCTGTAAGGAGATTGAAGCAGTCATCAAAAATCTCCCAACAAACGAGAGCCCAGGGCCAGATGGCTTCCCAGGGGAATTCTACCAAACATTTAAAGAAGAATTAATACCTATTCTCCTGCAACTGTTCCAAAAAATAGAAATGGAAGGAAAACCTCCAAACTCATTTTATGAGGCCAGCATTACTTTGATCCCAAAACCAGACAAAGACCCCATCAAAAAGGAGAATAATAGACCAATACCCCTGATGATCACGGATACAAAAACTCTCACTACAATACTAGCTAATAGGATCCAACAGTACATTAAAAGGATTATTCACCACGACCAAGTGGGATGTATTCCTGGGCTGCAAGATTGGTTTGACATCCACAAATCAATCAATGTGATACAATACATTAATCAAAGTAAGGACAAGAACCATATGATGCTCTCAATAGATGCTGAAAAAACATTTGACAAAGTACAGCAACCTTTCTTGATCAAAACTCTTCAAAGTGTAGGGAAGGAGGGTACAAACCACAATATCATAAAAGCCACCTATGAAAAACCCACAGCGAATATCATTCTCAGTGTGGAAATACTGAGAAGTTTTCCCCTAAGGTCAGGAATACGGCAAGGATGTCCACTATCACCACTGCTGTTCAACATAGTATTGGAGTCCTAGCCTCAGCAATCAGACCACAAAAAGAAATAAAAGACATCTGAATTGCCAAAGAAGATGTCAAACTCTCACTCTTTGCAGATGATGTGATACTTTAGTGGAAAACCCAAAAGACTCCACTATAAAACTGCTAGAACTCACAGGAATTCAGTGAAGTGTCAGGATATAAAATGAATGCACAGAAATCAGTTGCATTTCTATATACCAACAACGAAACAGAAGAAAGAGAAATCAAGCATTTGATCCCATTTACAACTGCACCCAAAATCGTAAGATACCTAGGAATAAATCTAACCAAAGAGTCAAAGAATCTGTACTCTGAAAACTGTAGAATATTCATGGAAGAAATTGAGGAAGACACAAAGAAATGGAAAAACTTCCCATACTCATGGATTGGAAGAAGAAATTGTGAAAATGTTTATGCTACCTAGAGCAATCTACACATTTAATGCAACCCCTATCAAAATACCATCAACTTTTTTCAACGAAATGGAGTAAATAATCCCATAATATGTATGGAACCAGAAAGGACCCGGAATAGCCAGAGGAATGTTGAAAAAGAAAACCAAAGTTGGTGGCATCATAATTCCAGACTTCAAGCTCTATTTACAAAGCTGTAATCACCAAGACAATATGGTACTGGCACGAAAACAGACTCATCGATCAATGGAACAGAATAGAGAGCCCAGAAATGGACCCCCAACTCTATGTCAACTAATCTTTAACAAAGCAGGAAAGAATGTCCAATGGAAAAAGACAGTCTCTTCAACAAATGGTGTTGGGAAAATTGAACTGTCACATGCAGAAGAATGAAACTGGACCATTTCCTTATACCACACACAAAAATAGACTCAAAATCGATGAAAGACCTCAATGTCAGACAGGGATCCATCAAAATCCTTGAGGAGAACACAGGAATCAACCTTTTCGACCTCAGCTGAAGCAACTTCTTCCTAGAAACATCTCCAAAGGCAAGGGAAGCAAGGGCAAAAATGAACTATTCAGACTTCGTCAAGATAAAAATCTTTTGTGCAGCAAAGGAAATAGTCAACAAAATCAAAAGACAACTGACAGAATGAGAGAAGATATTCGCAAATGACATATCAGATAAAGGTCTAGTATCCAAAATCTATAAAGAACTTCTCAAACTCAATACCCAAAAACAAATAATCCAATCAAGAAATGGCAGAAGACATGAATAGACATTTCTGCAAAGAAGACATCCAAATGGCCAACAGACACATGAAAAAGTGCTCAACATCACTTGGCATCAGGGAAATACAAATCAAAACCACAATGAGATACCACCTCACACCAGTCAGAATGGCTAAAATTAACAAGTCAGGAAACGACAGGTGTTGGTGAGGATGCAGAGAAAGGGGAACCTTCCTACACTGTTGGTGGGAATATAAGCTGGTGCAGCCACTATGGAAAACAGTATGGAGTTTCCTCAAAAAGTTGAAAAGAAAGCTACCCTAAGACCCAGCAACTGCACTACTTGGTATTTAGCCTAAAGATACAAATGTAGTCATCTGAAGGGGCACATGCACCCCAAGTTTTATAGCAGCAATGTCCACAATAGCCAAACTACAGATGGAGCCTAGATGTCCATCAACAGATGAAAGGATAAAGAAGATGTAGTACGTATATACAAGGGAATATTATGTAGCCATCAAAAAACCCACAAAATCTTGCCATTTACAATGACATGGATGGAACTAGAGGTGTTATGCTAAGTGAAATAAGTCAGAGAAGCACAATTATCTATGATCTCATTGATATGAGGAATTTGAGAAACAAGACAGAGGATCATAGCAGAAGGCAAGAAAAAATGAAATAAGAGGAAACCAGAGAGGGAGACAAACAATGAGACTCTTAATCTCAGAAAACAAACTGAGGGTTGCTGGAGGGGAGGGCAATAGGAGGGATGGGGTGACTGGCTGATGGACATTGGGGAGGTTATGTGCTATAGTGAGTGCTGTGAATTATGTAAGACTAATGAATCACAGACCTGTACCCCTGAAACAAGTAATACATTATATGTTAATTTAAAAAGTTAAAAAAAAGAATTATCATATTAAAAAAAGAATTCTAATAGATTAATGAGAATTGTTTAGGTATAAAGTACGGAGAGTACAGGGAATATGAACTGGAAGGCTAAATTGTCCAGAATTACAAAGCTTATAGCATGTTAGAGAAACTGCAAATGGCTTGGTATGGCTGGAGGATAGTATTTGCAGTGCATATTAAGGATTGGTATGTGAATTAACAAAGAAATATGTTCAGTGGAGTTCAGATATCCCTCTTTATTCAATATTTTGTGAAATCTGTAGAGAATCAACATCAACAATCCTTAAAATTCAAAATTAGGGAAGAAGGGGTTGTCAGTGGAAATGGAACCTCAAGAACCTCCAAAAAACCTTTGTTCCATAAAAGCAATAAGAAATTGGCAAAATAATTGTCAGAATAGTTTTTTAAAGATTTTATTTATTTATTTATTTATTTATTTATTTATTTATTTATTTATTTGAGAGAGAGAGAGAGAGAACAAAAAGGGGGGCAAGATGCAGCAGGAGAGGGTGAAACATACTCCCCACTGAGCAGGGAGCCTGATACAGGCTGATCCCAGGACACCGAGAACATGATCTGAGATGAAGGTAGATTCTTAACTGACTGAACCACTCAGATGCCCCTTGTCAGAATAATTTTTAAGAGGTCCGCATATTAACCAAAATCTTTCAGTAATCTGGAGAGTATTTATTCAAAAAAATGGCTGAATCTCCAGAATAACAGTAAGCTGTATGGAATTTTAACTTGTGCTATTTCTAACCCTCATCCCCTGTCCCACAGTAGCCTTAAAAGCTAACAGCCAACAATCATGGCAAAGAGCAGCAGAAGGGCACCCACTGAAAGGGGCAGAATGGAACTGGTATTCCTTCAGTGCCCCAACAATTGCCATTATTGCCCTATCTGACAGTCCTGTGAAAAGCCTCATTCTCAAGGCTATTTTCATTTGTTCTAACTTGGAGCTCCCTCAGTGTGAACAGCCTTTTTCCTAGGGAATTTGTTTAAAAAATAAGTGACGATTGCTTAACATTATAGCTGCCTTAGGCAGTGGATGACAGATTGAACAAACAATAGCTACCCAAAAAGCTTAAAAAGAAAAGCTGTGAAATGAGATATGTTTGACAAACATTCAAAATGTTTGACATGTTCCTCAGAATAGATAAGGACAAGTGTAGGTGTAGGACTATACACCTGCCCAGGGCTATGAACATGATCAGAAGATACCTGATGATGCTCTAAGCTCCCATTTTTGCTAACCTTGAAGCTCTGCATAAATAAGAAGTAAAAGGTAAGGCAGAATTGTCAAATGCCTGGCTCATTTGTTTAAGGGGTGTCACAACCTTCACACATACAGCGTATGGACAAAGACTAGGAGATTTGTTAGCTCCAGGCATTTAAGGAAATTTTTGTCTAATCATGAGCTAACACTGAGATAACCAGTCAGAAACGTCATTTTACAGACATGACAAAAAATAGACTTCACAGAATTAGTCACTAAACAAGGGGTGCCTGGGTGCCTCAGTCAGTTAAGCATCCGACTCTTGATTTCAGCTCAGGTCATGATCCCAGGATCCTGAGATTAAGCCCTGCATTTTGCTCCAACCTGGGCATGGAAACTGCTTAGGATTCTCTCTCTTCCTTTCCGTCTGCCCCTCCTCAAGTTCACTCTCTCTCTCTCTCTCTCTCTAAAATAAATAAAATCTTTAAAAAAGAAAAAAAAAAAAGAAAAGCCACTAAACAAGCAATAATGCCACTAGCAACAACAACAAAACCTGAATGGGGTAGAGAATTTAATTTCCAAAGTTGCTACAATATATTATTTGAAATGTCCTGTATTTAATAAATAAATAAAGAAAAAAAGTATGTCACATACTAAAAAAAAAAGGAAAAGAAAAGAAAGAAACTTATACATTGTACATTTTCAACTGGTGACTTGTATGGTCCATGTAAAGGAAAAAAAAAATTATCAATGAAAACTATTCCTTAGGAAGTCCAGACATTGGAATGACAAGAAAAAGATTTAAAGTCATAATTTTAAATATATGCTTATGATAAAGGAAGCTATGTAAAAACAATAATCATATTTATGATATATACATCTATGAATATATATGATCAATCACATGAATTATAATCTTAAATCCTACAAACAACACCTCTTGACAGATTCCATTTTCCTTATTTTACTAAAGAGAAAATATTAAATGACATGCCTGAATCTCTCCCCACAGGTGCCAGAATAAGGATTCAAACCCCGTTCAACTGACCCTATAGCCAGATCTCCTTGCACTGCTCTGTGCTACTTGCACCCTTTTGTCATCTCTCTATGAGAGCTGAAACAAGAAGGCAGAGCATTGCTTTGTTTGACCTCAGCAGAGAGCATACAGATTGGGTGACTCAAATTTTTTGCCATTAGATACATGAACTCAAATGGCCACCAAGGTGCCACTAATATTAATTTTGGCATTAGAAATATTTTTGTAAGAAGGGAACTTTAAAGATATGAAATCTATGAATAATGAAGATTGATCGTAATTTGTGTGATAACTACAAAAAAGCTGGAAGAAATATAGCTATATAGGAGCAAAGCATTTATATACTTTGAAATTATGTTGGTATTCATTCAAACTAGATTATTATAAATTAAGATGTTAATTGTAACCCCCAGGGCGACCACTAAGAAAATAATTAAACAACAACATCAAATTAAAGAATGACAGGGTAATTAAAATAACACAATAGGTACTGTTATTTAACATGAGAAAAGACATCAATACAAGAGAAATAACAACAGACAGACATAAGACACACAGAAAACAAATAGCCAAGTGGCAGATGTAAATCTTACCTAGTCAGTAATTACATTAAATGCAAATATGTTAATCATTCCAAAAATAGATTAAAAAAGAAAACAAAACTTGATCTGAACTATATGCTGTCTACAGATAAATGCACTGTAGATTCAAAAACAAATAGAAGGAAAGTAAAATGAGGAAAGAGATGTATTCCATGTAAACTATAAACAAAGGAGAGTAGAATGACTATAAAAATATCAAAAAAATGGCCTCAAGATGAAACTTATTATTAGAGACAAAGAATTATATTTATAGTGATACATCTGTCAATATTCAAGAAGATATAACAATTTAAATATATATGTACCTAAAAGGAAAGCCCAAAAAGACTTGAAACAAAAAGAGACAGAATTAGAAAACTAGACAATTCAAAAATTATAGTTGCAGACTTCAATACCCCACTTTCAGTGATGATAATGTTTTAGGCAATGGAGACGAATGAGTTATAAATACTCCTTTCATCCCATGAGCTTCTTCTCATCCATCCAGGCCCTGCTGCAGGCAGCGCTTGGACAAGGTTTGGTCTGACTCTGGCATTAGTCTTCTCTGTGTATTCATTCAACTTTTCTCTTAACTCATAATAATTTTGGCTCTCTCATAATCAGGCATGTTTTTTTCTTTGTCTCTCAGTCAAGATAATGAACTGCAAGAATAAGGAAAGGTTGCTTTTGAGCATATGCTCTGGTATAAGTGTATGTGCTCAAAAATGTTTGAAGAATGTAATGAATATTCACTAATTATTATGCAGTTGGCATCAAAAGGTGAGATTGGCTGAGTTACATAAAGATCAACACAAATTTGAAGGGATTATACTGCTAAAAAGTTTGAAAACAACTCAGGAAATATTCATTAACTTCTAGGGCTTTCCTGTTAATGATATGACCTTTATAAATACAACAGGCTGATTAATAAAAGGTAAACAAACTTTCTATTTTCCAGAAATTGTTGGTATGAACTTTATTGCAATTTCCTTCATCTGAGATTGGAATTTTGTTTTTCCTGTTCCATGTCAGGTTTCTATCGCTGTGAGGTCAGAAATTAATAATTAAGGATGTAGGAAAAAGCTATTTACCCATTTCTTCCTGGGTGAAAATTTACAAAGTTTTGGTTTCAAAAGTAATGAAGACTACAGTGTCAGATAGATACAAGAAATGTCACAGAGAAACAAGTAGAAAGATTAATAGAAAGTTTCTATTGTCCTCTTCATCCAACTTCCTGATGTGTGTGTGGTGTGTATATGAAACCCACTGGCAGAAACAATTTTCTATCTAATGGGATTTAAGTTATAAAATAATAATAAAATCTATGGGCTTGAAACAGCCACAAAGAGATTAGAAATATTATGTTTTCTCAAGTAATAATAAGTTGAATATAGATGAATAAAATTTCTTTTTCCCCCCCGAAGGCTTATTTTCTCCTTTCTGTTGTTTACAAGAACTGTCATTCTTCTCTTGGATCAGTTATTCCAGACATTTTTCAAGAGAATCCAGTTTGTGGAAGGGGACTCAAGCACTTTCTATACAGGGAAGCCCTTCAGTTAAATTGTAGATGGATGGGGAGAAGGGCAGATGAGGTAGTCAACATTGTATTCATCTGCCAATCATATTTAATCATTGTGGTTTGGGGGTAGTAATTAGAACTCTGAATTTGCTGTTCAATGAAGACTCCTAGGACATAATCCCTATTCTTCAAAGGCAGGTTTCATTTTGGGGTGTATGTACATGTACATGCATGTTTGCACGCACACATTGCATATATTCTATACCATACCATAATTGTTTTAGAATGTTTGGAACTATGTGGGTAAGAGATATAATAGGTTGAGTTTCTGAATATTTGATAGTTGCAATGTTTTAATGAAAAATAATGCAAATTTTATTCATTCACTTATTCATTTGTAATGTATTGGGGAATTATTTTTATGGCAGACACTCTCTTACAAGAGATTTCAGTCCAAGAGTGTTAGACAAAATAATACATTCCACTTAGAAGACATTTAAAAAATAAATTTCCCAAATAATCTATTTCTCATAATACCTACCTTTCAGAGCTTCTAAATAGTAGAATATTTGGTGAGCTATCAGCTATTTTTGTACTTTTTGCCATATATACTAAAGAGGGATACTTATAGCTGGGTTGTCAATTAAAGAAAAGGATCTTTCTCATCTGTGTACTAATATAAATCTAAAGTAAGTTAAAGTTTCTGGCATTAGGAAAATAGTTTGTAAAATTGTGAATTTTATGTTGAAAATCCAAAAGTTGATGCAGCAGACTATAACTATCCCAAACCCCCAAGATAGATAATCCCTTCATTAGATCCCCAGAAGAGAAATAAGGCACTATTTAAAGCCAATTTATTCATACTAACTTTGTCTTATATATTTTCTTTTCTTTTCTTATTTTTTGTATTTTCTTAATAAACAAATACTAAAAGGAATCTGGGCAACACAACTTAAATGCTAAAAAAAAACATAAATTTTCATAATTTCAAAGGCTAGAGAACCAATTTTTTCCATTTGTTTACTAGAGGCATAACCTATTCAAGAAAAATCCAAAGGGGGGGAATAAAATGAAAATGAAGCAGTTCTGGGGGTTGGCCACTGGATCCAGACAGGGGAAGCATTTCCATCTGGTTTGGCTATGTTTTGATGCTGAGTTCACTTTATGCTAGTAGAATGAGGGTTGCCACAAGAAACCAAGTAATGCATGAGTAAGACTAATTATTTATTTAGGTAACCTCAAATTGAGGCAAGAAAAATGAAATCAGTGAAATGTGGTTATCAGACTGTACTCTCTTATATGAAGGACTGTGCAGCGTAGAACACAATAGCAGTATTGCTGGAAGAGGGAAATGGTTTATAAACAATTTATGGATATTTGTTTTTTTTAAGATTTTATTTATTTATTTGACACCAAGAGAGACAGCAAGAGAGTGGGAGGAGTGGGAGAGAGAGAAGCAGGCTCCCCACTGAGCAGGGAGCCGGACATGGGGCTTCTGAGCTGAAGGCAGACACTTAATGACTGAGCCTCACAGATGCCCCAATTTATGGATATTTCCAAATACTGTTTTGATAATTTGGGCATGGGTCTAATCCCTTGCATTACAGAAAAGAAAAATACACTGTGATGCTGACATGTGGCATGGGCTGAGGCAAGGTGTTGGGCACATTCAAGTACGTATTCCTTATTGGGTTGAATATTAACATTTTCACTACCATCATTAGGCACAATTAACATTTATTCAAGTTCTCTGTACTGGGCATTATACAGAAGGACCTTATTCCCTATTCTAGAAATATTGTTGTAAAGAAACTACTTGACCTTTGTTAATAACCTGTCCGAATATTTTGTAATGAAGACTTCTTTTTTTTAAGTATGACATGCCTTGATATTGCAGAACATACCTGGAAATGCTTTAATTGGAATGTACAGTCCAAGACAGGTGCCCAGTATTATTGACTATGGAGGCTAAGTGAGGCTGGTAAATGTGCCTTCTGAGCGGTGGGGGCTGGTGAACAGGGTCAGATACTAGACTGAACAGGTCAGCGGCTGTACTTACTAATGTCACCCAGAAACAATAGATCCAGAATAAGGAATGAGAATCATTGTCAAGAGAAAGCCATGAAAATAATGCTGGAATATACTTAATATTTATACTGAATCTGTAGGATAAAGGGAGTGCAAAAATGAGAGTAGAAAATGCAGTACAGGTCAACATTATTGAGCAAAAGGGAAAGACAGGAACTGGATGTTTTGGGGAATGAGGCAAAATTGGAAATAGCTGAAAACAAAGATGAAGAACATGGATTAGACTGCCTATCTGAGTTGAGACTGCGGTTTGGCCAAGTTAGTAAAGCCAAGAAACCTGAACACAGTCTGCATCCTATCTATCTTGTTTCATTATTGTATTTTCCTTCATTCTAGACACTGTTTTCTGGGTGTGCCAGGCAACCAGTGTCATTGTCTACTCATTCTTTGGTATACTCCATGTCCTACTCATCACTCCACTCTGCACTGAGGCATTCTGGAGTGCTCCCAGAGTCAGCCTATCTCCCAGTCCCCAAGTGGAAGTTATTTTATTTGTTTTTAAGATTTATTTATTTATTTGAGAGAGAGGGAGAGAGAATCTCAAGCACTCCCCAAGCTCAGTGTGGAGCCCGATGGGGGACTCCATCTCATTACTCTGAGATCAGGCCCTGAGATCACGACCCAAGCCAAAACCAAGAGTTGGATGCTTAACCAACTGCACCACCCAGGTGCCCCCTCCAAGTGGAAGTTTTAATAACTGTTCCTGACAGCTGCATAAGTGGGATTGCATATTTTAGGGGAAGGGAAGGAAGCAAAAACAAATCTACTTATAGAATAAAAGTTAAACTGTATTATAGGATGAAAAATGACCCATGTTCTCACGTGGGTGTCACTTTATCCCAAGGTAGAGAAATTAGGGATCTTTAATGCAAAAACAAAGAATAAAGGCAGTTCTAATGAGAAACAGTTTGTGTACTGATCATTCCTTTGGAGTGTCTTATGCACAGATTCTTTCCTAGGCTTCTCATACTTTCTTGTGCACTCGAATGACCTGGGCTTTGTGACAACCCATTTTTTTTTTTTTTTTAGGAGGTCTGGAATGCAGAATGTGTTTCTAGCACATTTCCAGGAGGTAGCAAAGCTGCTGATCTCCACACCACATTGAGAATAGAGGGACTCCCCACTAGTATCTACTGGGCAGGGACTGTTCTATTCAATTCTATCTTCATGATGCTGAGCTCAGTGCCTACCACCTAGTAAGTGCTCAATGAATGTTGTTGAGTGGTGGTATTACTTAAGCTTATCTGAATTTTTTTTTTATTATACTGCAAAGATAATAGAGGATGTGAGTGCAGGGATTAAAGAAGTCAGAAAAGAAGAGAAAGAAGAAGTGAAAGAAGAAAGAGATCCAGGGTAAATATGTAGAAACTTGGGAATGTCATCATTTAATTTGGAAAGGGGGGATAATGTGAGGGTCAGAGGAGGAGCCAAAGGGAAGACACACAAATGTGTGTGTGTGTCAGGAAAGTGGGAAGAGGAGCAAGAGAAGGCAGCATATGTAGGAGCAGGAATTGTCTTGATTAGCAGAGTCTTAAACATCATGTAATGAGTATAAGAAGGGTACACACAAGTACATGTGTGAAATGAATAAAAACTGTTTGGGTAATGGGGTATTGGTGCTGAACATTTACACATACAATGTCACATTTAAACCATAATTGGTTCGAATCAAAACACAAGATTTTTGTGATGAAATTGTGAAATTTGACTCAACATCTGAAAATCAGTTGATGTTTTATATCAGTGAATAACAAAGGTCACGTGATAATCTGAAAAGATGCAAAATGTTTGACAAAATCCAACAAATATTCATGATAAAATACCCAACAATCTGTGAACAGAAGGGAATGTCTTCACCATGAGAAAGGGTACCAATGAACAACCCACAGTTAACATCATATTTAACGGTGAAAAACTGGATTCATTCCTCCTACAATTATAAAAAAAAAAACAAGGATGTCTGAATTTCTATTTAACTTTATAATGGAGGCTCTAGTCAGCAAAAACAAACAAACAAACAACAACAACAAAACCAAAAGGCATCCAGATTGAAAAGGAAGAAATAAAACTATTCACAGATGAAATGATCTTGGGTGTAAATATATATACATATACATATATATATATATATCCCTAAAGAATGCCCTACAAATCTATTAGAATTAATTAATGAGTTATTAGTATAATATAGAATATAGTAGAGAGATGAATGTATATGTTCACACAAAAACTTGTAAATAGATATCTCAAATGCCCATAACTAATGGATGGGTAAAATAAGATGCGGTATATCCATCCCATGGAATATTATTCAGCCATAAAAGGAATGAAGTGCTGATGCATACTACCTAGAACAACCTTGAAAATATTATACTATGTGAAAGAAGCCCATCACAAAAGGACACATATGTAATATTGCTTCATTTATATGAAATTTTTAGAGCAGATGAATCTATAGAGATGGGAAGCAGATTAGTGGTGCTTATGGCTGGAGGATGAGGATGGGGAAAGACAGTGATAGCTGAAAGGACAGGATATCTTTTGGAGATGATAAAATATTCTGAAATTGACTGTGGTGATGACAGTTGCCCATCTCTGTGAATAAAAGATAAAAATACTGAAGCTAAGTGGATGACTTATATATCTACTACATATTAATAAAGCCGTTAAATTTTAAAGAAGCTGCTTCTAGGGGTGCCTGAGTGGCTCAGTCAGTTAAGCATCTGCCCTTGGCTCAGGTCATGATCCCAGGATCCTGGGATTGACCCCCCACATCAGGCTTCTTTCTCAGCAGGAAGCCTGCTTCTCCCCTGCCTTCCATTCCCCCTGCTTTTGCTTGCTCTCTCCTTCTCTCTCTCTGTCAAACAAACAAACAAAAAATCTTTAAAGAAGCTGCTTCTGATGAAATTTTGGCTTTGTCTTTTCATTTGAATGTATATTCAAAAGATATGAAGCACCTACTATATTCCATGCACTTTCCCAACACTGGAAATCAAATAGAGTGAGTGGCCTGACAGAACCATTCTGTGCAGTCTGCACACATTTCTGCTTCTGCCAGTAAGGAGTGACTCAGTTACACAATAGGTGTTTATCGAACACTAGCCACACAAGTGGTCCTGAGATGACAGAGACCAAGGCCATGGTTATGGTCCTCAAAGCAGATCATCTTTTAGAGTCAATGCAAACAAATGTCAAGCAGATGACAGAGAGGAGGCATTTAATCTACTCATAAAGTGTCAGGTCACAAGGTTTCTGAAACCTTCCTGAGAGAGCATGTCTGAGCTATCTCTGGAAGGGTGGCTAGGTACTGGCCATTTAGATAAGGCAGAACACTACAGGTCTGGCAGAGCAAACATGGGGACAGGACAGAACCTCGGAAGTCTGCGTGCCCTACCTTCAAAGGAAACTGATAGAGGATTAGTGGGGAAGTTTCATTTTTTGTTTCTTAGTTTCACTGTCCTCCCACCCTCTCGTTGGCTAGGAACCCCACTAGCAGAAGAGAGCCCTGCTCCAGATTCAGGGAATGAGGCGCTCCCAAATGATGAGGAGAGGTAAAAATGGGGATAGCATGGGGCAGAGGAAACACCAGAAACAGGAGAATTCCTCAGTGTATCAATAAGGTATCCAGTACTAGAAAGTCTTGCAAGATTGAGGATTTACAAGACTGAGTAGTCATCAGAAGTTTAGCCACTGGTTTAAGAATAATACCTGGGATTCATAGGGGACATTGCCTTCCAAAGCACCTTCCCATCTATTCTCCACTCTCCTTCTGGCTATGAGCAAGAGCTGGCTATTAGGCTTGCAGAGGGGAGAATTTCAATGGCCTCTCTGAATTTGTGCCATTCCCTACTCTCTGCAGCCTGGAGGGTCCTCCTGTTATCCATGCAACAGGGAAAGCCATTTTCTGAACCACTGCTGCAATCTAGACACTGTGCTAGAGGCTGAGGAAGCATTTCATTCTCACAAGAACCTCCTGAGATGTGAATTTTTATCCTGGTTCCTACTGAGGAAGTTGAGGATTAGGAGAGTTAAGTAAGTAACATGCTCAAGACAACACAGCAAGTAAAATGCAGAATTGAGTCTTACATCCAGATAAGTTTGTGTACTTTCTGCTGTAGCATGATGCTTTGAAAAAGCAAAACCTGGGTTTCTTCTGAAGACCACTGAATTTACAAAATTATTAAAATATAAATGAAGGCTATAGAAATTTTGGAGAAGTGGTAATTCCTCCCCAAAGTACATGAACATTTCCAACATTAGGGAGTCTTTGAGGCCATCATTATGTAATAGGTACATACATATATTTACACATAGTATTTTTGTATATAATATAAAATTAATCTATATAATCTACATACACATGTAATGTGCATATAATAATGTAAATCTGCACACACATACACATATACATATGGACACAGAAATCACAGAATCACTGCTGACCCACTAACTCATCCTCTGGCTGATCAGTGAAAGTCTACAGATAAAAAGTCATTTTGGAGGGTCTGAGCAGCAGCAGTTAATAGAAGATGTCCACCTTGGTAGGACCTTAACTGATAGCCTCTCTGTAGCCTACAGGGTCAGAAGTAGTGTGTGTGTCTGTGTGTCTGTGTCTGTGTGTATATTGGAGGGTTATGGGAAGGAGTAGAATAACTTCAGATTCTGAAGAGCTCCAGAAATGCTTATGATAATTCCTAAGGTTGATTTGTTAAGTAGTTTGCATGTTGGAATGCATTAAATTAGAAAGGTGACTATAGAAATGAAGCCAGACAACTTAATATTACATGTGAATTGCTCTGAGAGTTAAATCAGCACTTTTCTTGCCTTCAGCATATATTTGAAAGGCACTTATGCCCTTTTGGAGCAACCCAGGAAATTTAAGCAATAAAGCAAAGGTCCCCTTCTAGGAGGACGTAATATATAAAGACAAAAATATCAGCTATAAATCTATGCATATTGATTTAAATAAATAGAATCATTGCCCTCCAGTAAACCTAGCTCAGAGGTTGAGCAGAGTGGTATCTTTATTCACAAACCCATTGGCTTTGCGTTTCTAAGCAGAAACCCAAAAGGGCATCCCAGGCAAGACCTAAATTACCCGTATTATCTTACAGTTTCAGATTTTATCTGGATGTTATGCACACCAAAGCAAAGCTGGACAGAGGCATTGGATGATGGATGTGAAAATCTTTGCTGGAAGGCATCCGCGTCTGTTGTAAATCAAGCTGTGGCAGTAATGAGACACTTTCATAAAGAGAGATTAAGCCCGCAGCCCCAGGAAGTACAAACTCAGATCACTTCTGTGCTGCTGTCCTTCTGATCCTCCACCAGGTGCTCCCAGTATGGTCCCAGATATTGTGATAGAGCTTCACCTATATTAATTTTTAATTTAATCATTATAATAATAACCTGATGAGCAGGTATTATCTACCTCATATACCTTACTTCTGGCCAATAAAGTCAAAGCAATATGTTATGACATATAGCCTCCTCATTCACAACCCATTCACCAATTCACATGGCTCATAATAGACGAAGCGGCCACGGACACGCGTGGGAGTCTGGGAATCTACTACTAATCTTCAGTATTATTAGCTGTGATCTATCATTAATTAGCTGTATGCTCTTTGGCAAGTCCATGTTTGCTTCTAGGCCACAGACTCCTTAACTGAAATGTAAAGATGGACTTTTCTGGCTGAAAAGTTCCCAGTATGCCATTTTCCTTCGATTTGGGAAAAAGCACAAAATCCAATATCAGAGAAAGTTTTGAATCTCGAACTTAGATTCAGATCTGGCCTCCCTTTTCCCAGGCAGTATGAAATAAAACTCCTTTTGTAAACCTCATGCTCCTGCCTTGCAAAATGGGAGCATTTTAACAGTACACTAACCACAGTCTCCAAATGCTGAAAAAGAACTCACAAAATGTAGTCAAATCTTCCAAGGGAAAGTTCAAGTGAAAAGTCTCTGGCCTTGCAAAAAGCACATATTTGAGCAATAAGAAACTTCCTACTATGGCCACCATCATAAGTGCTATCAGGGCATTTATCCACAAAAAATCTTCCCTTAACCCTACTAATTCCAGGAAATGGCAGGCCGCACAGAATCCTCTGCCTGTAACATTTAATAAGCCCTCCTCTGTTGAAATATTCCCTATACTGGATTGTGTGTTCCCTTGTGGCCATTCAAGGACTACAAAATGTACCTAAAGACCAATCAGAAAATCTCTGTTTCTTAAAAACACACCTTAAATAGAATTTTTGCCAATCAGTGTTTCTTCTTTTTACCCTATGAAACGTACTCTCTTCTAAACACTGAAACAAAAGGACAGTAAATGGGTTTCCTTACCACAAGTTTATGAATATTTTTCAATTTATTTTGCCATAAACTTGGTTTTGACTGCAAAAAAGGGTTGAAGTGAAGAAAGTCCAGCATAGGGATGCTGACTCTTTCCCACAGTTTAAATTAATAAGCAAATAGAAAGAACAATAAATAACTCTGAATACCATCAATTAAGGTTTTCAGTATACTCCAACTGATTATGTATTACCTAAATATGGATTCTTTTGTTCTTTAGAGTTTTCAAAGTGACCTGCACATTTTGACTGATGGTTTATTAGACCAGTGCCTGGTCTCGGAATAATGGTGGTATAGTCCACGGACAGAGGCTTAAGGCTGTGCCAGGTACAGAACAGGGCCTCTGTCTCTTATCCAGCTGAGATGTGTAGGGCCTTGGTCAGTCACAGAATTGACTTGTCGGGACTCCAACGTTTCTAAATTTTCTAAAGCATTCTCCATGTCTTTGTTTAGCATAAAACTCACCTTTTATGCAAATCCCATTCTATAATGAATTCCACCCAGCCATTCATTTTTATAGACCTTTTTATACAAACATACTGCTGAGGTGTTTCTGATTGTACCATATAAATCATAAAGGTAGGTTGATGGGTTTTTTTCTAGACACTTTGTCTTTTCTCATGCCTTCCCTATTGTTATTAAATCAAGCAAATGTTTACACATTTTGATGGAAATAACACAAGAAAAGACAAGATACCCTTGTGTATGCTAAGGGGCTGGCTAAATGAATCATTAAAATCCAGCCTTGTAGACACATTCACACTGCAGACAGATACTAGAGGAAGATAAAGTTCAGAATATACATATGTAGATTATGCAAATAAACCTCCACTGTTGAAATAATATTGTTGAAGTCATAAAAGGTTAAATACTATTTGTTTAATTTTATTTTTGAAATGGAGATTTCATTGGTTTGGTGGAAAGCTTCTGCCTATTATAAAATTTTGGAATCTCACAGCCTATATTCATCAAGGGCACATATACTGGTAAGATAAAGAAAAGTCTTTAAATTGGACTAGCCCTTTTCAAAACAGTAGGGTTAATTAAATTTTCTCTTAAAATCTTCCAACTCATTTTTCCTTGGTTCTTTTGCTTCCGCAGCAGAGTAAGGTGATCAAGAAGGCTTCTTTTAACAGATAATTTGGATATCATGATTTTAAAGACCAGATGGATACAGACATTTAATGAACTGAAGAAAGAGCACCATTGCTGACATCGTGCAGAGAAAAGTAA
Organism: Potos flavus; assembly: GCA_028534135.1. Taxonomy (NCBI): domain Eukaryota; kingdom Metazoa; phylum Chordata; class Mammalia; order Carnivora; family Procyonidae; genus Potos; species Potos flavus. The sequence continues at coordinate 76,337,401 of CM052883.1, forward strand.
TAAGGCACTATTAAACTTGGCAAGTTAAAGGAACAAGAAGAAGCTGTAGAAGTGAGGGAAAGAGTACCATAGAAAGAAGTGGAAGCAGTAAGCAGGGCCACAGGTATAGGGATTTCAAGGGCAAGATCAAGATTTATAGTTTATTCCTAAAGCAATGGGAAGCCACCAGAGATTTTATCAGTAAGATTTTCAGTAGGAAATATATAGTGCCCTGAAAAGTGTTCAATTCAAAGGAATTTGATGAAGGGATTTTTTTAGTGGCATGGAAAGTGTGAGGCAGGAAATTACAAGACATGCTGGGGATTTCAGAAATTAGCACCTATTGGAAGATCTTACTCCTTGGCTGGAAGGTGAAAATAGAGTCATCAGTGTTACCACAGTAAATTAGAATCAGAGATATGGAATAAAGACTGTCAACCAGAGCTATCGACCTAAAGAAATTCACTGTTAGAATGAACAAACAAGAGACAGCAATAGAATAAATACCTCAACCTCTCCCTTCTCTCCTCTTGTTTGCTTTCTGGTGCCAGAGAGCAAGGCAGCTTCAATGATGCACTCTGTTCAGGTCAGATATAGTGTTCTGACCATGGCAGAGAAGGATGAGTGACAGATGGGGGCAGGGTGGCAAAGATAGAGGAACCGCACAGGAGTTTTATATGGGACTCATAAAAGAAAATGTTTTGGACTTTAAAAAAATGTTTAACCTGAAATTAACAGTGATTTTTTGAAAAATAAAATGGCTCATAGTTTTGTTTGGAACATAGCAAATTGAAGAAGTGTCAGAACAATGGAGAGGGTGCCTGGGTGGCTCAGTGGGTTAAAGTGTCTGCCTTTGGCTTAGGTCTTGATCTCAGGGTCTGAGATCGAGCCCAGCATTGGGCTCTCTGCTCGGCGGGGAGCCTGCTTCCCTCTCTCTCTCTGCCTGCCTCTCTGCCTACTTGTGATCTTTCTCTCTGTGTCAAATAAATAAATAAAATCTTAAAAAAAAAAAAAGAACAATGGAGACTGGCAAGTCCTGGTCCCTGGTTTTGGTTCTGAGTTTGACCAAGATAGAATTTAGAGCCAAACTCTTAAGAAAGCAAGTGTTTAATAATGGTCAAAGCAAAAGTGCACTCACTAAGTTGGAGAGCCTGCAGGCCCACAGGTGGCAACTGTACCGAGGGTCAGGCACAGTTTTTTGTCTTATTTTTTATACTTGCATGGCTTATGGGTCATAACTAGGGAAGTCTGGCAGAGGTTGCCTTCAGTCATCTAAGGGACTCCTCCTACCAGTGGGGAAGGGGTGTTTTTGGCCCTATATGGTCCTATTTGGAACTGTCACAGCAGCCATCCCCTGCAAGGGGTGTCAAAACCACAATATAAATGTATTAAAATGACGCTATAGGTTACTGGAGGGCATTGGCTATAGGGAAGGTGTGTGCCTGATCCCTAAGTCTTTCCCTAGTTATTTGCATTCTGGAGGTAGTTGTGGGTTTTCGTCTTTTTGTTCAGACAGTCCCATTCCATGCTTATATGTAGCTAACTACTCTACTGGTCTATCACAATTATGAGAGGCCAGTGGAACAACTCCTGAATCGGGCCATTTTAATCCTGATCAAGAAGTACTATCTTTGGATGAAAATTCATCAAAGACAGTTCAGGTCCTAAATGCACCTAATCTCCTCTTGTAGACTGTTGTCATAGCATGCATTCATTTCAAAACCTGACCGTATTAAATTATTTGATCAGGTTGTTTTGTTCTGTTTTTTTTTTTGTTTTTTTTTTGTTTTTAATGCAGGTTTCTTGAGTCCCTCAGGCACATTGAATCCTTTTATTGCCTTTCAAAATTCTGATGCAGAGTTATATTTAGGGACCACTAGTGTAGCACATTGACTACAGGTTTTGCTAATACAAATAGATACCATGGTAAGTTCTACTAATGTTGTAGTTTTCATAAAATTTACTTCTTTGAGTTTTATTTCCTTTTTGTTAAATGGAGATAATGATATTCCTTTCACAGTTGTTACAAAGAATTGAAATATTAAAGCAGATATAAGTATTAGTGAAAATGTGAAATATCTAAATGTGTGAGCAGCATATAAGGGCATTTTTGAGGGAAAGTCATAGTCTTAAGAGTATACACTAAAAAATAAGACTGAAAGCCAATTAACTAAAATTTACTCCAACACATTAATGAAAGAAGAGTAAATGAAACCCCATAAGTAGAATGATAGAAAAGATAAGGAAAAAAATGGAAACTAAATAGAACACACATAAATAATATAAAGAATTAACAAATTAGTTTGTTCTTCAAAAGGAGGAATAGAGGATACTAATCTTTATAAAACTAATCAACTAATAAAGAACAAAACAACAAGTAGCTAATGTCAAAGGGAAAAGTGGATCTCATTATAAATCCTACAGATAATAAAAAGATACTGAGAATATTGTGAAAACCTCATGCTTACTAAAAAAGGAGAAACAAAATACACAAGCACTCCAGATGCAGATAGCTTCAAAATATTTAACTCTCCCAAACACAGTTTTTTTAATCAATAGTGCATAAAATATTTGAGAGACTAAAAAAAAGGAAAAATTTTCAATTGATTTTATGAAGGCAGCCTACTCATGATCTCAGAACTTAACAAAGAAATTATAGGAAAATAAAATTATAGGTCAGTATTTCTGTCATGGACAACTCTAACAAGAAAGTGGTAATCTTGGGGCACCTGGGTGGCTCAGTGGGTTAAGCCTCTGCCTTCGGCTCAGGTCATGATCTCAGGGTCCTGGGATCCAGCCCTGCATCGGCTCTTTGCTCAGCAGGGAGCCTGCTTCCCCCTCTCTCTCTGCCTGCCTCTCTGCCTACTTGTGATCTCTCTCTCTCTGTCAAATAAATAAATAAAATCTTAAAAAAAAAAAAAAAGAAAGTGGTAATCTTCATTCAGTGAGATTTAAAATAATAATACACAATGACCAAGTTGGGCTTATGTTAGGAGTACAAAGGTGGTTTAATATTTAAAAATTGATTATTACATTAATTAAATAATGGGAACAAATCATATATCATCTCAAATTATGTGGAAGAATAACTTCATAAAATTCAACGCCAATTTATTTTATATATAAAAATGTTTTATCAAAATTAGAACAAAAATGTAATCCATATTTTATAATGAATAGTGAATATAATTAATAACAAACTGCTGCTCAGAAAGAAGAACACATGGATTTATACTATTACTCTTACCACTTCTATTAAATGGTGTACCGAAATACCTAGATGTTGGAATAAGAGAAGAAAAATAAGTACATAAATATTGAAAATGAAAAAATGAAAAAATGAAACTGCTGTTAATTTGAGTTGTGAAAAATTCAGGATACCATGAAAATAAGCCATTTGAAATTTTGGAGTCAACTGGATATTTTTCAGTCAAGACATCATATAGTAAAACAAAGATTTCCATCCTCCAGCAGTTGTTGAAAAATACATTGCTTTAGATGGAGAATCTTATATGAACAAAGACAAAGTTAATAAGAAATATTGAGGGGATAGAGAGTCCAAGATGGTAGGCTAGGAAAATCCTTTTCCAACAGCTTCCATGGACATGCCAAAGTTAAAATTACAATGACATTTAGAATATTCTCTTGGTAAAAGACCTGAAAGTAAGCAGATTAGCTCTTCCATAACAGGAAAAAAAAAAAAAAAAGTCCACATCAAGATGGGTAGCAGGGACAGAGAAGAAGTCTTGACAAGACCTCCACACCCAGCACAGCAGCCCACAAGAGGCAGGAATATCACAGATGTGCAGATGCTCTTTGAAGAGTGAGAGTTTCAAGCCTATTTTGGGAACCCAAGCCTGTGGGACATGTCTCCAAAACGACTGGCCTTGAAAATCAGAAGGGCTAATGTCTGGGAGAACTAGAAGGTTGTAGGAAACCAGGATCCCACTCCTGGAGGCCTCGTGCATAGAGTCACTCACTAGGAGTCTGAAAGCAGAGTCAGTAGCTTGAGAAGCACCTGTACCATGTGTGAGGGAAATTTTTTTTTACTAGTGTTAGGGAGTATACCTGAGGAGCAAGGGGTCAATTGGAGCTCTTTCTGGGGACACGGAAACTGGCTGTAACCATTTTTTTTTTTAAAGATTTTATTTATTCATTTGACAGAGAGAGAGAGAGAGAAAGAAAGCACAAGCAAGGGGAACAACAGGCAGAGGGAGAGTGAGAAGCAGACTCCCTTATGAGCAGGTAACCCAAAGTAGGGCTTGATCCCAGGACCCCAAGTTCATGAGCCAAAGGCAGATGCTTAATCAACTGAGCCACCCAGGTTCCTCCTGGAACCCTTTTTTTTCTTTCTTTCTTTCCTTATTGCTAGCCAGGCTGGTAGGCACTATAGCTACTCACCTTGCCCCAGAGTAGCCCTGTGGTCATGCCCCACCAGAGGTGTCTGTCTAACAAGGCTCACTCCACCAGACCTAGAAGACATATTAACCTCACACAGGAGACATCCTTGAATGCCTAGCACTGTTAGCCAAGGGGGTTTGTGTTTGTGGGCCACAATTGTCTGAAACAATTAGAGACAAAGTTTGGAAGGCTACCACTTACGGAGCACTGTACAGAAAACAAATAAAAATGAAAAGAAGACAAAAAGAAACACACCCAAGCGTTCCAGTGACCATTCCTCCAAAACTAAGAGATGTAATTCCTTTATCTAATATAAGAAACAACACAGAGAGTCAGGAAAAGTGAGGAGATAAAGAAATATGCTCCAAACAACAACAACAATAATCAAAAACAAACAAAAAACAAACAAATAGACAATACCTCAGAAAAAGACATCAATGAAACAGAGATAAGAAATCTACCTGATAAACAGTTCAAAGGAATGGTCATTAGTAATGGTCATAAGTATGGGCAGTGGGAGAGGAATGGATAAACATAGTGAGATCTTCAAAAACGACAATTATAAGAAAGTTCCAAGCAAAAGTTACAGAGCTTGGGAATATACTAACCAAACTGAAAAACACGACAGAGGGGTTCAACAGCAGGCTGGATGAAGGAAAAGTATGGATCAGTGAGCTAGAAGAAAAGGAAATGTGAATTACCCAGACAAAGCTGTGAAAAAAAAAAAAAATTAAATGTAAGATTCCTGAAGGGACTTTTGAGGCAACATTAAGCACTAAAATGTTTGCAATATAAAAGTTTCAGAAAAAAAAAAAGTTTCAGAAGAAGAGGGGGCTAGAAAACTTATTAAAAAAAAAAAAAAAATATATATATATATATATATATATATATATATATATATATATATGTATATAATGCTAAAAATTTCTCTAATCTAGGGGAAGAAGACAGACATCCAGACCTAGGAATTGAAGAGAGTCCCAAATAAAATAAACCTACAGAGCTCCATGCCAAGGCACATTATAATTAAAACAACAGAAGTTCATGTTAAAGAGAAAATATTAAAAGGAGCAAGAGAAAATGAGTTTCTTATGTACAAGGGAAACCCTTTGTACAAAGCTATCAGCAGATTTATCAGCAGAAATTTTAAAAACTGGAAGAGAGTATCATGATATAATTAAAGTACTGAAGAAAAAACAAAAACAAACAAACAAACAAACAAACAAAACCCTTCCAAACAAGAATACTCTATCCGCCAAGATTGTCATTCAGAATTGAAGGACAGATAAAGAATTTTCCAAATAAGCAAAAGCTAAAGGAGTTCATCACCACTAAAACAATCCTAAAGGAATTGTTAATGGGGCTCCTTTGAAATGAAAAGACATGACACTATTAATAGCAACAACAATTAAAAAAATACAAAAGTTAAAAAAATCACTGGAAAAGGTAAATATATAGTGAAAGTAGTGGATCAAACACTTAAAAAGCCAGTAAAGTTAAAAGGAAAAGGTAGTAAAATTAACTGAAACTACGATTATTTGCTAAGGGATGTATAAAGTGAAAAGATGTGGAAGAGGAGTAAAAATGTAAGATTTTGAATGTGTTTAAATTTAAGTCACTATCAACATAAAATAGATTATTAAATACATAGATGCTATATGTGAACCTCATGGTAACCACAATGCAAAAACTCATAGCAATAACAAAGAAATCTCAACATAGCACTAAAGAAAACCATTCAAACCAGAAGGAAAGAGAGAAGGAAAAGAAGAAAAGAACAAAGAGGAACTACACAAACATCCACAAAACAATTAACAAAATGACAGTAAGTACATACTTATCAATAACAACGTAAACATAAATGTACATTACTCTCTAATCAAAATACATAGTGGCTGAGTGAGTGAAAAAACAAAAGCCATTGATATACTGCCTAAAAGAGACTCACTTTAAGAAGCAAGGACACACAGAAACTAAAAGTGAAGGGTTGGAAAAATGTTCCATGAAAATGGAAATGAAAAGAAAGCTGTTGTAGTTATACTCATAGCAAACAAAATAGACTTTAAAACAAAAGCTGCAATAAAAAACAAGGAAGGGAATTACATAATATAAAGAATTCAATCCAGGAAGAAGATATAACATAATATATATGCACCCAATACAGGAGCACCTGAATATATAAAGCAAATATTAGTGTACCTAAAGGGAAAAATAGACAACAATACATTAATAGTAAGGGACTTTAACATCCCATTTACACTGTTGGATAGATTAATCAGACAGAACTTCAATAAGGAAACAGCAACCTTAAAACAGTACATTAGGACCAGATGGACTTGAGAGACATATACAGAACATCCCATCCAAAAGCAGCAGATTATACCTTTTTCTCAAGTGCGCATGGTGCATTTTCCAAAATAGATCACATGTTAACCACAAAACAAGTCTCAATAAAATCAGGAAGACTGAGATCATATCAAGTATCTTCACCAACCACATGAAACTAGAAGTCAAGTAGGAAAACAAACAAACAAAAACACAAAAAACTAATGAACACAATGAAAAAACACACAAAAATGTGGAGATTAAGTATCATGCTACTGAATAACTATTGGATCATAGAATAAAAGAAGAAATAACAAAAATACACAAAGACAAATCAAAGCAGAAATACAACGTACCAGAAGTCCGTCTAAGAGGGAAATTCAGAGTAATATGGGCTTACTCAAAAACAAACAAACAAAAACTCAGATAATCTAACTTTACACCTAAAGGAAGTAGAAAAAGTGCAGACAAAGCCCAAAGTTAGTAGAAGCAAAGAAATAATACAGGTCAGAGTGGGAACAAATGCAGTAGAGACTAAAAAACCAATAAAACAAAAAGCTGGTCCTTTGAAAAGATAAACAAAGTTGATAAACCCTTAGGTAAAATTCAGGGCGGGGAGAGAGGGCTCAAATAAATAGAATCAGAAATGAAGAAGTTACAACTGACATAACAAAAATACAAAGTATCTTAAGAAACGACTGTGAACAATTATATGCCAACAAATTGGACAACCTAGAAGAAATAGATAAATTCCTAGAAATACAAATCTTCTGAGACTGAATCATGAAGAAATAGAAAGTCTGAATAGACCGATTACTACTTAGTAGATTGAATCAGTAATTAAAACCTCCCAACAAACAGAAGTCCAGGACCAGACACCTTCACTGATGAATTCTATCAAGCATTCAAAAATTTGATACCTCTACCTCTCAAATTCTTTTAAAAAACAACAATAATAATAACAACAACAACAAACACTAAAGGGGAATATTTGCCCCAATACCAAAACCAGAAAAGGATACCACACACAAAAAAGAAAATTATAGGCTTTTATCTTTAATGAACAGAGATACAAAAATACTCAAAAAATATTAGCACATCAAACTCATTACTAAATTAAAAAGATGATACAAAATGATCAAGTGGAATTTATTTCAGGGATGCAAGGATGCAAACCAAACAACATAATATACCACATTAACGAAATGAAAAATATAAATAATATAGTCATCTCGACAGATGCAGAAAAAGCATGTGACAATATTCAACATCTATATATAATAAAAACTCTCAACAAGTTGTCACAGAGAGAATATACCACAAAATAATAAAGCTTATTAATGACAAACTCACAATTAACATCGTACTCAGCTGTGAAACGCTGAAGATTATTCCTCTAATACCAGAAACAGGATAAGGATGCCTACCCACTCTTGACACTTTTATTCAACATAGTTTCAGAAGTATTAGCCAAAGAAACTAAACAAGAAAAGAAATGAAGACACTCAAACTGGAAGGAAGAAGTTAAACCTGTCAAATGATATGATACTTTATGTAGAAAACCCTAAAGACCACCAAAGAGCTGTAGGACTAATAAATGAATTCAGTGAAATTTCAAGAAACAAAATCAATCTACAGAAATCAGTGGCGTTTTTATACACGGTAACTATCAGAAAGAAAACATAAGAAACAATTCCATTTACAAATGCATCAAAAAGGAAAAAAAAAAAAAAACTAGGAATAAATTTAACCAAGAAGGTAAAAGATCTATAAACTGAAAATTATAAGATATCAATTAAGAAAATTGAAGAAGATATAAATGAAAAGACATTCAATGGTCATTGAATGGAATTAACAATATAGTTAAAATGTCTATGCTAACATTAATGTATTATTATCAATATGTCTCTTTATTTTGGTTAACAGTTGGCTTATGTAGTTGGCTGCTCCCATGTTGGGGGCATAGATTTACATTTGTTTTACATAGATTTACAATTGTTAGATCTTCTCGTTGGATAGACCCTTTAAGAATGATATAGTGTCCTGTATCTCTAACTACAGTCTTTAGCTTAAAATCTAATTTGTCTGATATGAGAATTGCTACCCCAGCTTTCTTTTGAGGTCCATTGGCATGAATTATAAGAGACCCTAACACTCCACTCTCAGCAATAGACAGATGAACTAAACAGAAAATACACAAAGAAACAAGGGCTTTGAATGACACACAGGACCAATGGACCTCATAGTTATATACAGAACATTCCACCCTAAAACAACAGAATACTCATTCTTTCCGAGTGCACATGGAACTTTCTCCAGAATAGACCACATACCAGGTCACAAACCAGGTCTCAACCAATACCAAAAGATTGAAATTATTCCCTGGACATTCTCAGATCACAATGCTATGAAACTGGATCTCAATCACAAGAAAAAGTTTGGAAGAAATTCAAACACTTAGAAGCTAAAGACCATCCTGCTCAAGAATGTTTGGGTCAATCAGGAAATCAAAGAAGAACTTAATCAATTCATGGAAACCAATGAGAATGAAGACACGTTGATCCAAAACCTGTGGGATATGGCAAAGGCAGTCCTAAGGGGGAAATACATAGCCATCCAAGCCTCATTCAAAAAAAAATAGAAAAATTCCAAATACACAAATTATCCTTACACCTTAAAATCTGGAGAATCAACAACAAATTAAACCTAACCCATGCACGAGAAGGGAAATAATTAAGATTAGAGCAGAGATCAATGAATTAGAAACTAGAAATGCAGTAGAACACATTAATGAAATTAGAAGCTGGTTCTTTGAAAGAATTAATAAGAGCGATAAACCACTGGCCAGACTTATCCAAAAGAAAAGAAAAAGGACCCAAATTACTAAAATTATAAATGAAAAGGGGGAGATCATGACTAACACCAAGGAAATAGAAACATTCATCAGAAATTATTATCAACAACTATATGCCAATAAATTAAGCAACCTGGAAGAAATGGATGCATTCCTGGAAACCTATAAACTTCCAAGATTGAAACAGGAAGAAATGGACAACCTGAATAGACCAATAACTAGTAACGAGGTGGAAGCAGTGATCAAAACCTCCCAAAATACAAGAGTCCGGGGACTGACGGATTCCCTGGGGAATTCTATCAAACATTCAAAGAAGAAATAATACAACTCTCCTGAAGCTGTTTCAAAAAAATAGAAACAGAAGGAAAACTCCCACTCTTTTCTATGAGGCCAGCATTATCTTGATCCCCTAACCAGGCAAACACCCCATCAAAGAGGAGAATATCAGACCAATATCCCTGATGAATATGGATGCCAAGATTCTCAACAAGATCTTAGCTAATAGGATCCAACAGTACATTAAAAGGATTATCCACCATGACCAGGTGGGATTTATCCCTGGGATGCAAGGGTAGTTCAACCTTTGCAAACCAATCAATGTGATAGAACACATAAATAAGAGAAGAGACAAGAACCACATGGTCTTCTCAATTGATGCAGAAAAAGCATTTGACAAAATACAGCATCCTTTCCTGATTAAAACTCTTCAAAGTATAGGGATAGAGGGAACATTCCTCAACTTCATAAAATACGTCTATGAAAAACCCACAGTGAATATCGCTCTCAATGGGGAAAAGCTGAGAGTCTTCCCATTGAGATTAGAAACACAACAAGGATGCCCACTCTTGCCACTATTGTTCAACAGTGTACTAGAAGTCCTAGCAACAGCAATCAGACAACAAAAAGAAATAAAATGTATTCAAATTGGCAAAGAAGAAGTCAAACTCTCTCTCTTCTCAGATGATGTGATACTCTATGTGGAAAACCCAAAAGTCTCTACCCTCAAACTACTAGAACTCATACAACAATTCAGTAACGTGGCAGGATACAAATCAATACACACGAATCAGTTGCTTTCTTATACACTAACAATGAAACTGTAGAAAGAGAAATTAGAGAATTGATTCTATTTACAATATCACTAAGAACCATAAGATACCTTGGAATGAACCTAACCAAAGAGGTAAAAGATCTATACTCTAGGAACTACAAAACACTCATGAAAGAAATTAAAGAAGACACAAAAAGATGGAAAAATATTCCATGCTCATGGATCGGAAGAATAAACATTGTTAAAATGACAGTGCAGCCCAGAGCAATCTATACTTTCGATGCCATCCCAATCAAAATACCAATGGCATTTTTCAAAATGCTGGAACATTCCTAAAATTTCTATGGAACAATCCTAAAATTTCTATGGAACCAGAAAAGACCCTGAATCGCCAAGGAAATGTTGAAAAAGAAAAACAAAGCTAGAAGCATCATAGTGCCTGATTTAAGCTATATTACAGAGCTGTGATCACCAAGACAGCATGGTACTGGCACAAAAACAGACACATAGACCAATGGAACAGAATAGAGAGCCCAGATATAGACTTTCAACTCTGGTTAACTAATCTTTGACAAAGCAGGAAAAAATATCTGATGGAAAAAAGACAGTCACTTCAATAAATGGTGCTGGGAAAATTGGACAGCTATATACAGAAAAATGAAACTCGACCATTCTCTTACACCATACACAAAGATAAACTCAAAATGGATGAAAGACCTCAATGTGAGATAAGAATCCATCAACATCCTAGAGGAGAGCATAGGCAGTAACCTCTTCAACATCGGCCACAGCAACTTCTTTCAAGACACATCTCCTAAGGCAAGGGAAACAAAAGGGAAAATGAACTGTTGGGACTTCCTCAAGATAAAAACCTTCTGCACAGCAAAGGAAAAAGTCAACAAAACAAAGAGGCAACCCACGGAATGGGAGAAGATATTTGCAAAAGACACTACAAACAAAGGGCTAATATCCAAAATCTATCAAGAACTTCTCAAACTCAACACCCGAAAAACAGATAATTAAGTCAAAAATGGGCAGTAGACATGAACCGACACTTCTCCAATGAAGACAAACAAATGGCTAGCAGATACATGGAAAACGCGTTCATCATCATTAGCCATCAGGGAAATTCAAATAAAAACGCATTGAGATACCACCTTACACCATTAGAATGGCAAAAATTAACAAGGCAAAAAACAACAAATGTTGGAGAGGATGTGGAAATAGAGGAACCCTCTTCCACTGTTGGTGGGAATGCAAGTTGGTGCAGCCACTTTGGAAAACAGTGTGGAGATTCCTCAAAAATTAAAAATAGAGCTACCTTATGACCCCGCAATTACACTACTGGGTATTTACCCCAAAGATACAGATGTAGTGAAAAGAAGGGCTATATGTACCCCAGTGTTCATAGCAACAATATCCACAATACTCAAACTGTGGAAAGAGCCGAGATGCTCTTCAACAGATGAATGGATAAAGAAGATGTGGTCCATATATACAATGCAATATTACTCAGCCATCAGAAAGGATGAATACCCAACTTTTGCATCAACATGGATGGGACTGAAGGAGATTTTCTTAAGTGAAATAAGTCAAACAGAGAAAGTCAATTATCATATGGTTTCAGTTATTTGTGGAACATAAGGAATAGCATAGAGGACATTAAGAGAAGGGAAAAATGAAAGGGGAGAAATTGGAGTGGGAGATGAACCATGAAAGACTATGGACTTCAGGAAACAAACTGAGGGTTTTAGAAAAAAAAAGGGGTGGGGTGATGGATGAGCCTGGTAATGGGTATTAATGAGGGCATGGATTGCATGGAGCACTGGGTGGTGTTATATGCAAACAATGAATCATGGAATATTACATCAAAAACTAATGATGTACTGTATGGTGACTAACATAACACAACTAAAAAAAATGTCTATGCTACCAAAAGCAATTTAGGTCTAGTGAAATTCCTATCAAAATTCCAAAGGCATTTTTTACAGAACTAGAACAAATAAATGCAAAATTTGTATGAAACCATGAGCGATCCTAAATAGCCAAAGTAATCTTAAGAAGAAAAGTGGAGGAATCATGTTTCCTGCCTTAAAATTGTATTACAAAGCTATAGTAATCAAAACAGTATGGTATTGGCATTAAAATAGGCACACAGATTAATGGAACAGAATTGAGAACCCAACAATAGATATGCACTTACATGGACAATTAATTTCTAACAAAGGAGCCAAGAACAGACAGAGATTGTAGCACCTGAGTGGCTCAGTCAGTTAAGCATCTGCCTTTGGCTCAGGTCATGATCCCAAGGTCCTGGAATAGAGTCCCATATCGGGCTCCCTGTTCAGCAGAGAGCCTGCTTCTCCTTCTCCCTCTTCCCGCTTCTCTGCCCACTTGTGCTCTCTATGTCTCTGTCAAATAAATAAAAAAAAAAATCTTAAAAAAAAAAAAAGAACATGCAAGAGAGAAAAGAAGAGTCTCTTTAATAAGTGGTAGTGGGAAAACTGGACAGCCACATGAAAAATAATGAAACTGGACCACTATGTTACACCATACACAAAAATTAACTCCAAATGTATTAAAGACTCAAACGTAAGACCTGAAACCATAAAACTCCTAAAAGAAAACATAGGTGCTAAGTTCCTTGACATTAGTCTTAGATATGTTTTTGTGGATTCGATTTTAAAGGCAAGGGAAACAAAAGCAAAAATAAACAAATGGGACTATGTCAAACTAAAAAGCTTCTACATCACAAAGGAAACCATCAACCAAATGAAAAATCAACCTACTGAATGGGAGAAGATATTTGCAAATTACATATCTCACAAGGGGTCAATAACCAAAATATGTAAAGAACACATACAACTTAACAACAATAAATCAAACAACTTGATTAAAAAAAATGAGCGAAGGATCTGAATAGACATTTTTCAAAGAAGATATACAGCTACCATGAAAAGATGTTCAAAATCACTAATTATTAAGAAAGTGCAAATCAAAACCATCCTGAAATACTACCACATATTGGTTAGTTTGGCTATCATCATAAAGACAAAAAGTAGTAAACATTGGAGAGAATGTGGAGAAAAGGGAACCTTCATGCACTGTTGGTGGGAATGTAAATTGGTGCAGCCACTATCAAAAACCATATGGAGATTCCTCAAAAAGTTAAGAATAGAACTACCACAGAATCCAGGTATTTCTCTTCTGGGCATTTTCTAAAGAATAGAAAAAATTGTATTTCACCAATTTGAAAGGATAAGTGTACTCCAATATTTTTGGGAGCATTGTTTACAATGACCAAGATATGGCAACACCCTAAATGTCCATCAGTGGATGAATGGATAAAAAGTGAATGGTATACATGCACAATGCAATATGACTCAACTATAAAAATGAATGAAATCTTGCCATTTGTGACAACATGGATGGGCCTCAAGGGTATTATGTTAAATGAAATAAGTCAGAAGGAGAAAGGCAATAACAGTATGATTTCACTCATATGTGGAATAGAAAAGAAAACAAACAACAAAAACAAAACAAAACAGAAACAGACCCATAAATATGGAGAACAAACTGTTACTAGGGGAGAAGAACATGGGGGATGGGCAAAGTGGGTGAAGAGGAGTGGGGATACAGGTTTCCAGTTATGGAATGGACAAGTCATGGGAATAAGAGGTACAGGATAGGGAATACAGTTAATGGTATTGTAATAGCATTGTATGGTGACAGTAACTACACTTTTGGTGAGCATAGCATGATAGAATTGTCAAATCACAGGTTGTGCACCTGGAATTAATGTAACATTTTGTGTCAACTATATTTAATGAAAAAAAAAGGCATAAAAAAGCAAAGTAAACAAAATGAAACAAAACAAACTCATAGATACAAAGAACAGATTAGCCCTTAGCAGAAGGGAAGGGGGTTGGGTTTGTGTGTGAATGGGTGAAGGGAGTCAAAGTCACGGTGATGGACAGTAACTAGACTTTTGGAGGTAATCACTGTAATGAATACAGAAGTCAACTTATAATGCTGTATGCCTGAAATTTATGTAATGTTACATGCTAATTCTATTTTAATAATAAAAAATAAAAATAGCTTTATCCATGTTGTAGCACACATCAGAAAATAAAAAGAAAAAAAGAAAAAATATTGAATGTGACAATGCTTTATTTCTTCCAGACAACACATACATAGAAAACCAGTGTGTCCTTATCAACCTATTAATGGAGAATATCTGTATAGCTAGATAAAAATAGTCAAGAATTATTTAAAAATATGCTAAAAATTACCTGTTAGAAAGTGTGTCTTCTCTACATTTCAACTTTTGTATCTTGGTGCATTTTTAAATTTATTCTGTCTTGGTTCATATCTCAGTTGAAAATTTTGCCTCATACCAAAGAGAAGGAGAAAAAAATCCCCATGTTTACTTTCTTCAAATCAACATAAGTTACTGAGTAATAGGAACATACATTAGAAATAAGTGAGGGTTCTCATGGAATGGGAGAAGATATTTTCAAATGACACTACAAAGGTCTGATATCTAAGATCTATAAAGAACTCCTAACTCAACACTCAAAAAACAGATAATCACATCAAAAAATGGGCAGAGGACATGAATAGACACTTCTCCAAAGAAGATATACAAATGGCTAACAGATACATGAAAAAATGTTCATCATCATTAGCCATCAGGGAGATTCAAATCAAAACCACATTGAGATACCACCTTACACCAGTTAGAATGGCCAAAATCAACAAGACAGTAAACAACAAATGCTGGAGGGGATGTGGAGAAAGGGGACCCCTCTTCCACTGTTGGTGGGAATGCAAGTTGGTGCAGCCACTTTGGAAGACAGTGTGGAGATTCCTCAAGAAATTAAAAATAGAGCTACCCTATGACCCTGCAATTACACTGCTGGGTATTTACCCCAAAGATGCAGATGTAGTGCAAAGAAGGGCCACACGTACCTCAATGTTCATAGCAGCAATGGGCACAATCGCCAAACTGTGGAAAGAGCCAAGATGCCCTTCAACAGACGAATGGATAAAGAAGATATGGCTCATATACACGATGGAATACTATGCCTCCATCAGAAAGGATGAATACCCAACTTTTGTATCAACATGGACGAGACTGGAAGAGATTATGCTAAATGAAATAAGTCAAGCAGAGAGAGTCAATTATCATATGGTTCCACTTATGTGTGGAGCATAAGGAAAAACATGGAGGACATTGTGAGAAGGAAAGGAAGAGTGAATTGGGGGAAATCAGAGGGGGAGATGAAGCATGAGAGACTGTGGACTCTGAACAACAAACTGAAGGTTTTGGAGGGGAAGGGGTGGGGGGTTGGGTGAGCCTGGTGGTGGGTATTGAGGAGGGCATGTATTGCATGGAGGACTGGGTGTGGTGCATGAACAATGAATCTTGGAACACTGAAAAAATAAAATTAAATTAAAAAAAAGAAATAAGTGAGGGTTTTATATTTTTTGAACTTTTCCCAAAAGATTATAAAAGTCTCTAAATTTATACTCATTTTTAATTATTATCAAATCTCTTACACTCTATTGTTACCCAAACTTTTATCTGCTCATTTATTCATTTCTGGCACAGACTAATTAAATCTGGAATAATTAATGAGAACATGTATTCATTTTACTGTAAATAATACATCAGCAACAATTATTAATTCATCTTTTTAGGATTTAGAGTTAATGTGGTCTAAATTTTTCTTTTTCCTGTTAATTTTCATGAACTCTGTCTCATTCCAGCAATTAATAATGTTTATAGATACATAAATTAATTGAAAAAATACATCTCATTAAGAGATAGGTTTCATTTAAAAGCTTACTTTTTATGTTTTATAATTATTAGTCTAAATTTGTATTATAAAATGTTTTAATCAGTTGTGTGCTACTAATAATTGTAATGATAGCTTTATCAAGAAAGAAAAACGCTACTTCATGCTTTTTTGATTACATGATATACAAACATCTGAATTTATATATGTAGACATATTTTATGGTAGAGATTCATAAAATGGTGATTTATAAAAGATTTTCAATGATAAAATATGCTACATTAGGATTAAATTCTGCGAGAAAATATGGAAGGGAAGTACAAGATTGGGGGAAAGTGAAATACTATAAAATTTATGACTCTTAATGAAGCTTTTCACTTTAAATGAATAGTTGTAGGTATCTAATTGTATGGTATTACTATTCCATTGCATACATTTAAAAGTCATATGACAACTTTGTTATAAAATGTTAATATTTTAAAACATTAACATATACACCATTTGTAACTATAATATTTGAACACAAGAAGAATGTTTGAAATCAGCTTAAAAATTGCAAAGAAATAATTTTCACATTTCTTTAGAAGATATTAGAGCAAAAACATTAAAGCTCGTTAGGCTGGATCACTTATCATGTCCCTTGAAAACTGACTCTTGACTTGCCACAAAACTTATTCTTGCTCAACTTTTTTTTTTTAAGATTTTGTTTATTTATTTTGAGAGAAAGAGAGAGTGCAAGTGGGGAAAGGGACAGAGAGAGAGAGAGAATCTGAAGCCGACTCCACGTAGACCATAGAGCCCTATGCAGGCTGATCTCACCACAAGGTATCATGACCTGAGGCGAAATCAAGACTTGGTTGCCTAACCGACTGAGCCACCCAGGAACCCTTATTCCACCTCAATTTTAAGATCAAGTCTATGAAACCTAGAAAGAAGGAAAGGAAGGAGGAATCAGTACAAATCCAAAGAGCAAATGCTCAGGCAATTGGCAAATCTCCAGAAATACAATACAGCATTTAACCCTGAGCTAGAGGACTCTAGGCAGCAGATTTCCTTTCCTACCTCTACCAGAAAGTGGCTGGTCACAGAGGAGACTGGTACACAGCCAAAGCCGGGCAGAGTTTGAAGTGGACTCTGTCACTTGGGTCCATCCAAACCCAGCAGCCATGGAGTTCCTGGATAACTTCTCTGATTCAACCAATTCCTCCAGGTTCCTGGGCTCACTTTTCCTTCCTTTGAAGGTTAAGACTCTCACCCTGCTCTGCTTACCTCTAGTGATATCCTAGCCCTCTCAATCCTTAAGCTTGAACAACTCTAAGAGGGAACAGTGTGATGGATGCAGGCATGCCACCTCTGCTCTTCCCAGCTCACCAGAAGCATGGCCTTAAATGGGCAACCATAACTCCTTTTTTGGCCCACAGGTCTTTGGGGTACAGTGTAACTATGCACAGATATGACGTATCTACTTATGTATGTGTAACATGCCAACATGCAGATATGCCCTTGTCATAAGCAGAATGTTTTTCTCTTCTAATTTTCAAGATTAGTTGATTCCCATCTCAAAGGATCCTGGAAAATAGCATATGTCAAGATGTTCTCACCCAGATTGTGTAAATGAAGAAGGTTGCATGTTAACGGCAGTCTTGTCCCATGCTTGCAGTACCATGATGCTCTCAGATACATCTCTGCGTCTGATCAAAAGTGCCTCTTACCTTCCAAACCCAGCTCATGAAGAGCTTTCATCCTCAGAAGCTAAGCCTGCTGCTACTCTTACTAGTCAGCCTATGAAACCATTCTGGTAATTACCATATTTCAAAATACTGTGTTCTCGTCCATCTCCTTTATCTTTAGTCTTCCTTTATAATAGGAGAGGAAAAGAAAGTACTCATTCCCAAAGACTTTCATCAATTCTTGTTTCTCTGCAAAGTGCTGAAATTTCTGGAACCTGTCTCAAAGGGTATATGCAATCCAAATATTTGAAGAACAAGACCTAGTTCTTCCACTCGGCTCAAAATTTAATCTAACTGGTTATCTAATTCAAGACTTGGAGGGCATAGAAAGAAGGAATTGGGACCAATTCATGGAAGTTCAGGTGAAGTCCATTCAACTCTCATACTAAACTATTAGGTAGGTATTATAAAGATCATCAGATAGAGTTATGTAACTGAAGTTCAAGGGTATAGTACATAAGATGACATAAACACTACATAGTATATCTGGAATTTAACACAACTCTTCATTATACCATAAGAGGTACATAGGATTCCTTATTTTGGCAGGAAAAAAAAATATTTTGAAAAAGATTTAGACATGCTAAGTGCCCAGGCATGCTAAGTGACATCGACTCAGTGAATCCAACACTATATTTGATTTGGCATTTCCCAAAGTCTTTAGTTCATTTTAAGGAAAATCATCTTGTTAGCAATGAGAAGAACTGGAAAATTATAAAAAAAAAAACACTTTTTCCTCAGAGTATTTTTTTATTTTACATAACAAAGATCTTTAAAATGATTTTAGAATAATTCTTCCCAAAATTTTCACTCTTTGATACATCAAGATTTCCATTTATTTCTATAAAGCCAATGCCCATAATGTAACACATTGTCAACACCTCATAGAAACAGCTTTTTAAGCTGTCACAGAAGATAACAGCACACAAAGGATTTTCTTTGAGGACTTTGCGAAGTCCAATTTAGTGTTTTATCAACTCTTTCTTAAATTATTCCCAATTCTCTATGTAGTGACCATTGATAAAACTCTATTTCAAGTTTTATCAATATTAATATAGCCATCCTGTATTTGCAGGTATACTTTATAAACACTTTAAACATGGTAGAGTAGGAATGGTTTGATCCATCACCATATTTTTTTTCAAATAAACCATGTGGACATTGCAGGTGAAAAGTGTTACCTCTATGTTACCTGATTCTCCAGGTAAGTTGCTACTTGTGAAAGAGCCGAGCAAGGCTAACTCCATTAAGGAATACGGAACCCCTACCGCCAAAGACTGTAAACTCTGCCTTTAGCCCACCAAACTCGTGCGCCAATTCTGACCAGAGTGATAGGCTGGTTCAGACAGCCACTTTAGGGAGAATGGTAATTCAATTGGCCATCTGCGTATGGCATGTGTGTGTTACAATCTTATTGGCCACTGAGTGCTTGTTACCAGCTCATTGGCCCCTGGCCCCTATAAAACCGCTGCGCCTTCTGAGACTCTCTCTCTTTCTCCACAACACGCCGCTGCGTCGGTGAGCGTGGGAGGATGAGTTCGAGCTAGCTCGAATAAAGGCTCTTTTGCTTTTGCATCAGACTCGGCTCCCTGGTGGTCTTTGGGGATCTAAAGATCTGGGCATAACACTTGAAACACTCAGCTTTCAATGTTTGTCCCATCGAAATAATTTATCTTGTACAGTCTTCTGTTTAGACTCTATCATAGCACTTTTGCAACATAATTCACCACTTGCATGTCTGTCTTCTCCATTAGAAAAAGAAATTTTGAGAAAAAAGTATAGCGTTTGATTTATTTTAATGTTCTAATATCTTGGATGATTATAGGTGCATAGGCGAGTCCCATTAAATTCTCAATGAATAAATGAATAGTAGCTCGGGGTTTTCTGTCTCACTAACCCCATTTATTCTCCTTCTCATTCATATTCCCTTTGAAAAGGAGTGCTTTAATCTAACAGCCCTTTGAGATTAGGCTATGAGAAGTGATGCCTATTGGCAAGTAGAAAGTTTGTGTCACAGAGGATCTCTACTAGCCAGTCTAGAATAGCTAATACTACTTCCATGGAGAACTATGGGCTCACACATACTAAGGAGAACTTTCAGGCCATGGGAAGGTAGAATGAAACGTCAGTAGTCAGGATCACAGCATTTGACCAGAATGGGACGGGGCAGAGGTATGCAGCAGGAAGCCTGGGTAAAGATGCAGAAATAGAAAGAGGGGGATAGACACAGAAAGAGGAGAAAGTTCATCTGGGACTGACGCCAGGGGAGCAAAATGATCATGCTTCTGGAAAATTAAACACTCTGTATGCTCTCTAGACTCCATATGTGTGTGATGAGTTAGCTGGTGCTCTGTTCATGGTGTGAAAGGAGATTGCAAAAATGAAGTAAGCTTTGCTAAAAGAGCCATTTAAAATTGGTTTGGTAGGATATTGAGGAAGTAGGGCCTGTGCCTGCCTCCTGTTTCAATTCTCAGAACACCATGAGACTCCTGACATCTGTCAATTGCAACTTGTCAATTGCAACCAACCCCTTGAAAAAATCCTTCTACTTCAGACTGAAGCAGAGATGATAATAACGTTTGTTAGCTAAAAGTCAATCATGTGTTAGATTGTTTAACTCTGTCAGCACCGAACAAATTATGTAACCTTGTAGTTTTTGCCTTTATACGCCTCTACTCCCTACTCATAATTCAGAACACACTTTGGAATTCTATGGATTCTACGTATCCCGGTTGCAGTCTCAAAGACTCTAAATAAACACTTTTTTGTTGTTGTTTTGTTGTTTTTTTGTTTATTTGTTTGTCTTTGCTTTGCAGCCTCTTTTCTTGGTCAACAACAGATTGTGCCTGCTTGCCTTTCCAGAAATTTTGGGTATAATGATGGGATCACAGAAAGAAACAAATCACAGATGAGAGCTGGAAAAGACTTTAAAAGTATTCTTACATCTTATTTTATAAAAAAATATCGAGGACCAACTACGCATTTCACTAATTCACTAAATCCCCAGGTGATACTTTATTTCTGCAGCAAACAATAATGTGTAAAACATTCTGCCTTTGTATTTCTCTAGCTTAAAAGCCCCATAAACCATCCATGTTTACCGACCATATCTCCCAACTCCCACCTGGCCCATTGACCTCAAGCACTGACCAGAAATAATTGACTTCAATTATTTGGAGGCTACTCAAGTGTGATTGTGAAATGCAGTCTCAGAATGCTTTATTTTCTGTAAATCTTCTAATGGGATTTGATTTTCTTCCTCCAACTCCAAATAGCATTCATCTCACCATACAACATTCTCAAGTGTGAGTCACATAGGAAAGTTATTTTGTATCAGGAATATAAAGTTAATATAAACAGAATGGAAAAAGAATATAAAAGGACAAAGAGGCAAGGGGAAAAGCATGTTTCACCAGACCGATGAAATAACTAATAATAACTAACTACTACTACTACTAATAATAATAATAATCACAATTTTTCAAATGTGCAGTGTTTCTATCTAACTATACAGAAAGTTCTGTTTCACATACTGACTTTGCTACTAGGAAAGTGAAATAGGATGCAACTACTATAAGGGAGAGAAATATAACAAAATATAACAAATTACCAGAAGATGAAAACAACAGTGAAAAGTAGAAATTTTTTAAGCTGGCAAAAAATACAACAACAAAGATAATTACCATGGACGTATTGGGGAAAGTATGGACTGAACAAAGAATATCATACTTAAAATTTTTAATTTAGACCAAGAGATTGACTCCCATGTTTTCTTTCTCTTTCTGATTTTCGTTCCTAAGAGTTGTAAACCCACATGAATGAGAAGGGGTCATGGAAGATTACTGACCCTTTGGGAAACGTGATTCTCCAGCTTGAAAGCAAGACAGACACTTAAATGCTGGAGTATGGTCATCCTCAAGATAAACAATACTGAATTTCCTCAAGTGATGTGGCACTTCTAGAGCTCTCTATAAAACCCAGAGGGACTTTTCACAACTCATGCTCATACTGGTTCAGTTATAAAGCACCCAGTAGTCATTGTACTATTTGCAGAATGTACCATGAAGTATTTTGCTTATAGGAATAATTTTGTGACCAGAAAAGATGACTTTTAAAAATTCATTTGGCTAATAAATATTTAATTACTCTCCAAATGTATGTCAGACGCACTAGGAGACCTTGGGGGTACTACAGACAAAAGGAAAGAAGGAAAAATTCTATAGTCTGGGGCTTATATGCTAATAAACTAACATGGGTTGGCAAAGGCCAAAATACAGTACCGTAAAGAAATTGCAAATAATATTTCTTTTTTTTGCAAATAGTATTTCTAAAAGATGATTTTTAGTGTTTGCCGTCAACAATATTTTTTCTATATTACATTTATTTCACCATCTGTGAGAAATCACTGGTGAGAACTATTAGCAGGAAATGAAATTTTTAGAAATGTTATTAGGGCAAAAATTTTAAAGGCACATAGAGAAAATTAATTCTCTCTATTGGATTTTTTTTTTCTGTGAATTAGAAAACACCCATTATTATTCTATGCAAGTAAAGGAAAACCTTAATCCAGTTTGGAGAAGCATAGTTTGAGAACTAAGGAGTTAAGAAAAGTATTGCATCAGCTGAGCTTGCTGACTGAGCAAGAATAGCAGTGATCAGAAATGATTCCTGTTGCAGGAACCCATAGCTGAGGTGTTCCCTAGAGGTAGCTGGGGACAGTCCTCAAAATCCAAATGGGCAGCACAGCAAGGGTATGGAAGGAGCACAGAACAGGAGAGATTATGCTAAGTAAAGTAAGTCAAGCAGAGAAAGACAATTATCATATGGTTTCACTCATGTGTGGAACATAAGGAATAGCATGGAGGACCACAGGGAAGGGAGGGAAAATTGAATGGGAAGAAATCAGAGAGGGAGACAAAGTATGAGATATTCTGGACTCTGGGAAACAAACTGAGGGTTTCAGAGGGGAGGGGGATGGGGAATTGGGTAACCTGGTGATGGGCATTAAGGAGGACACAAGTTGTGATGAGCACTGGGTGTAATATGCAACTAATGAATCGCTGAACTCTATATCAAAAACTAATGATGTATTATACAGCAGCTAACTGATGTATTATACAGCACCTAACTGAATAAAATAAAATAAAATAAATAATATTCACAATAAAAAAAAAACAGAAAGATAAATATGTTATGTGCAGCCCAAATCAAACGTACAGACCCAGATATGGGAATGGGCCTACCATATGACATTCTAGGGAAGAGAAAAAAAACAAAAAAAACCCCAAAAACAACAGCAAAAGGGAGGGTCAAGAACAAACCAACTGGAGGAAGAACTTCCTTGTGTTGTGAGAACTGAGTTGTGTAGGATGATACCCACATGACACATGTAGCTAATGAGTACTCGGAATGTGACAAGTCCAAATAGAGATGTGTCCTAAGCGTAAAATACACATGGGATTTCCAAGATAGAGTAAAAATTATAAAAAAGAATGTAAAATCTATCAGTAACAAATTTATGTTTTTATATGTTAAAAATGATAATATTTTGGATATGTTGGATATATGGTTTACTTTTTTCTTTTAATGTGATTTCTGAGAAATTTAAAATTATACATGTTGCTTATATTTCTACTACACAGCATAGGCTTGGAAAGTATTCTCCCAACTTTTTTAACATGTGTCCCTTATTGGTAAACACAATTTAAACACATCTTCAAAACTTATTTTTAAACAATAAATCTGTCAAGTGGTATAAAAAGATGGTATACTTTATTTATTTATTTTTAAAGATTTTATTTATTTATTTGACAGAAAGAGAGAGAGATCACAAGTAGGCAGAGAGGCAGGCAGAGAGAGAGAGGGGGAAGCAGGCTCCCCGCTGAGCAGAGAGCCTGATGCGGGACTCGATCCCAGGACCCTGAGATCATGACCTGAGCTGAAGGCAGAGGCTTTAATCCACTGAGCCACCCAGGCACCCAAAAGATGGTATACTTTATAAAACATATGGAGAAAAAAATTTGAAAAGGGAAAGAAATTTAGAAATATAAAATGAGATAGAAATTCTAATACTTTCTTCCAGATCTCAGTGGATCATATGATGGACCTTTTAAAAGCTAAAAAATTGGGACACCTGGGTGGCTCAGTTGGTTAAAAGTCTGCCTTCAGCTCAGGTCATGATCTTGGGCTCCTGGAATAGAGCCCAGCATCAGGCTTCCTGCTCTGCGGGGAGTCTGCTTCTCTCTCTCCCTCTGTACCTTCTCTCTTCTCCTGCTCTCTCTCTCTCTCAAATAAATAAATAAAATATTTAAAAAAATAAAAGCTAAAGAATTGTGTTTTCTACAATTTAGGAGTCAGCTAGAAAGTCTAATGTGGGTGATTCAGCCAGGCTTAAAAGACCAGATAGATGAGAGACTGTGGACTTTGAGCAACAAACTGAAGGTTTTGGAGGGGAACAGGTGGGGGGTTGGGCGAGCCTGGTGGTGGGTATTGAGGAGAGCACGTATTGCATGGAGCACTGGGTGTGGTACATGAACAATGAATCTTGTAACTGAAAAAATAAAATAAAAGTATTTGGGAAAAAAAAAAAGACCAGATAGATTAAAAAAAATCCAAGAAAAGTGTTTACATGTAAATACATTTGAAATCATATTTAAATATTGTATTGAGTGTAAATATAATGCTATGTTAAATCTATTTAATATTTATACATAAATACCACTTAAAATATTTAATATAAAATAAAATATGGTCTTTGATTTCATTGAACAAGTCTATGGAAAATCAAAGTAGTAAGATGGACAAAATTATAATCTGAGACTAATGTCTATCTGCTGGCTGATTTCTCTAATTGTAAAGGCGAAAAATGAGAAAATTGGAAACAAACATACAAACAAACAAATGCCTTAGAATATAGAGGATATGCTGCATAAGCCCTAATTTATTAAATAAGAATAAATGTCCAATTGTCTCAATCACATGGTAATATATGCTAGGCACATATATCATTTAACTCATATAAATTAGAATCACAAACACTTAAAGCTGGCAGAAAAATTAATAACCATCTGTTTACCCTTTTTCTTTAAAGGTGAGGTTGTGAAAGCACAGGATTCCAGTGATGTCCAGAGGACACATGCTGGGGAGTAGCGAGGGCTGAGACTAACCCTCGTGTCTGTCCCAGAGACCTTGGTCCCTGTCCAGCCAACATCACCTCCTGAATTCAAAATTACAGCACCCTTTACATAGATTTTTTTTTTTTTTGAGACTTGCTTTGATTATTCCACATTCCCCTTTCTGAAGAACAATAGTTTTATACCTCATAAATAACTACATTATTCCCAAATTTTTACTAATCTGGAATCAAGTGTATCATGTCTAAATAATCTTAATTTGCAAACTGCATAGGGTCTTAGTTAATAGGATTCCACTGAATATCACAGCAAGGAAAATAGCTCCCAGATCAGCAAGCCTATTTTCTGTATATTTCATGCTCCTTACTTTTTGTTGTGATTAAATGAAACATTATGAATTCCCCAAATAATCTCAATATGTTTTTATGATAAAGTATGCCATTATGTTTAAATATTTATCTTATTCATTTTAACAGTAATGATGTGGGCAACACTTAATATTCGATCACACTTTCCCTGTTGATATTCTGAATAGAGGAGAGCAGATGTTCATATATTATAAACCATTTTTTAAAGTGCCCATGTGTAAGCATCAACTTTCCTGGGTGTTAAAAAGGAACACAGTTTCTCCTTTAATATAAGAATTTCAAATAAAAGAGAAGAAAATGACTCGGGTGATTATAGCTTTTATTGCTTACAGGCAATATTTTATAAGTCTACCTTTGTTATAAAAGAACTAAAATTATAAATATAAGAAATTACTAAATTTTTAAATCAATCGTAATCACTTCTGTGAACTTACTGGAATAAACAAAGGATGTCAAGTGTTACCATCTTGGTATAGAGGGTTTTTTTTTTAAGATTTTTTTTTATTTGAGAGAGGGAGCAAGAGAGAGAGCTTGTGAGCACATGCACATGCACACAGGAGGAGGGGCAGAGGGTGAGAGGATTTCAAGTAGATTCCTCGCTGAGTGAGGAGCCCGAGGCAGGGCTTGGTCTCACAACCCTGAGGTTATGATGTGGGCTGATATCAAGAGTCTGACGCTTAACTGACTGAGCCACCGAGGTGCCCAATGGTATAGAGTTTTCTGGTCAAATTTTACAAGAAAAGAATATGTTACTGCAACTTTTGTTTAACACACAACCAGAAAAGGATTTTGGATTTTTCAAATTCCATAAATATCTATTAATTCCTTGATAGTTAAATAATTGTCCTTTGAGTCTTCTCTGTTATATTTATTTATATTTATTTTAGTTTCTTAAATGTTGCATGCTTCAGCTTTTCTGTGAATTTTCTATTTGAACTTTGATATCCTTTCCTCTGCATCTACTTTGTGTTACATGGTTTTCATAGCATTTAATAATTATGACATTCTGACAACGTTACTGATGTGGCGAACAGGAGAGATATGGATGATATGAGATTGGGACTATTTTTATAACTAGTACATTTATTTAATGAATATCTTTCTGCTATAAAAATGTTTCTTTTTATAACCTCTCAACTGCTGGGATTCTGATGGAGCTGTTCTATTCAGAGTGGTCTGCATTAGGTTGAGTCCCAGAACTGCTCCTTACGATCAATTAGGAGACCAATGCAAGAACTGAGAGGTTCCGTGTAGGAAGAGTTTGAACATTTTGGCACTGCTGTAGCATCCAAGCCCCACCTTGCTGAACACGTGGAGGTATTGAACTGGTGCTGAACACCAGTTCAGATGGTTGTCAATCTTGATGTGCTATTTATGCACAAAAGACCACATGTTAGGATCTGCAATGGACCCAGAAAAATTATTCAGAAAAAAGAACCTTCTTTACTTTATGTTAGCAAGAGAGAGAATTCCTGTGAGTCGTCTTGAAGAGGAGTAATGTATATTCCCAAGAGCTGTGCTGTCCAGTATGGTAGTCACCTATCACATGTGGTTGTGGAGCATCTGAGATGTGGCTCATCCAAATTGAGATTTTCTATAAGAGTAAAGTACATACCACATTCTGAAGACTTCCTATATACATGGTAAACTTACTATTTTTATATTGAATTCATGTTGAAATAATTCTTTCTATATTTTGAGTAGAATAAAAATAATACCATGAGTTTAGTCTGTTTCAGTTTATTTTTTATATGACTGTAAGAACATCTTAAATTGAATATACGGCTTGCATTTTATTTTTATTGAATGGTACTGCTTTAGAGTATATTGAGTAGTCATGCATATAACGACATCTAAGCTTTGTGATGAATGCTAGATTAAAAATTACTCTAATTCATTATATTATTCAACTCTCTAAGTCTTCTTTCATATCAAAAAGTTACTAGAGTGAGGGGCGCCTGGATGGCTTAGTTGGTTAAGCATCCAACTCTTGATTTTGGCTCATGTCATGATCTCAGGGTCATGAGATTGAGCCCTGTGGGGTTCTACTTGAGATTCTCTCTTTCTCCCTCTGCCCCCCTGTTCTCTCTTTCTCTGTCTCTAAAATAAATAAGTAAATCTTAATAAAAAAAGTTACCAGAATGAAAAAAAAAAAAAAAGAGTTACCAGAATGTAGTGATGCAGTTTAATTGCATGCACATTTCATTTCAATTGGCAGCAGTTGAGTGTGTGGAAGGGGTTACTTTTAATTAGGTAAATGATTTTAGTTATAATTCATAGCTACTTCTAACAATTCATATCAAATACCTACAAAAAAAAGTAAAAGCAAATAAGACACATTTTCTAGGCACCAGATTATGTTTAATCATTGAAAATTATCTTTTTTTTAAAGTTAGAAATAATAAATAAAATGAGGCACCTGGCTGGCTCAGTCAGTTGAACATCTGCCTGTGGCTAGGTCACCATCCCAGGGTCCTTGGATCAAGCCCCACATAGGGCTTCTTGCTCAGTGGGAAGCCCCTCTCTCCACTTGTACTCTCTCTCTCTTTGTCTCTGTATCTCTGTCAAGTGGAGAAAGAAAGAGAAAAGAAAGATAATAAGCATTCATGAAACTATGGTCTTAATCACTATATTGCATTAATGTAGGTTATAAAACAGTCATGTCAAAAATATAGACTTCAATTTATTTCTTCATGAAAGTTGCGATAATTATTTTTTAAAAAATATCCAATATATCATGTGTGTGCGAAGAATTTTCTCAAGTCTTAGTCCCAGGGACAGTGTGCTTTATATTATTTTAGGACCCCTGAACACTTGAAAATTGATCAATTTTCGTCTGTTTTCATTGCTGGGAAGCTGCAATGCATTTTGATGTCCCAACTTGAGCAACTCTCTGAGGACAGAGGCCCTGACTCTGTAATTCTAATCTCATGCTAAATTTAACTAATTCTTTTCCAATTGTGCCTGTCTTACTCCAAATCCTTGTTTAAAAAATGGAAAGGAGGGGCACCTGGTTCGATCCATAGAACATGTGACCCTTGATCTCTGGGGTTTGAGTTTGAGCCCCACATTGGATATAAAGTTTACTTAAAAATAAGATCTTAGGGGCGCCTGGGTGGCTCAGTGGGTTAAAGCCTCTGCCTTCGGCTCAGGTCATGATCTCAGGTTCCTAGGATCGAGCCCCACATCGGGCTCCCTGCTCAGCAGGGAGCCTGCTTCCCCCTCTCTCTCTGTCTGCCTCTCTGCCTACTTGTGATCTCTCTCTCTCTGTCGAATAAATAAATAAAACCTTTAAAAAAAAAAAATAAGATCTTAAAAAAAAGGAAAGAAAAGAAAATGAAAGGAAAGAACAGGGAAAGAAGTCTTTAAAGTTTAAAATATGGTACTATCTATTATCTTTAAAATATTTGGTGAACCACTCATGCCTATAGCGGCTCTTCCATGCTTTGCCTGTATAGATGCAAACAGCCCTCACCTGAGAAGCTCCTTCAGCTTTAGCACTTACTCAAGGCACCATTAAGGAAATGCACACAAGAGAAATGGGCTGCCATATCTGGGCAGCAGAAGGATAGGGGACTAAAAGTTCTTGTGTGTTTAAGAGCACAGGCAATATCCTACCTAACAATCAAGACTAAAATTATTTCAACATGTAGATGAAGATTTGGTTTCACACTCAATTATAAGAAACTATTCCCTTAGAGAGAGTAATCACCATGAGAGGGCAACACAGGCTGAAGTAATAGTTGCGTAGCTGAGGGCCACCCCACTCACTGCTTTGTGTCTCTTTCCCCGTGAGTTAAAAATTGACAAAATAGTGCCTATCTTTCAGAATTCTTATAAATAAATCTTGTGCAACCAATAAGCCACACTTACTATTATTAAGATAATAAGTACATGCGTATATATCTATAGGTTACCAAAGAATAGTGAGCCCCAGAAGAAAAACCATCACAGAGTAAGAGAGCTTGACTGTGCCAAAGATAAGCTCTACTGCTTCCTCATTTTGACTCATTTCATGTGGTGAAAAATCCAGTCTGTCTGCTGCCTCTAATCTCCTTTGTTCAGAGAACTTGGATTTACAGGAGAGGCAACTGAATACTTGGCAACAACGTATAATACTCAAACTATAAAGTTGTCTATTTAAATACCTACTTTTTTTTTCTTTCCATTTAGCTCCTGAAATCTACAATGCTAATTTACCAAGTCTTGGAAGCCTGTTCTAGTTATCTGTGATTGCAGTTTTACTTTAGACGGTGAGAAAGAAGTTGTATGTAATTTTAGTTACATACAACTATAATTTCTTACTCTGGGAGATATAGTATGACCTTTAGTACCTATGAACTCTCATAAATTGGTTTATGCTGGTCCCAAGATTTTAGCAACTTGCTGCTGCAGCTAAGCATACATTCAAGTGATGAAAACCCGTGGAGCAGCAAATGGTGGGTTGAAATGGTAAGATATTATGAAACCCAGGGAGAAGTTTCTTAGCCAAAGGGAAAGCAAGCCAGGGAAAATGTTGAGAAGAAGAATGGTATCAATCAATTGATTGGGTAGGAAAACGGTTATTAGTTTTCATGTCACCTCACTAAGCAGCTATTCTGCAAACAGCCTTATGATGTGGTTGAAAGTGAAAGCAAGGGGTTTGTTCCAGGTAAGAAAGGATATAGAGTTATTTATAGGTTGGTTCTTGAAAGTATGTATCTAAGGGCTTTTTTTTTTTTTTTTTTTTTTTTTTTTGTCTCCTGATAATAGTCTATAATAGGTTAGTGGGATTGTGAACATTATAATCCCATCATAGCTAGAGAGGTCTAGGAGCCACTAGGAAAAAGGAGCCAATCTTTTACTTTGCCTCTTTGGCAGATGATTTAACACAAACAATTTGTTCACTCACCCTTTAATTCATTCAAAGGTTTAAAAACTGTTTAACAGGCTCACTGTTAGGGATAAAATAGTGGAGAAAAAAAGTATTTTCCTTATGGGATTTATAGACCGCAAATTAAACTCTCTTTCCTTTTTGTAAAGAAAAACAAAGGAAAGTAAAAGAAAAAAAGGAAGTTCAACAGTCCCATGGAAATCTGTTCTCGATAGATTTTTATGTTTTTCTGGTTCAGTTTACATTCTCTTTTTAAACATTTTAAATTCATTTTTAAGAAGGAACATTAAAATTTAGAAATAAATTACGTTGTAGAAGGCAAGAAGTGTATGTGCCATTTTCTGCTTAACTTGAATTACAGGACCAGCCTCTTGACTGGTCTTAAAGAAACATTTTTCTTGTTTCAGAAACATTGTGGTTTGTAACACAACCTTGTATCCATATAATGTTATTAAACATTGGACTATAACCTTGGAGAAATTGTCCTGGAGTTTACATTCCCCAATCTTTCCCATGACCAAAGGCAGAAAGTATCAAAATTGTTCTTTTCTTGTTGACTCTCTGGGACTCAGACAAGAAGGAAGAATAATAAACATTAGATAATAATCTGCTATCTTTAAATAAATCTAATGATTTGAGGGAAGGGTTCTCACAAAATTCTTTGATTGATTTTCTTTTACATAATCCAAACAAGCCTACATTAATTAACTGTAATTAGATTTAAAAAAATAGGCATTGAGAAGAGTCATGGCCAAAAGGATAAAAATGATTCTACTAACACTGAAAATAAACTTAATCACAGTAAATAGTTGCATCCTTCAATAGAAAGTATCTATCATTCCAAACATACATGGAAGGAACATTCACACACAGAAACACATCAATAACAAATTTGTTGAAATATCAGCAAATTAAAAAAAAAAAAAAGAATGCAAATCCACAACCACAGATCAAATGCAGCAAAATTAGATATAAACAGCAAAAAAAAAAGAAAAAAGAAAAAAGAAAAGAAAAAGAAAAAAATCTATAAATCTAAAAATTCTGTAATATCCTTCTAAAGAACTCTTAGTTTAAAGAAAAAAATGTGGATGGACACTACGAACCATTTAGAAATAAATAACAATGAAAAATACTAAATACAAAACTTCCATATGCAACTAAACATAACCAGAGAAAAGTGATAGCCTAAAATATTTTCAATAAAAATCAAGAAAAGCTGGAAAAAAGTGAACTAAGCTTCAATCCAAGAAGCTTTTATTATCTTTAAATAATAAAGCAACGAAAAGGGTAAGAATACCAATTCTTAGAATTCTTTCTTAAAGAAAAAAAGCAAAGATTAGGAAAATGGTAGATTTGATAAGTATGACATGATCATATATTTTAGAAATTTAGAAAAAGACAAAAATGGAAGACACAATTAAAATGTTACAAATAAATAGGAATGATAGATTAAAGATATAATTTCTTAAATTATCAAAAAGGGATGATATTTAAGCCATCATTTTTTTAATTTAATTTTATTTTTTCAGTGTTCCAGGATACGTTGTTTATGCACCACACCCAGTGCTCCATGCAATACGTGCCCTCCTCAATACCCACCACCAGGCTCACCTATCCCCCCCACCCCTCTTCCTTCCAAACTCTCAGTTTGTAAGCCATCATTTTTAAAAACGTTATGGTAACAACTGATTTTCCAAAAAATAAGCAAATTAGACAATTCACAACACTTTTTTTTTTTTTCTGAGCAAATATAAAATCTGGTCAGGCAGATAAAATAAATTTCAGTGAAAGTTTTGTACTTCTATTTTATACACACAGAAACACATAGTGCATACCAGCCTGCTCAGTAAATTTTACTTAACATGTTTCACTTTGGCATTAAGAAACAGGTAAGATGCATGTTACATATCTTGTTTCAGAGGCTAGAGACAGAGGCACAGCTAAGTCATTTAACGAGGCTAACATAGTACCAATTCCCAATATAGAAAAGGAAAATACAAGAAAACTCTGGACTAAGATGATTGTGAATAGAAAGGCAAAATTTCCTAAGAAAACCTTGGCAAATTGAGCATAGTGAAAGAAGTCCCCAGAAAGCGAGTTCTAGCTTTCCCAGAATCACAGAACTATTTAATATTAGAGGAAAAAAACAATGGAAACTGCTGTATTAATAAAGTACGGGAAAATATTAACACCTGAATATGATAAAATTAGTACTTAAACCATACAAAAGTGTAATACATAATTCCAAACTAAGCAGCAAAACTCAACATTCATAGCAAGTAATGAATAAAAGGGACTTTTCTAAATCTGTTAAGGAGTGTCCAACAGAAGAGAACATTCTTGATGATAAAATATTAAAAAAACATTCTTATTAAGGGAAGATGTTGCTGTCTGCTATTACTTTCATGATTCAACATCTTTTGATAAGTCCTAACCAGAGCATACAAGGAAGTAAAGAAATAATCATGGGATATACTTACTGAAAATTAAAAGTTAGAGGTGTCCTATTTCCAGATGTCACAGTTGCCTACTAGGCAATCTAAGTGAATCAATGGACAGCATTTCAGAAACAAAGAGAGTTAATTTAAGTAGAAACATTTTCAGAATACCAAAATCAAAGCTTTTCTTCATATTTAATACTACTTTTTTTAAAGATTTTGTTTATTTATTTGAGAAAAGAGAGAGAATGAGCAGGGGGGAGGAGCAGAGGGAGAAATGAGAGAGAAGCAGATTCCCTCTGATCTGGAGATCATGACCTGAGCCTAGGGCAGACACTTAAGCTACTGAGCCACCCAGGTGCCCCTGAATACTATTTCATATACCAAAATACTTCTAAAATGTCACACCCCAAACAGCAAATTACGTTGCCTTCTTCTTGACCCTCATACCTGAAATGTTTCTTCAGGGCTGGTTGGGTGGGTGGGCAGTCTAACCTGAGCCATTAGAGAGACTTTCTGTGTTTCAGCCTACCTTTTGTTTTTTCCACATGCTTTCTCAGCCAGGTTTGTAGCTCCCACTGGAATACTACCTCGGTATATTTTTTATTTCCTCTTTTCCCCTCTCTATATGGTTTTCCCCTTTTTTTCATCTTTTTCCTCAAACCAATCTTAGGACATACACAAAATATTAGGAGATGTTGCCGTCACCAGAATGTGGAAAGGAAGTAAACAGCATTAGGCCATTTGTTCATGATTTTTCGTCCATTCCCTTCCAAATGGTGGCTCTTCCACCAGGTGCTTGCACAGGTATTTCTCCAGTGGAAACGAATTTAAAAGTGTTCTACAAAAATTGGGCACGTTCAGATAAATTTAAAAAAATACCATCATTAAACTTTCATAGGGAGATTATCTTGAATGCGAATGTATATTTATCTTATTTGTGTTTGTGTTGTGTGTTTGTGTGACAGACAGAGACAGAGACAGAGACAAAAATCACAAGGGACACTTGGGAGCTGTCAAACAAGTGAGCACACTTCCAAACAAGGAGACTATTTAAAATAAACTCTCATATTTCAACTTAGTTCCTATAAATTATTTGTTTTATTTTGTAGCACCATCTCGATGTACGATCTTTTCACAGAGAAGACCATAAAGTTCATAAATGCTTGATTTTTAACTCATATATTAAGCATGTGTTGTATTGCTTTATTATACTCTATTGACTCACAACTTTTTCTAGGAAAAGAACAGGAAATGTAAGTCAAATATATTGCTGCAATATTGACATACATTTGATTTTTCCTTTTAACTATTTATCTGTGTTTTAAAATAATTGTACTGTGCTCAAGAGCATCTGTTCAAACCTTCTGCACATTACACCCTTGAGAGAAGCAGGTCACTGTGTGCACATTCAATTGATTTAACAAATGCTCTTAGTTTCTTGAACTTTTTGCCTTCTCTCCTCCTCAGCCTAAAATATTAAAATATAATTTAGGATCCCCCAAGTGATAAGTATTCTTTTACTTAGACTTGCCATAAAAGTCATCATCTCCAACTCAAATTCTATTTGACATGAGTAGCTTACATATTTAATATCTACAAGTTCCTTCTGTGATATGTGCTGGAATGATCCAGGGCACTCATATGCTCTTATCTTCAAGGAATAAAATTTCACATTAAAATACAAGAATAAATAATCTCAAAATCCTCTGACCATTTAAATTCTGTGTGTGTGTGTGTGTGTGTGTGTGTGTGTGTGAGAAAAGGAGAGAAAAACTAGTGTGCTGTTACCAAGAAATGACCTAGATCCCTTCTTAAAGTAATGATTTCTCAAGAACACTTATACTGGTATAAAATGTAAAGCATTGCCTAATTCTATTGGATTTGGATATTTTCACTGAATTCTAAGCTCCTAATGGCTTTTTACATATATCTTACAGGATGAAGAAGTAGATGTAGACCAACAAATTATCTCGTGGGTGTTGGATTGTTACAATAATAGTGTTTGAATAAAGTCAAATTATGACAAGATACTATAAAGCAGACAGAGATTTCACTAACTTGTTGGTTTTTTCTTCCTAATATTCCACATTTCCTGCTTTTAAAAAATATTTTATTTATTTATTTGAGAGCTAGAGAGACTGAGAAAGAGAGAGAGAGATCACAAAGGCAGAAGAAGCAGAGTCCCTACTGAGCAGGGAGCCTGATGCAGGACTCAATCCCAGGACCCATAGATAATGACCTGAGCTGAACGGAGATGCTTAACTGACAGAGCCACTCAGACATCCAACATTTCTCGCTCTTATTTTCTTTTTGTTTATGGAATTTCCTTTAACCATTATTTTAGAGTAGGTTTGCTGTCCACAAATTGCCTTAGTTTTCTTTTACCTGAGAGTGGTGTCATTAGTGTCATTCCTGAATGTCATTTTCACTTGGGTAGAGAATTATAGGTGACAGTTCTTTTCTTTCAGCATTTGAAAAATCCTTTGCCAATTTCTTCTGGCCTCCATAGTTTCTGATGAAAAAAATATCACTGTAATTTGAATGGAAGTAAAGGCATCCTTTCTCTCTCACTGTTTTTAAGTGTTTTGTTTTGTTTTGTTTTGTTTTTTCCTTTTTTTCCTTTCTCATTAGCTTCAGAAGCTTGGTTATGATGGTCTTGGTGTGGTTTCTTTAAATTCTTGCTGCATGGAGTTCACATGGTTTCTTGACTCTGTAAGTTTATGTCCTCTGCTAAATTTGGGGGAAAGTTGGAAATTTTTAGCCATTTTGTTTTCCTTTGAGCACTTTTTCAATCTTACCCACTTTCTCTTCACCTTCAGGGATTTCAATGACATGAATATTGCATCTTTTGTTACACTTATACAAGTACCCAAACTCTCTTCACTTCTTTTTTACCTTTTTAATCTATTTTCTCTGGGTTATTCACATAGATCACAGCTATTTTTCTATCCTCAAATTCACAGAACCTTTCCTTTATCCCTTCTATTCTGATGTTGAGCCCATCCAGTGAGCATTTTATGTTTATTGCATTTTTCTCTTCTAAGATTTTCATTTGGGTCTCCTTAATGTCTCCTCTTGCTTTGCTGAGATCATATTTTTTTCATTTGTTTCAAAGGTGTGTGAAGTTGCTCACTGAAGTATTTTTTTTTAATTGCTGCTTTAAAAACTTTGCCTGAAATTCTGACATTTCTGTCCTCTGTTGGCATCTCATGTCTTTTCTCATTCAGTTTGAGATCTCCCTGTTTCTTGGTATAATGGATGATTTTCTATTTGAACATGGATCTATTTAAACCTTCTGTGTAGCTGACTTCCTCTGATAGTGCTCCTACAGAAGAAGGGGAAGGGGAGATGATGTCTTGTTTCCATGGATGTGTGAGTGGAATTTAGAATTCCATGCTTGCCATTTGTCCTCAGCTAAGTGTTCAGCAGGGCTGTGAGTTCCAGCCCTACCAGCCTCTCATGATACCCCTGTAGCTGAGGCATGGTCTCCACTGACCCCATTTGGTAAGGGAAGAATATGGATTAATTCCCCTGGAAATAGGGGAGTTCTTGACTCCCCTCTAGGCCTCCTGTGTCATTACCTGGGAAGAGAGGAGGGAGTCACCTTGTTACAGCCGCCTGGGGACAAGGTCTGTGCTCCCAACATGGTTCCACTGACACCTTGGGTGAGGCTGCATGTTGGGAGATTCATTACCCCCTGGTGAGGAAAAACTCCCATCTCCATAGTTGGTATAAGGGCCAAGGGCAGGCAGCCCAAAATGTACCACTTTGACATATTGATTGTTTTGAATAGAAGCTATTTGAGGAAGAGCCAGTGCAAGGACACTTGGACCTTCCTCTGTCTCCCTCAAAGCGGGAGATAAAATCTTTCATATGAAAGTTACCTTTTTTGTACTAAGAAGAAGAAAGAAAGAAAGAAAGAAAGAAAGAAAGAAAGAAAGAAAGAAAGAAAGAAAGAAAGAAAGAAAGAAAAAGAAAAGAAAACTCTTTTATCACTAGAGTAGAAATAGGAACTTTAAAGCCTAGAAAGCTTTAGAAATAAACCTTCTTACTTTTTTCTAAACTACTACCTCAGTCCAAATTCCACTTAGAATTCTTTACTAAATAAAGCTCCCAAACACATGTTTTCTTTATCTATCAATTCCTCACATTTATTGTCTCTTTGTCATAAAAATATAAAACTGATAGGTTGGTCATTTTTTGAGATCTCAGTGTCATTATTGGGCCTCTATGAACATGTAATATTTTTTTTTTCTCATGTTAATCTGCCTCAAGTAAATTGAATTCTTTAGCTGGAAGACCTGGGGAGTAGAAGAATTTTTCATTCCGGATATCAGTCTTCTCTGACACTTCCCCAGGGGACAGGACTGGGAGTGTTGGCTGCCTCTTACAATCTTGGGAGGGTGGGAGAAGTCTAGGCTCCCCATAAGGCCTTTGCTGGCTTGTGAGAGTCCAGCCCAGCTTTTTCTATGGCCTTTGGCTGGATTAGGACAGTCATTGTCTACAAGTTTTCTGTTTCCCTAGACTGCCTATTTTCTGGTCCTTTGTGAAAAGAAAGCAGGCTTCTTCTGTTTTGTTTGTTTTTTCTTTTTCTTTTTTCTTTCTTTTCTTTCCCCCCTCCTCCCTCTTCATGTTTTGCCAGCTCAATCCCTGGCAAATCTGAGATATTTGAGATAAAAAGAAAACCCAGGGAGCTCACAATCTGGTCATCTTCTGTCCTGAAGTCTCCAGCCAGTCTGCTTTTCTGCTATCTTTATTTTCTCAATCTTCAGAGCCTTCTTGTGTGTGTGTGTGTGTGTGTGTGTGTGTGTGTGTGTAGAGTATCCAGGGTTTAGTAGTATTTAGCAAGAATAGAGCAAAATACGAATTGGACAAAATACAAATACAAATACGTTTTCCTTGAAGCAGTTGTCCCCTTATTCATTTAAAAATTACTTCTAAATCGTGTATACAATTTTAGGTACTGAAAATATAATCTTCTCAGTGGCCTATCTCAGTGGTATCTTTTGATAACACCTCCTATTAATTTTAATATTGTATAATTTAGCAACATTTTGGTTAATAATGAGTACTTTTGATTAGTTTAAGAAGCTTTTCCTTTTTAAGAAGTTTTTTTTTTCTTTTCCTAAGTCATGAAATATGATCCTATTATCTTGTAGAAAATGTATTTTTGTACTTTTCATATTAATATCTTCAACTCATTTAGAATTTATTTTGGAGGATTGGGTGAAACCGAAATCAATATTTTTTTCTGTATTGATAATTCAAAAAAGTCAGTACTACTTATTGGAAAGAATTTTTTTTTCCCTATTGCAATGCAATAGCAACTTTATCATAAATCAAGTGGTCATATATGTGTGGGTATTTTTTAGTATTCTCTATACTGGCCTTTTAATTTATTTGTCTGAATTTTTTTAAAAGATTTTATTTGTTTGTTTGAGAGAAAGAGAAAGCATGAGTGGGGAGAGGGGCAAAGTAAGAGGGACAAGCAGAATCTCTGCTGAGCAAGGAGCCTGACTCAAGACTCCATTCCAGGACTCTGAGGTCACGACCTGAGCCAAGTCAGATGCTTAACTGCTTAACCGACTGGGCCACGCAGGTGTTCCTATGTGTCTGAATTTTTGCCAGTAGAATAATCTATTACTTAGAATGGCTTTATAATAATTTTGTTTCTAGAAGTGCAAATCATCCCATCTTACTGATTTAGAAGAATGTTTTAATATAGCTTGTCCATTTACAATACACATCTGTACTCATACACATACACACACACACACACACACAGAGCAGCTAAAATGTTAATCAGAATGGTATTAATGTATAGACCAATTGTAGATTTGACATTGTTAGAATAATCTACTTCCGAGCTCATTCTGGCTGCTTGGTTATTATAGAGGTGAGGTCCTCTTTCTTCCCTGCCTGTCAGTCAGGGATCTGTTTCAGCTCATAAGACCGCCTCCCCCGCCCCCCAGAAAAAAAGACCACCTCCCCCAAGCCTCATATGAGCTTTTTCTTGCATGACCTCTTCATCTTAAACTAACAACAGTATGTCGATTGTTCTCATACTTCTTGTGTCTCTGACTTCCATTTCTGCCTTCCTTTTCTGCTACCAGCCTGAGAAAGACAACTCTTTCTAATCATAAGAAAAAGAAATATCCACAAAATCTCAATGAAGATCATTCTCCAAAATACCTAATAAGAACATCCACATCCAACACTGTCAAGGTCATCCAAAACAAGGAAATTCTGACACACTGTCATAGCGAAGAGGAGGCTTCGGAGATGCAGCAACTAAATATAATGTGGTATTCTGGGTGGGATTACAGAGCAGATAAAAAGATAAGTAAAACTAAATAAATATTAATTCATTATGAAATTCATATAACGATAATGTATCATTATTGGTTAATTAATTCAAACAACTGTAAGAGGTTGGTAATAATGGAACCTAGGAATGGAGTATTTGGGAACTTTCTATACTATCTTCACTGTATTTCTGTAAATCTGACAGTTTTTGGTTTTTTTTTTTTAGATTTTAATCAAATATTCTAGTTCAAATTTCGAGATAGGAAACAACCTACAAAGTATCAATGTCTCCTCCAAAGTCATGCAGCCCATATGTGGCAGAGCTAGGACTCTGGCCAAGGGCATTAACCCTTATCTCTGGATCTTTCCACTCTCCCAGGCTCTGTCTATA
The DNA here is from genome assembly GCA_028534135.1 of Potos flavus. Lineage (NCBI taxonomy): Eukaryota > Metazoa > Chordata > Mammalia > Carnivora > Procyonidae > Potos > Potos flavus. The sequence goes on from CM052883.1 coordinate 76,377,054, forward strand.
TCTTAGCTGATATAAGTATTCGATCCTGATATGTTCTCGCAAATGTTATCACACTTTCTTTGCCCAGAAGTTTTTATGTTCAAACATAGTTACATTGTAAATGCATTTAAAATAAATTACAAATTGTTTCAGGAAGCTTTTTTTAATCCAGTTTAAGACTAAGTTTTATTTCCTAATTGTCAGGAGTGTTTTTAGACATAAATTGGTCAATAAAGTCTGAAAAATATCAACATATGCAGCAGACCTTTTTTAGAATGAACCAGGTATTTTGAGGGATGGAATATATTGGAGAAAGTGGTGGGTGGTATAATGAGGTGTATTTGTGGAGTGTGACACAGAACACACTACATGGAAGGCGCAGACATAGTAGCTTGTGTCCCTTTCTATTATCTGACTTGTAGGGAAGCAGTGGGAAGGCCTGGAGAAACAACTGGAGTACAAAAGCAGGAATTGCGAAATAAAGAGTTTTAAGGCATCAGACGAGTTGGTTGCCTTTGTGGATTTTGCAAGTATTAATATCCCAGCCTCAAACAGGGCTGGGGTGTGGGAAAAGTATTCTACCCCTTGGAAGACAGCTGAAAGTAATAGGAAGGAAGGAAGATAGAAAACAAGGGAGGCACTAAAGAAAGAGGCACATTGTGTTAGAAAAGAACAAATAGGGGCACCTGACTGGCTCAGTCAGTTAAGCATCTGTGTTCAGCTCAGGTCATGATCTCAGGGTCCTGGGTTCCAGTCGCACATTGGGCTCTCTTCTCAGTGGGGAACCTGCTTCTCCCTCTTCCTCTCCGTCTGCCTGCCGCTACACCTGTTTGTACTCTCTCTCTCTCCCTCTCTCTGTCAAATAAATAAAATATTTTAAAAAAGTAAAATCAATGAAGAATAGAAGCTAACTTTTATTGAGTACCTACTATGTGTAATGCCCTGTGTCTGACCGTCCTCTGTGCATTACCTCCTTTAATATTTTCATATAACTGTGGAGTAGGTTGAGGCAGGTGTTGGTTGAATGGACAAAAACAGGACAAAAAGCATAAAGGAAGGAATTCAACTTGCTTTTGCAGTCCAGGATGCTTGACTTGTCCAATTTAAAATATTTTTCCTAAAGATAGGAAAAGATAGGATTGCTTTTATTTTTTTTCCCCCGACTGACTTTTTTTCCCCTCATTCTTTGAGACTTTGGGAGAAATGCAGGACCCAGAGTCTACTATCCTTTTGAACCTGTACCCTTGCTCTCACTGCCTTCCTCTTACAGTAGAAAAACTCTTCCCCTTCTCCACATCAGAGCTGCTGTTGTGTTCTGAATACAGATCCTGAATTCTCACTTTCTTGGGGGCTCCCAGCTGTCATCATCTCCTCTGTCTGCATTATTTATATTTTATGGGAGCACTTCCAAATAACATACAGACTTCCTCTAGTAAATCATATAAACCAGCTTAAACCAACCGTAATTTCCTATCCATGAGCTCGACTCAAACGGGGCCAGCCAAAAATGGCATGCTATTTCCTTGAGGAAATACATCCCTCCAAAGATCAGATCATGGGCCAACTGAAATAGTTTACTTTATCAAGACTCACCATTGCTCCTCAAGATCTCTTTTAGACAACTGACCTGCTTCTTTCATTTTTAGCCTCCTCATCAACACTTGGCACAGGAGTGTGCTCTCCATTTTATAATAACCTTTTCTTTAAACTTCCATGATGTCACATTCTCTTTCTTCCCTCTCTATCTTAATGCTCTTTGTTGGCTCTATCTTCCCTTCCTCTACGTGCCTCTAAATGTTGACTTTTCTCAGGTTAAATATTAGAGTTCCTGAGATTTTTGTTTGGGACTTCCTGTTTCTAGTTTTTCTAATCTTCTCATTATTTTCTTGATGGCTACCAAAGATCAATCTTGTTCCCAGACTTTTTGGAGCTCTAGACTTGAATAAAGTTAATATTCATTATTTATGGCATCATGCTTATGAATTAACATACTCATTAAAATTTATTTTTAACCCCGTAATCAGTACTTGTGGCACTTTCGTGGTCATTCATGGACACACATTCCCAGTTAGGTCAAACAAAGCAATGTTCTATCTTCTTGTTTCAGCTCTTATAGTGTAAACTAGTTTCCCTTTTGCAGTATATTTAGTGCCATGTTTTTGACATTTTTATGATTTTTGTTTGTGATTTCACTGTTTAAAATGACCCCCCAAGAATAGTGCTGAGGTGCTCTCTAGTACAAGAAAACTATGATGTGTTTTTGAGCAAAAACACATAAAACACATAAAACATAAGGTCACATATTGATTCATTGATGAAAATATGACCAGAATCTGGCAGGAAAATAACCCTGTATCTACCCTAGGAGCAATGAGTTCTGTATTCACTAATTCAGTCTTTGTGGCAAGATGATAGGACATACTACCTCAAATAATGAATAATTGTATCTTTCTCATTTGTATGACTTATAGTTATCTAATACTTTATTATGTAAAACATTGAATTCTTTCTTGCTATCAACCATCCACCATATCAGTAAGTAGTACCATTATTCTCTTAGCTACTTAAGCCATAACTTTGTTATTCTTATTTGATTTTTCAACGTTTTCTTTCTTCTACATCCAATCTGGTGTCTAATCCTGTGGTTCTTTCCCCCAAACTTATACAGAATATACCCATTTCTTACCAATACCCTCATCCTCTTCTCTGGACAAATGCAATCTAACTGGATTAAATTATCAAGTTTGTGAAAGCATATCACTTAACTCTTCCACCTAAATTTTTCAATAAATTTCCGTTACCTTTGAATAAATTCCAAAGTTTTTTACATGGTTGATATGCCTTGAAAGTTCTTGTCACAATCAACCTCTCCAACTACACTTTATTCCACTTTCTTCCTTGTCTCCCATTCTCTAACTACAATAGCTTTGTTATGTTCCTATTACCTCTTTTGGGTGGTTCTCACTGAGATCTCCATGTCTGAATGGTACATTATGCTCAGAGCAAATCTTACAGATAGCACAAGAATTGCTATTGCCATCCTGCATTAGAATTATCTGGTGTGTACCTTCTCTCCCATTAGACTACAAACTCCTTGTTGCCAACATGCTAACTATCCCCTATGAATATTGAACAGCTAGCTTAGGACATATAATAGATTCTCACTAAATATCTGTGGAGAGATTCTTCCAAAACACTGGATACATAGAGTAGACATTTCAGAAGTGGATTAGATAATCAGTTCTTTGGGGGAAAGGAACCATAAGAAGAGCTGAGAATAAAACAAGACCTAACATGATATTCATGCCCAAACACTCTTCTTGCTTGTTGGTTTTTAAGTAGACTGTGTAACCTCCCAGTCCTATTCATCAGTAGCAAGACAGGCATGCCAAAAAGTCTGACAGTATCAACACTCAACTCCCTAAGGAAATGTTAACAGAAGTGAGGTGGGACTGAAAAACAGTCACTCAGACTCTGATGGCTCTTGGAGACATCGTCTAGCAACCTCAGGTTTGACCGGAGTGGTACTTGAGATGATTGCCTTTGAAAGCTTGAGAAAGTCAGAGATGTGAAGGACTGAAACATGACAGCTTTTTAAAAATTGATAACCTCTGTATGGTACGTTTCCATTTTAAAAATATCTCCCAAATTTTTTGGGTTGATTTTTCAAACTCAGTTTCTAAATCCCCTAAGTTTCTGGAAAATGATCAAGGACATTCTGCTTCTGTGTGATTGTGCATATAAGGAATTATGTTCATGTGCTCAGTTAGCTCATATGATCTACCCAGAGTTATGCTCAAAGAGTTAGGCACAATATTTCTAAATTCAACTCTTTCTTCATTAAATATTTCTTTCTTCACTATATTTTAATGCAGGTGAATGATAGTATCACAATGGAAATAACCTCTCACATTCAAAGCAAAATTATTCCCAAGCTTTGGTGCTTAAACAATTATTGGTAACAAATTATTTATGACACAACTCATGATGATTCACTGCAACTAGTGTGTCTAGTTGTAGTCTAGTCTTCACTAGACTAGTAGTAGTTAGTCTAGTCTTGACACTGTAGTCAAGAAACTGAGCTAAAACACAGAGGGCTACCCATCCTGTGCTTCTTTCTTTTGTTTTTACACACAAGCACACACACATATAGTTGATACCTCTTATGTAAGGACATCATATTAAGCCATATTCAAGACAGACTCTGTCTTTTAGGGGGCAAAAAAAAAAAAAGTACAGAATGAACAAAATTACTGAGATATATGTAGGTATACAGTTTTCATGATAATTGGAAAAGCTGCTTTTGCCAATAATTTTGCCAATAATTTCCTTGACATTGGCAATTCCATTATTTCATCCAATCATTAAATAAGTCAGTAGAGGAGCATCTGGCTGCTTCAGTCAAAAAATATGTGATTCATGATCTTGGGGATTTGAGTTCAAGCCCCATGTTGGGTGTAGAGATTACTTAAAAATAAAATCAGTAGAAAAAATTCACATTTAAAAAAGCCCCCCCCCCCCAAAAGCAAGATAATTTAACTCCATACTGAGAATCACCTTATCATCTCTTCTCCTGGTTTCTCCAACTCACTTTACCTTGCATTTTAGTCCATCTGCTCTTTCCCTCTCCTCTTTTAAATAGTCCATCCACAATGAAATTTTGCTCCAATTATGCTCTCTGCACATTTTATAGAGTTGTCTTCTGGTCATTTACATGATTGCCATAAACATCAGACCCAATACTCTGCTTTTTCCAGTTGTCCCCCAGCCCACATCTTTACCTGGATTGGGAGACATGCTGGAAGGGCAAAATACAGTAGCCCAAGCTGAACCATATTATCTCCTTAAGCCATGAAGCTTAAACTTCCAGACCCTCATCCACATAAACTCTCTACTTATCTCTATATTAACATGGCCATATATCCAATAAAATTTGCAAAAGTAACCTATTGCCCACAGAAGGTTAAAATTCAACTTCAACTCTCTCTCCATTACACTTTTTCACGTGTCGTGCTAGTGGAAACACTCTGCGTTAGAAATTAAGTTGTTGAGGATTTATGCAGTTTAATCTCGAGTTATATTATTTTTTTGATATTGTGACATTCATGATACACAGCTTTCAAATTTTGTAAATTTGTTTTTCCTCATTCTAATTTTATATGTGGTATGTAAATCTCACATGTACAGTTTGTTTTTCTTTGAAAGAGCCACCTCCTTAGAAAAATAAACCTCAAACTCCATAAAACCCAGGTTTTATAGTTTCAGAGTTTGCTTAAGTCCCACACAGTGAATCATAATGCACTCTGCCAAGGTGAGCTATCCTCTTCTGTTTGCCCATGGCCATTAAAGTGATAGTTCTCAGGGCGCCTGGATGGCTCAGTCGTTAAGTGTCTGTCTTAGGCTCAGGTCATGATCACAGGGCCCTGGGATCGAACCCGAACCCAGAGTCTGGCTCCCTATTTGGTGGGGAGTCTGCTCCTCCCTCTTCCTCTGCCTGCTGTGCACTCTCTTGTCTGTCTCTCTCTTTTTCTCTCACTGTCAAATAAATACATAAAATATTTAGAAAATAATAAAAATTAAATAAAATGACAGTTCTCCCGGAGCTACTGGGTTGTTTTTTTTTTTTTTTTTTCTTGCCTAACTTCTTTCTCCATTTCTTTTCTATTCCTCCATTTTGTTTAATAAAGGGTGTTTGGCACTTAGGTTGTACTCACCTTTCTCCAAACAGTTCAGTCACTTTCTTCTTTCCTCTTTGTCCTTCTGGTTGCTGATTTTCAGTGTGGGCCTATAAGAGCAGAATGGGTGTCCCCTGGGAACTGGTTTGAAATGCAGAATCCCAAACCCTACCCACCCCTACAAGGTAAGAATCTGCATTCTAGAAATACCCCAGGTGATCCAGGCGCATAGTTAAGCTTAGAAGTGCTGCTCTTGCTAAATGTGTTCTTACTATTTCAGATAGCTAATATGTACCTCATGTCAGTAAATACTTAGAATATTTAATATCTTTGCCTCTTAGCTTATGTAAAAATATAGGTTCATATTCTAATTATTTGTTGAATAAAATCAGTCTTTCTAGGTGGTGTGTTAATAATGATTGTTAACATTTATTGAACACTTACTATTGGGTTGAACTAAATGGAACAGCCATTTTTTATTGCAGTAAAATACACATAACATAAACCATCTTAATCATTTTAAACGGTACAGTTTAGTGATATTAAGTGCATTTATAATGTTATGCAACCATCACCAGCCTCCATATACAGAACTCTTTTCATCTTGTAAAACTAAAACTCCATAACCGTTAAAAAATAACTTTCCATTCTCTTTTCCCTAGCCCCTGGCAACTACAATTATGCTTTCTTTCTCTATAATTTTGACTACTGTAAGAACCTCATACATGTGGACGCCTACAGTATGTGTCTTTTTTGCGACTGGCTTATTTAACTCAGCCTAATATCCTCAAATTTCATCCATGTTGTAGCATATGTCAAAATTTCTTTCCTTTTTTAAAAAGGCTGAATAATAATCCATTATATGTATTTATCACATTTTGTTTATACATTCATCCTTTGGTTGACATTGGGCTGCTTCCATGTTTTAGCTATTTTGAATAATGCTGCTCTGAACAAGTATGTACAAATATCTCTTTGAGACTGCTTTCAGTTCTTTGGGTAAAGACCCAGAAGTGGGATTGCTGCATCATATGGTAATCCCATTTTTAAATTTTTTAAAGATTTATTTATTTGAGAGAGAGACTGCGAGAGAGGGGGTAGGGAGAAAGGGAGAAGGAAAGACAGAATTTCAAGCAGACTCTGCACTGAGAATGGAGACTGACACAAGACTTGATCATGCCCTTGAGATCATGACCTGAGCCACAACCGAGAGCTGGATGCTTAACTGACTGAGCCACCCAGCTGAACCCCATTTTTAATTTTTTGAGGGGCTGACATACTGTGGTCCGGAAAGGCTGTATCAATTTACATTTCTATCAACAGTATACAAGGTTTCCAATTTCTCTATATCCTTACCATCCTAATGTTGTGAGGAGATATCTCATTGCAGTTTTGATTTTCATTTCCCTAATGATTAGTGATGTTGAGCATCTTTTCATGTACTTATTGGCTGTTTGTATATATCTTCTTTGGAGAAATGTCTATTCAACTCCTTTGCCCATCTTTGAATTTGGTTGTTTATGTTTTTGTTGTTGAGTTTTAATAGTTCTCTGTATTTATGGATATTAATATCTTATAAGACATACGGTTTGCAAATATTTTCTCTTAAATATTTGTATCGTGCTATATTGTCTCTGCAGTTTCAAGCAGTTTAAGGATTAAGCTTTATCCTCTTTGTGTGTTCAAATGAGCCTTGTAGAATACTACCAGTCACACAGTAAGTGTGTAAATAACCTAGTCTGGACATGGGCTGGTACCCAATACTATGGAGTCATATTAACTGATCAAGGTCCTTCAGCTTCCAGGTTCTTCCCTATTTATGTGAAGCACAGTAAAATGAGTTAATTGGTCAAAATGTCTTTTTCTATGAAGCTATGTCTTTAGCTTTGGCTTTGACATATGGGACACTGAAAAATGTCACTCATTTACATTTTGATTCTTTCAATTTAATTGGCGGTAATAAATTGAAGTCTGATTTTATGTTCATATTGAGGCTCAAGCGAGTCTTTTATATTTGAAATATTAAGTATTCCTAGAAACTTAACGTAGGAAAATTGTCTTTCAGTAAGTTCTTTTGAGAATGGAAATTCAGTAGTTTTGCACAATTCTTAAGTTTTTGGTTTTTAGAATTTCTCTTACTCTCTTCCGACTTCCTTTTATCCCTTTTGCCTTATTTCAATTGAAAATAGTTCCTTAATAATAGATAGATAGATGCATATAAATAGATACATAATACACTGAATATGAACATATACATAATTATATATAAATACTATATATATACAGAATATATTTACATATGTATCTACCTACACACACACACACACACACATATTGCCTACAGGTAGAAATTCCTTATTTTTGGAAAAGTAACCACTTATTTCTATGATAATTCCTTGAGTTGACAGCAGGAAATATATGAAACTCAACCACAGGATGATTCGAGCCATATATGTGTAATGATAACTTTGGGGGACTCATAGGGACATGTTTGATTGCAAGTTCCAACTAAAAGTCTTCCTCATTTATTTAAATATTCACTCCACAAACTTTTCCTAAGAATCTCTTCTGGTCTGACTCTATCTTCCAGCAGCCCAATCTACTGGAATCAGAGAGATATGCAAACCAAAGAATTACAGCACCACTTGATAAGATGTATGAAAAGAGAGGACTGTCAAAGAACAGTTTTTAAGACCTCTGCTTGCACAATGCATGCTCAGTCTAAGTTCAGTAAAATTTGATATAAATTCAGTAAAATTATAATATGTCCTTGAATTCCTTTCTTGTCCCTATATCCAAGTTGTCCCTGTATTCAATTTGAGGAATATCTACAGACACCATTTTATCAGAGATTTAATTATCATTTTGGTTGAGCACAACACAAACAAATACTGTGTTTCTGAGCATCAGAATAAATTACATTCGAGGATAGTCTGAGCTTTATTTTAGTATTTCATATACAAAAGAGTTTACTAAGCAAATTAATAAGATAAAAAGGACAGCAAAGGGGATATTTACCCAAACTAGGAAGCAAAGTAAAACAACAAAACTTGAAAAACAGTTTGCATGTGAATTCATGCTAATTAAAGAAAATAGGTATGCATATTAAAACAATATTTTTGAGGCTTTTGCTCACTGACTTTTTTATAATACTTAACATTAGTAATATGCCTAGAAATAATAAAGTTACATTTAATTAACAACCTTTAATGATTAAAACCAAAATTTCTTCCCATACTTATTCTTCATTAAACATTTATTTATATTAATACAATCCCTCAGAAGTACATTTCCTTCCAGTAGCATAAGATATAAGATTTAAAAAAAAGATACCTCACATGATTGCAAAATATAAGAGAATGCTTGAAAATAATCTTTCATAGGGAAAAAAATACTTAGTTAAATCATTAGCTCTTGGTTTTGTATTTATAATATGAAAAAGTTCAGTATAGTCTGGAATTTTACTAATTCCTTGCTACTTCCTGAAAAGTAGCCTTTACCAGGAAGCAAGTTTTATCAAATATCAAAATCCTCATTGTAGCCCTCAGGGAGTCAACAGAGGCAATATATGCAAATCAGTCTGGGAGAGCTTTAGTAAACTGCCAAGGGCTAAGTGTAAGAAGGACAGTGTGGTAAAAGTAATTGGTTGAAAGGTACAAGGAAGTGATGCTGTTGATGGGGATGCCCTATCCTTCTGTCTTCTTCACTCTTCTTCCCTTGGAAAAGAAGAAGAAGGAGGAGATGGAGGAGGTGGAAAAGAAAGGAAGGAAGAGGAAGAAGAAGATGGCAAAGGTGAAGAAGAAGAAGACAACTAAGGAATTCTGGGAAATTACATAGTTTAGTGAAGTCACAAGGAAGGAATAGGTCATAAGGTTTCTCCTAAGACTTGCAAGAGATTTAAATAAGATGTAGTTCTTCCTATAGGGAGTGACATTAGAATTCACCATGCTCACGATAAGGAAGGCAGTGAATAGCAGTGTCGCTTTCATCTTCTTAACTAGACAGAGCAAAGGGAAGTTGCACAAAATGAATTCTGTCTATTTAAATTAGAGTATTAGACCTTCAGATAACCTGAACACTGTAGGGGTATTTGGGACAGCCTTTCCTCCTTTAGAGCATTTTTTTTTTTTTTTTTTTGAGAAAGATAAATGCTATGAGGTATGCCAAGGGAAGAGAGAATACTAGTCAAATAAGTTTGGAAATCATACTCTGTATGAGGGTATGCAATACCAATAATCAAACTAAAGATCCAGTAGTGCGACAGAAAACAGATATGTTTAAATTTCTCTAATCCAGCATGTCTTAAACTGATTTGGTACTTCTAACTTTGTATACATTTAAGAACATCCTGGAGACCTGTGTTCTTGGGAAATATAGTTTTTTGGGGAACTGCTTAGTGTGAAAGTGTATGTTAGAATCAGCCTGGAAGGATTACTAAATAGTAATAGTAATGGATAAACATTGAGGAGTAATGAAGGATTGTTAACTCTGCTAGGTGGTTCGCATTCCTTTAAAATGCATATAATAAATTATTTATATACTTTACTATCCATTTTGATATATATGTATGTGTATATATGTATAAAAAATCATATTTCTGTATTTAAGTTGAGACAATTAGTCATGGGCTGTCTATAGTTAAGGTATTTGGTGACATCAGTTTTGTAGAACATATCTAAGAGAGTGAGTCTGAAAGGCTAGCTTTATAAAAATGAATCACAAGATTAAAATCTTCTTAATGACTTTTTCATATGAAAAGTTCTTTTGAAATAATATGCATAGCCAAGCTAATATAGAGCCAATATGCCCAACCAAAGCAAAAAAAACAAATTCTCATTATTTGTTAAAGTTTAACTAATAGTTATATACTATTATTAAGTTCTAGTTTCTGAATACCACAAGGAAGATTAAATTCAAGAGGTTTATTTACCATGTAGTCTAGTGATCTTGCAGGACTCATGTAACTCATCTGGGCTTATATTTGTCTCATGTTGCAGACAGGAAGATTAAGTGATATCTGTGGGAATTTGGGGCTTACTGAAGTAAGAACTTTCTAAATCATCCCTTCAATTTCCTCATTCTTCCAAGATGGGAAAGGGACAAGAAGGACATGTCCTTGAATTAAATACCATGGAAACTGAGGGCAAAAAATGACATTCATATTTCCTCAAAGAAAGAAATGTAGCTAGACTCTTATTCTTTGGGAGTTTGTCCCAAGATCCTTCTCATTCTAATAACTCTGAAATTTCAGCTCTTGTCTTGTATTCAGCAGAGAGGAATTTTTTGTTGTTGTTCTTTAATCAGTGATACAAATCAAGTACCTCTTATGGAACATATCCCAGTAAATTCACTGGAGATACAATGTTGCAAAAGACATGGCTTTTCCTAGAAATAGCTGGTAGGGGAGAAATACAAATTAAAAAATAAAAGCAAAGTTGTATCTATATAAATATATATTATAGTCTATTATAGTATATATATATATATATATAGAGAGAGAGAGAGAGAGACATAGAGATTGAGAGAGAGAGATTAAAAATAAAAACATAAAACACAAAGGAAGTCTTAAAATATAAATTTGGAATTTTTAAGTGGAATAATTCCCTTATCCCACTAATTAGATTTCGCATTCCTTTAGCATTGCAGTTCATCCTTAAACTCCTTATATCCCTCCTTCTAGCACCGAGGACCCGAGACCAAGTAAAACTCTTGCAACGTGGTGGACAACACAAAACCAATATCTTTGAGTTGATTACTTCATTTTATGCCGTGGCTGTGCATTGTTTTATTCACTCACATATATTCATTCATTCATTCATTTATCAATTAATTCTTTCATTCAGTTTACTCTGGTTAGACACTAGCCTGTGAAAAAAGTTAAAACAGTAAGAACATTTAAGCCCTTCCCCATCACAAAAGCCTTTCTCTTGATTGCTTTTGTTATCTCATCCAGCAAGGAGACTGTAAGGAAATTACCATGTGGTTGGCAGGCCTGCAAATCAATATGCTGTGTTATCATTTATTCCCAGCTGCAGTGCTGCTATTGCCCTGGCTGCCGGGCACTCTAACCTCCTGGGAGACACCTGGAGAGGTTAATTAGTTTACAGCTGGCCATAATTAGGATCAAAAGGCAGCAAGAAAGAAATTCTTAAGAATCCTGACAGAAACCATATGCAGAGGTGAAGCTGTCAGCTTGAGCAAACTGCAGTGTTTTAACGAGAAATTAAGCATTTAACATTTTGGAAGTTGTTAGGTAGGAATACCAAGTGAAGGTATAATTACAAGAGATAAGGGACACCTAGGAATGTGATAGTCTCTCGTGGCTGTGGCAAGAAGAAGGAGACCTTCAGGCCCTCAACTGGCCATGGCCATCACCTGTGAACCAGTGTTCTCAAAGGTAAAATAAGGGGGTTGCTCTGGACTGTGTACAAGGCCTTAAAGCCTATCCTCCACATGACTAAAAAGGAACTCGGGAGGCATTACAATGAGAAATACAGACTTAGGCCAATTTATTCATAGCAACAATAACAGTGGTTAACAATCTTTTTTCATTCACCATGTGTCAGCGCTCAGTATTTTATTTAATCTCCACAGCAACCATGAAAAGGGGCAGCTATTGACACCATTCTGTAGATAACAGAAATAAAGTTAGGAAAGGAGAGATCACTTAGTCTTGGCCCTATCCTCATCAGTGGACAAACCCAGTTCTGACGAACAAGCTTTAGACCCTAAATCCACCCCCTGTCCTGCCTTCCATGTCTGGAGTCCATCAGTCTGTATTGCATTTTGATATCTTACTTTCTAATGTATTATAAAGGAGAATAAGTTGGAATCTTGGTGATTTTCTCCATTTAGCTCATTTACTTTCTTGCTCAGAAACTGGAGGCACCAACAGAGAAAGGAAAATAAATGTCTCGGGAGAAAACTCAACCCGTTTAAGTTGGGCCTCTCATAAGGCCTGTAGTATGAGCGAATATAATTTTTCTCCAAGAGGCTTTTCTTTGGCAACCAAAACTAAAACAAAACTGAATCCAGAGGTGGGCAGGTCGGATACTCTGGATAGGCCTATGGCCTCGTTTTCTTACCCCATTCACATAGCTCCACACAGAACTACCTTCCCTCAACACCACGGATAAAAAAGTACCCTGGGCTTTGTTACCACTTCACCCTTAAATATTGCTTCTTGGAGTACTCTTTTTTATTTGTTTATCTTTCTTTGTTTATCTCTCCCCATGCAGTGTAACTTCCATGAGCGTAAGGCATTTGAGTGTTTTCTCACTACTCTTTTCTGCACCTATAATAGTGCCTGGAACGTACAAGCAATTTAACCCATTTTTTTGCATAAATGATTGAGGGAAAGAATGCATCAATGAATGAGGGATGAATTTCTGTTTCATGAATTGGGACTCCAACTGTCTTGGAGTTAAGTTATGTCATTATATGTCAATATGTAAATATTACATATATGAGAACTCAGGCCTGTTTGCATCCTTACCACTGCACTGTCCAGTACATCCAGTACCAATGCTGTCCCCTCAAGAATGATGTGGTCCTTGCAAACCTCTGTCCAGCCAAGGCTATTGTCAGTAGCTTTCTGATATCCTACAACATGATTCAAATGAATAAGGGTAAAAAGTGAGTCATGATGCCCTCTTTTTTTTTTCTTTTTTTTTTAAGATTTTATTTATTTGATAGATTGAGAGAGCACAAGCAGGGGGAACAGCAGAGGGAGAGGGAGAAGCAGAAGCAGCAGGCTCCCCGCTGAGCAGAAAGCCCGACGTGAGGCTCAATCCCAGAACCCCGGGATCATGACCTGAGCTGAAGGCAGATGCTTAACCTTCTGGGGCACCCAGGAGCCCCTCATGATGCCTTCTTATTGAAATTTCATGTTCCTCAGAAGCTATAACCAGGGCAGGAAAGAATTGACTCATAAACTTAAATAAAAATAGTCAGACCAGAGGCAGTTACATTAATTCTTGAAATCCGTTTACAGATATGTATCAAAAATCTTTAATGTGTTCTTAATCTGTGATGTGCTAATTTCATATCTAGGAATATATACCACAGCATTACTACAAAACAAGATAGATGTGTGTACTTGTTTATTACCACAGTCTTTTTACAAAAAATCTAAATGCCAAATAATGATACTGATGAGGGAACAGAAAGCAAGCTGAAGACAAAGCAGAAGCTGACACCCCACAACCCACCCCCCATGGGATACATTCCTCAGGCATTCCTGGCTGCCCTAAAGGAAAAACAAACGATTAATTTGTAAAGATCACAATCCTGCAAGACTTGAGTCTTCCTCAGTTTACAAATGTCCTAGTGATTTAGAAGGAAGAAGCTTTCTTATCAACAGCCTAACTTCCAAAGACCCATAACTCAGTTCCTGAAGCCCTAACATCATCTTCTCCTCCATAAAATTGAGGGAGGCTGAGGCAGAGGGCAATGTAAATAAGGTAAAATTTCTTCTAAACCTAAAGCTCCTTGGCAAGGACCTGGCAAGGAGGAATGTGACATCCCCCCCCCCCCAAGCTCCCAACTATCTTACTGTTAATGCCTTACAAAAAGGAAAAACAACCTTAACTTGACAATGGCAAGGCCTTAGGTGTTTTGTAGGTCCTCTTTAGCATATGAAAGTTCTTTTGAAACCTCCCTTTATCCTTACCTCCCCCAACCCCATAGTATGTAACCAGCTACCCCTCACAAACCCAGTGCAGCAGCTCTTTCTTCCCATGGGTCCTGTCCCGTGCTTTAATAAACCACCATTTTGCACCAAAGATGTTTCAAGAATTCTTTCTTGGTCATTGGCTCTGGATTCTACCCCACTGAAACTCACTTATATTCTAAAGCTTCATCAATACTTCAGTGGAATATTTTAATGGCACATAAAAGTTCCCAAAGTTAATTGATTAAAAAGTAGCTTATATATATAATGTAATACCATATATATACATATGAAATATTCTACAATATAGCACCAATAGTGATTGTATATGTAAGATTTACAGATATTTTACAGAAAAAGACATTTTTCTTACCAATTTTAAATTAGTAAAATTTTCGGGGTGCCTGGGTGGCTCAGTGGGTTAAAGCCTCTGCCTTCGGCTCAGGTCATGGTCTCAGGTTCCTAGGATCGAGCCTGCTTCCCCCTCTCCCTCTGCCTGCCTCTCTGCCTGCTTGTGATCTCTCTCTCTGTGTCAAATAAATAAATAAAATCTCGAAAATAAAAATAAAAATAAATTTGTAAAATTTTCAAATAATGCAGAGTGAGGCAAAAGCAAAACAAAATAAATCCACAAAAATTGCCTTATATTTCATCAATTATTGGTTATTTTCAGTATATAATTTACTGATTGGATGATGACAACCAAGTATGAAACATCTTGCAAAATTAGCAAGTTTGATTCTGGATCAAAGTACAATCAGTTACCAGTGGCTATAGACTGAATTTTTTTGTCTCCCCCTCAAATTCCCATGTTGAAACCCAATCTCCAAAGTGATAGTATTTGGAGGTGAATGCTTTGGAAGGTGATTCATTCATGAGAATGGTGCCCTCATGATGAGATTTGTGCCTTTATAAAAGAGGCCTCAGAGAACTCCCTTGTTCCTTAGGCCATGTGAGGTTATGTGGAAAAAGCTGCCACCTACCAATTAGGAAGCAGGTCTTCACTAAACACTGAATCTACCCAGGCCTTGATCTTGGATGTCAGGGCTCCAAAACTGTGAGAAATAGGGAGCACCTGGGTGGCTCAGTCAGTTTAGCATCTGACTCTTAGTTCTGGCTCTAGTCATGACCTCAGGGTCTTGAGATGGAGCCCTGCATCAGGCTTCATGCTGAGCAAAGAGCTTGCTTAAGATTCTCTCCCTCTGCCCCTTGCCCTGCTCCTGCTCTCTCTCAATCTCAAATAAAATGAATAAATAACAAATCTTGAAAAAAAAAAACCTGTGAGAAATAAATTTCCATGGTTTATACGTCCATGATATTTTTGTTTTAGCAATGCTCATGTTTGTTTGCATTCATTTCTGTTTCCCTTTAATTGGATTTTCAATAGGAAGTTCTGCAGGTGAGTCTGGGGTGGGAGGGTGGAACTATGGAAAGAAGAAAATAAAATCTGGGCATCCCCATCATAAAATGAAGTTTTATGCAAACAATATTTTCCTAAATGTTTATCCTGTGAAGCACTTTCAATATTCCTGGCTTTGTCTCTGACATAGCAAAGTGGCTGGATATAGGGACGGCAAATTCACATCAGGTCAGAAAGCTTAAATATACAAAGAAGAACAAATTAAAAAGAATACATGTATCAAAATGGTACTGGAAGAAATTCAGGTGTTGACAAGTACAAATCAAACCCTTACCCTTCGGACCTTAGCAGAGGAAACAAGGAAAGACTATTTATGAGCCTTTAAGCAGTATAATCCTTGAAATGAGACAAACGGGAATTTGAAATAAATATAGTGTGGTATTCAGAGTTTTATTTCTTTTTCAATATTTGTAATTACATATTTGAACATCATAACTGGAAGCAATAGATCATTGCATTACCTGGGATTACATAGGAGGGCCATCTCAAGATATTAAAGCAATCGATGCATTTAAAAATAAGAGCGGAAGCTCAAAAATCATCTGCTTTTTATTAGAAAACTTAATTAGAAATGCATATAAATTGACTTATAGGATGACCCTGAAAATCTTACAAGTGAGAAAATGCTTTTCCTAGATAGTTCCTTTTTTGGATATGTGCATCATGGCCGTTTTGTAAAATCTTTCTTGGGTGTTAGGTATGCCAGTGATGACCCAAGCTTACTTAGTATTGTAACTCCCAGGAAGTGTGTGAAAATTTTGTTCTAGCAATCAGACAGTCTGCAATCATTACTATTTTGAACACTAAATTAGTACACAGTTTTACTGAGTCTCTTTATGCACCAGGCTCTGTGCTGGGCAGTGGAATACAGAGGTAAAGAAGGCAACATCCCTTCTCTGGAGAACTTCATAGTTCAGTGAAGGCAGACAAGGAAGCAATTATAATGGAATGAGATGAGACTCTGATCATAAGGCACAGCTTTGTGACTCCGAAGGGCACCCAGTCCAATCTTCAGAAATTAAAATAATAATAATAATTTTAAAAAGCCTCCTTGGAAGAGGAGGCATCTGAGTTGAGATTTGAAAAGCAATTTGACATGTGTAGCAAAGGGTAAAATTTGAGTGAGGGAATTTCTGGCAGGAAAAAGAATTTCATGCAGCTGAAATTTATCTCATGTCTTAGTACTTCTCTATAATTGTAAATTGAATAAAAGCCCTATTTCACTGTTTTCCCCCTAACTCTCTGCTCTATACTTCTATCCTGGAAGCCAATTGCCAGATGTTTAGAGGGAAATCGAGAAATAAGTAGGTGCTATTAATTCTAGTGGAATATTGGTTTATCAGTGGAAACAAAGGCTGGGTTTCATACTACAAAAGCTCAGAACCAAAAAGGTAAAAAAAGGGAACCAGGCAGGTACAAACTTGGATCTGGTCAGTTTTGTTGCCTGTATGTGTAACACTAATGTAGCACATGATAGAAGGGATCAAAAGATACAATATCAGAATTCATCTATATCCCAGGATCTGCTTTGTCTGGCAGATAGTTTTACATTGAGGACCCATTTATTAGGTTCTGGGCACTGTGCTGGGGAAACAGACTGAAATTGGCACTGATAACGCAGATTGGGAGGAGTGAGAAAGTGGGGTAGCACAGAACATAGTAATAAAATCAAGGAGTTGACTAAGTATATACGAGTATACAGTAAAAGAAACAGGTGGGGTGGGGTGCCTGGAAAGAGAGGAATAAATCCAGATCAGGAAATCCTGTTTCGCACTGATTTGTGATTCATTCTGAAGCCCAGGAGGAGACGTGGGAATGTTTTTGAGAAGATGACTATGGAGGTTAAGTTGGGACGGACTTCAAGTAGGATTACCAGTTGTGGAAGTAATAGAAATAAAGTTACATATAGTCACTGAAACCAAAGTACTAAATAGAATAATAACTTATCTACCTCAGGAACTTATTATTTCTCACTTTAATTTTTTCCTTTTATTGTACTGCGATATCAATTACATATGATAAATTGTAGACACCTTCAGTGTTCAGTTCCATGAGTTTTGACAATGGATCTTTTGTGAACCTATTTCTTTTTATTTATTTATTTATTTATTTATTTACTTACTTACTTACTTACTTATTTTGAATTAAAGCGTAATGTATTATTTGCCCCAGGGTACATGTCTGTGGATCCTCAGGTTTACACATTTCACAGCACTTACCATAGCACATACCCTCCTCAAAGTCCATAACCCAACCACCCTATCCCTACCCGCCCCTACCCCCC
>CM052883.1:76395582-76429733 GCA_028534135.1 Potos flavus
CTTGATTGGATTATTTGTTCTTTGGGTGTTGAGTTTGAGAAGTTCTTTATAGATTTTGGATACTAGCCCTTTATCTGATATGTCATTTGCGAATATCTTCTCCCATTCTGTTGGTTGTCTTTTGGTTTTGTTGACTGTTTCCTTCTGGACTCTATTCTCTTTTAATCTAATTGTTCTCTAAATGCCTTGCTGTCTAGATTGTTGTGACTTCAAGTTCAAATTTTAATTCAGGAAATATAGTCCTCCAATTTTGTTCCTTTCACGAACATTTCAGCTATTGTAGATTCTTTGTAGTTCCATATAGACTTTAGAACTGAGCCATATTTTCTAGAAAGAATAGGCATTTTAACTATAAGCATTTTAACTATATGTGTGTATGTAAATATACACACATTTACATACATACATATGTATATGTATGCCATGTTTCATGTATATTGTATATATATGCCATGTTTATAGATCAGAAGACTCTCTCTGTGTATATATACATATATATGTATATACATATGTATGTATTCGTATATACATATGAAATGCTGTCAAGAGAAATTTAAGCCCTTTTAAAATTTCTCTCAGCAATCCTTCATAGTTTTTAATGCAGAAGCCTGGTAAAGTTTTATTAGAATTATTCCTCAATATTTAATGTTTCTAATGCTTTTAAAAAAAAATGTAGTTTAATTTTCTAAAACATTGTTGCTAATATTTAGAAACACAGTTGGTGTTTTTTATTATCACTGTGTCCTATGATCTTGCTACATTAACTTAGTTCTATTGGTTATTTGTCAACTTCTTTTGGATTTTTATGAGCACAATCAAGTCATATGAAAACAAAGACAATTTTTCTTCTTTGATCTTTATGGATTTTATTTCTAGCTTGTACCTTATTACAACAGAACCTTTAGTAAAAATATGAAATAAAGGTGGTGAAAGCAGATATCCTTTGCTCTTATTCTGATGTTTAAAGCAAAATATTTAATGTTTCACTTATTGAGTATGAAGTGAGGTGGAATTTTCTGTACACGCCTTTTATCACATTAAGGAAATTGTCTTCTATTCCTAACATGCTGAAGATTTTTGTCGTGATGTAGTTCTGGCTTTTTTTATACCTATTGATTTTTTTTTTAAGTTTGTTTATATTAAATTATTTTGTTTTTGAAATTTGAACTCTTACATTCTTGGGGTAAATTCTGCATGGTTATTATGTATTATCACTTTTGTAAATGTTTTCAATATTGTGTTAAGATTATTTTGCATCCATATTAATGAAGAATATTGGCCTGAAGTTTTCTTATCGTATAATATCATTTTCTGATTTTAGTGTTCTATTTATGTTGGCCTCATAAAATGTTGGAAAATGTTATCTTTTTCTGTATTTCTGAAAGAATTTGTTCAGGATCAGTATTATTACTTTCTTAAATATTTGGTAGAATTCTCCAGTGATTCTTTTTGGTCCTAGAGTTTCCTTTGGGGAAAGATTTAATTATAAATTTAATGCCTTTAATAGATGCAAGACTGCTCAGTTTATCCATATCTTTTTAACTCATTTCATAAGTTGTTATTTTAAAAGTTCTTGAGATTTTTTTTTTCTTTTGTATTCAGAATAGCTACAACTTTAATGGATACTTGGTAACCACTTCTCTGCTGAAGACAGTTTTCCAAGTGGTTCAAGCTGGAGGCGTTTGCCACACTCCAGATATGGAGGGACAAGAGTGGATGTGGTAAGGAAGAGGTGTGGTGCCTTCCAAATAAACAGTGGCTCAGAACGCTGTTGAGTGGTGATTAATGGGCCATTCACTCTGAGGCAAGGCTGGCAGTGCTAGACCTGTGGCTTAGGCACCATCCTCCACCATTTAAAGGTAAAGGGTACCTGGCAGATGTTGGCACAGGCACGGAAATTACCAATTTCAGTCAGGGAGCAGTCAAAGTCATTAAGGAAGGTGTACTTGAAGCCCAGGAGCTTTAGCAACTGGCAGATCTTTTCTTTCAGGCAGCAGGTGCCCTTCATCTAGGGCCCAGAAGCCTTGGGGACACCCAGATTCTTACCCATCACAATCATCTGCGGTAGGTCAGGAAAGATTCTTGTGAAGACTTTAAAGGTTCAAAGAAGATGTTGTATATTTCAAGAAATTAGTTCCTTTCATAAGTTGCCATTTTAAAGATTCTTGAGTTTACTTTATTTTCTGGCATGGGTGGGACCTATGACTTGATTTTAAACAATAGGGTATGGCAAAATGATGGGTGTCACTCCCTTGATTATGTTTATTATTTAAGATTGTCTTTTGCCAGGTGACTCATCTTAATCTCTCTCTCCTTTGCTAGCTTAGAAGAAGAAAGGTGCCACAAAGCCTTCAACTGACAGGAATGGAATGCTGTGAACAATCACATGAATGAGGAAGTGGATATTTCCCTAGATGAGAATCCAGCACTGATGACTCTTTGCCTCCTTATGAAGCCCTACAGAGAAAACCCTGTTAAACCATGCGTGTGCTCCTGATCTAAAGTAAACTGTGGTGCAATAAATGTTTGTTTTTTAAGCTACTAACTTTGCGATAATTTGCTGTGCAACACAGAAAATTCATGCATCTGCTAAACTCACTTTTTTTTTTTATATTTTATTTATTTATTTATTTCAGGCAGAGAGAGAGAGAGACAGAGACAGAGAGAGACAGAGAGTAAAAGAGAGCACAAGCTGTGGGGAGGGGCAGAGGGAGAAGCAGATTCCTTGCTGAACAGGGAGCCCAACAGGGGCTTCATCCCAAGACCCTGGGATCGTGACGTGAGCCAAAAAGGCAGACACTTAACCAATTGAGCCACCCAGGTATCCTTTAACTTACTTAATATATCTAGTAGCTTTTTGATAAATTCCTTAGTATTTTCTACTTGGACAATCTGTCATCTGTGAACAGAATTTCAGTTCTTGTTTTTCTATCTGAATGCTTTTTCTCTTTTGTCATACCTTATTAAACTGACTAGAACCACTAATGTTGAAATAAAGAGGCAGGAATACAGATTCTTGCCTTATCCCTGGCTTGAGTAAAAAATCATGATTTAAGTGATAGTTTTTTTGTTTTTGTTTTTTAATAGATGACACTGAGAAAAAATCAGGTTGAAAAAATCCTTGCTATTCATAGTTGGTTTGGGGAGGGGGGTCTTGGATGTCTGTTGAATTTTGTCAAATGTTATTTTCTACTTATATGAAGGTGATCATATGATTTTTTTTCTTTAAGTCTCTTAATTTGGTCACTTGTAAATTATTTGAGTAGTTGATATTAAACTAATGTTGAATCCCCCAGGTTAACTCCACTTAATCATAATAAATTTGTGTGTGTGTGTGTGTGTGTGTGTGTGTGTTTACATATATTGACAACTTTGAATTGATAAGATTTGGTAATTTTGTTTTCTTCTGCTTATCTTGTATTTTGCCACCATTCTGAACTCATTTAGTTCTAATAGTTTTTAAAAAGATTTTTAAAAAGAATTTTCTTTATACAGATCATGCCATTTGTGAATAGAGAATTTGCTTGTTTATTTCTAATCTGAATTTTTTTTTCTTGCCTAATTGCTCTGGATAGAACCTCCAGTATGATGTCGAATAAAAGTATTGAGAATAGACAGCTATGGAGAAAGTCCTCATACTTTGACCCCTAAATATATTATCTGTATATTTTCCAAAAATGCCTTTTATCAGGTTGAGACAGTTTTCAGTTTGTTGAGTGTCAAATCTAGTCAAATGCTTTTCCTTCATTATTGATTGTGGTTATATACTTGTTTTTATTATATTAATATAGTTTGTGATAACAATTGATTTTTAGATGTTAAATCAACCTTGCATACTTAGAATAAATCTTATTTGATTAAATGCATATTTTAATATGTTGCCTCAATTATGGTTGTTAATATTTTGTAGAGGATTTTTGCATCTCTATTCATAAGAAATATTTGTTGATATTTTTTTTTCTTCTGATAGCTTTCTCTGGTATTGGTATCAGCATACTACTAATATTTATTCATAGACTAAGTTGGGAAGTAATCCCTCTTTTTCTATTCTTTAGAAGTATTTCTGGAGGTTTGGTATTAATTCATCTTAAAATTTGCTAGAAATTGCCAATAAAGTCATGTAGTTCTAGGAGGTTTGAAAATTACCAATTTGATATGACCTGTTGTATCTCAATTTAGATTTTCTATTTCTTCATGTGTCAGTTTTGGTAGTTGTGACTTTCTAGAAGTTTGTAAATTTAATTCAAGGTACTGTTAGATGATTTGTTAGACTAGGATTATGTGTCTTACATTAGGTATTATGACTTTCTGTCTCTTTGGTAACTTGAAAAATATTGCCTTGTAATATTTTAAATAATCAAAATGCATATATATTATTTCTGTTTAGTAAGATTCATAAATTCTGTAAGGGCAAAAACCATGTTATTTTTGTAATTCTTTCAGCTTAATACCTTTTATAAAATAGATATTGAATGAATTATGCTATTATCAGCAGCAGCTGGACCATTGCCATGATCATCACCATTATCATTGCTGGTAAGCTTAACACATGGATTGAAGACAACAGTGCTTGACCTCAAGGAGTCATTACTGTAGTCTCTAAGTAGCAAATACATTTTATCTCACTATTACATCCAATCAGCTGTTGGGGCTGCTCTGTTATCAAAACTTAAAGGGTTAAAGTTGACTCACAGAAAAGAGTGATGTGCCTAATTCATGATGTCTGTCATGCCTAATGAGCAACAGTGAGGATTTTGATGTCTTGCATTTACTGATGTGGTCTAAATGTGAAGACATGAGTGTGTGAAATAGTAGCAATGGTCTAGAATCTCACCACCTCTGCAGTGATACTATACTAAGAGAGAGAACATCAAATTCCCTGGTACAGGCAATACTGGCTGATATACTATTTGTAATGCCATGTTTTTCCAATAGAGAAATTTTGTCTCCATATATGTCAAGCTTCATTAACAACACTTATTACAGAGGTGATATGAAAACTCCATATCAATTTTTGGCAAATAACTCCAATATCAACAATATCTGCATCAGCTTCTGATGATTCTCTCTCTTAGAATAACTACAACATGAGTTTTGATTATTTAAATTTACTAAGAATGCTATTAAGTCTAACGTGGGAGAACATTATTGGTTTCTGGATTAAGGGGGAGAGGAATGTGTGCTTGCATTTTAGCAGTAGGGATCATGCTCTATTTCAAGCTTCATTGTGTTTAACTGCCCCTGTGACAAGCATACTGATTCACTTATTTGAACCAACATCAAATGACTGCCTTGTCTTTTCTCTCCACTTTTTTCTTCCCATATTTTTATATTTCTTTAGTTCTATCTTTTTCATTTTAGAAAACCACTTCTTGCTTGACACAGACAAGAGTATTTAATTTTTCTTTTTTAATTTATCCTGCTTCACTGTCCCTAACTTGATTTTGTCCTATCAACTCAAGAAGTACCAGTAACTAAAATATAATATTATAATGAAGCACATTGTATGGGAATTCTGCATGAAGTCATCGTGAATATAAAGAAAAATAGTGAAGGGTAAAAAAAAAGAGTGTAGCATTAAGATATGATAAATACATCAGTTACCACATCATCATTATAAGCTAGCATGAGGGGAAAAAGCTTTCCAATTAATACCCTGTCAAGCTGAGTCTTTCACTACTTCCTGTTCCATTGACTCAGCTCATTTACTTTCTTTCTTGTCACTGAAAGCCAAATCACTTCCCCAGAAGACTACCATGTGGAGATATCTCATTATTTTCAAAAAGAACCCAGTATTGGCAAAAAACAGTGAGATAAAGTTATGCTGCCAAATTAAACTTAATCTGAAAACTTGAGTTCTTTATTAATGAAAATTATGGATTTAATTTTATGTTTAGGATACATGGACGTCCACTAGGAAACCAGGTATGGATCAGCAGATAAAAACGTATTTATTAATATGTATGTATATATATATTTATTAACATATATGCATTTCCATTTAGAACAGAAATGATTTTGGAGGAAAATAAAGTCAATTTTCTTAAAAACTATTTAAGTCTATTCTCCTAACTCAACCTGCATCTGTAGAGATTAGTTCTTGCCCTTGGTGTTTGATCTACTCAGTTCAGTATCCTCTAGACAAGAAGATTGACCTACTTTTGTTGAGAAAAAAGAAACATTAATTCACTTTATTCCTTGCAGACTGGATAAATTGATTTTTAACTATGAGGATGAAATGCTTAGAAGGTACACCATGTACACTAGGTAAAGGTAAAGTCCAGTGGGGACAGGGTGGCAGATTCTAGGGTCTTTCAAACAATTTACATTAAAAAAAAGAGAAGTAAGAAGTGTTCTTAGAAGTTATTTATTTTTTTAAGATTTTATTTTTAAATAATCTCTACACCCAAAGTGGGGCTTGAACTCAGAACCCCAAGATCAAGAGCCACATGCTCTTTCAACTGAGCCACCCAGGTGCCCCTAGAAGTTTTAAGAAGTGACCAACAGTGTCAGATTCAGATGCTGCTATACGAGTGTCCTCCCCAGCCTTTCCAAGTTCTGAGCTTTCCCTTCTCCTAAACCCATTTCCATGAACTACTTGATAATCACTATTACTCATTTCATATATTTTCACTTATGTTTATGAATATACTTTATACTAATATTTCCTTTAGTTACAGTTTAGTTTACTTTGTTACAGTGTTTATTTTCTTATTTTTTAATTTTTCTAAAGATTTTTATTTATTTATTTGAGAGAGAGTGAAAATGAGAGAGATCACAGAGGGAGAGGGAGAAGCAGATTCATTGCTGAGCAGAGAGCCTCATATAGGGCTTGATCCCAAGACCAGGAGATCTCGACCTGAACCCAGGACAGATGCTTAACTGACTGAGCCACCTAAGTGCCCCTGTTATAGTGTTTAGTTATAAATATAGCTCATAAAAAGATTTCTTAAATTAGGAATTTGTGGAATCATTTTTTAATTAGTTGCTTGATAATATTTGAAGAAACATACAATATAATAATTAGTCATCTATGCAACGAAGCTGTGAATTAAAATTATATTACAACTATAACAAAATAATGCCTGTTCTAGTTGAATTGCTTTATCTTCTCTTTTAGATTACTTTTTTGTAAGTTGCATCTCTCAATTAGAAAATCCAAGAATATAGAGACATGATTTCACATTTTATGTTAGGAATCTGGGTAAATCTCAATAGAACTCCGGGCCGAGTTTATTTTTTTTGCAGTTTTCATGTATTCAGATGTTGATTCCTAATCACACCTTTATTGAGATACTCTCAAGTTTGTCACTATTCTAGTCTCTGGGGTCACAAAGGACAAAGTTTCAGGGGTGCCTGGGTGGCTCAGTGGGTTAAGCCTCTGCCTTCAGCTCAGGTCATGATCTCAGCGTCCTGGGATGGAGCCCCGCATCGGGCTCTCTGCTCAGCAGGGAGCCTGCTTCCTCCTCTCTCTCTGCCTGCCTCTCTGCCTACTTGTGATCTCTCTCTCTCTCTCTCTCTCTGTCAAATAAATAAAATAAAATCTTTAAAAAAAAACAAAAAAACAAACAAACAAAAAAAAAACAAAGCACAAAGTTTCATGGGGGGGCAGAGACATAAACCCACAATTGTAGTGTGAGTTAGAACAGTTGTGGGTTCTATAAATACAACTTATGTTATATGTCTAGCCAGAAAGAAGAATTCTGTGTGATTCCAGGGAAACTTCCAAGGGGCATACAAGTGGAGGGAGGCACAGGGGGAGAAGGAGAAGCAGACTCCCCACTGAGCAGGAAGCCAGATGCAGGACTCAGTCCGAGGACCTCAGGATCATGACCTGAGCTGAAGGCGGACACTTAACTCACTGAGCCACCCAGGCTCCCAAAACTGGATCTTAAGAGAATAAATAGGTGGTATTCAGGTAAAAGTGTTGGAGGGACATGGTTACAGGAAAAGCAGCATTTGCAAGAGCACAGACACCCTTGGACTCATCCCAGGTCCCTAAGTGGCTAGAGAGGTGATAACTTTAAAGTGAGGGTCAGATAAAGATATACCTTCTACATTTTTCTAAGGAATTTGAGCTTTATTCTCCAATCAGTAGTTAAGTTCCACATTTTTATTATCTCACTTCTGCCATTCTCATGGTAATCTATGCTTAATTTACCTAAATTTTGGTATCTTCATCTCTCAGTATAAAAACGGATTTTTTTTTTCTTTCTAGGTTGGTAATGAAAAAAGGCTATTATGTGACCGTGCTGAGCACGCTTTATGAGTACTGGTGCTCAGAGCAGTGAGTGGCACACTGATAGCTCTCTTCCTTAAACACAGAACTATCATAATCAGATTTATGTTTTAAAATAGTCTACCAGCAATTGAAAAACAGATGAGATTAGATGTAGGAGGTTAGCCAGGTGAGTCTAGTTCAGGAACACAGATGGACAGAGTTAGAGATCTACAGGATGAGAATAGGGATAAGTATGAGGCTGGCTACTTCAAAATAATAATAACAATAATCATCATCATCATCATCATCATCAGACAGGTACCAAGCTTGTGAACTTTCCCAGGCGCTGTAGTAATTATCTCATTAGCCTTCACAACAATCTATGTGAGAGTAATGTTTCCACACTTTGAATTAAAAAAATGAAATTGAAGATGTTTGAAAAGCTAAGATAGTTGCCAAGGTAAACACCCAGGATCGAGTTAGGTATCAGACCCTCATTATCTTACTTCAAAACTCATTTTGTGGAGTGATGTCATTGACATGACAACATAGGGACCCAGCTATCATCCCTCCTAAAGATCAACTAGACACCTATCCATGAGCAAATATATCTGTGAGACCTATGGAGTCCACTCAAGAAACTTTAGCCACAGTGGAACAAAAAACTAGGGAATAACCACATAAGAAGAAAAGGAAGACAGCTTTATCCCCCTGCGTCATCCCTAAAGCTGACATTGACAGGTAGGGTCCCTGTATCACCCAGTAAGCATGTAATTGGCTCTGGTTCTGCAGTCTGTATGAATCCCTCCATTGCATATGTGTCTGCACCTGGCCTCTGCCACCACATAGGAATCTGTAAGTGGACCCTGCAGTTAAACTTCTGCATGTCACTGGCTCCAGCCACCACCGTTGCCTGACCTGGTCCTTAGCTCGTGGACCTGGAGGTACCACTGAGGACCCGAACAGCCTTTGTAGCTACTACAGAAATTCTACAGTCCTCAACAGTTAATGCTGTGGACCCCAGAAGCCTGAGTTGAAGAGACATAAAGCCCCATCAGACCCAGTACCTCTACATTTGGAAGCCCTGCACCACTAGATCCAGGATCAAAGCATGCTCTAGCATGCCCCATCTGTAGGTGAAAGTAAAGTCTTCCTCTACTGAAGTCAGTCCATAAAGTCTGAAAGAGGTAACTGCTTCTCACCTAGATGTTCTACTCTTATCTTCGGAATAATTTATTTTTAATTCTTTATTGGGCAATAGTTGGCTCTCCATTTCTTTGGGACTTTACTAGAGGTTTGCTGTATTCCTTTGGTGGAGTCACGTTTCCGTATTCTTATGATCCCTGTAGCCCTGCATTGGTGTCTGCACATTTGAATAGAATAGCCATTCTAACAGATAGGAGATAATATCTTGTTGTTTTGCAACCTATATATCTGATAAGGTGTTAATATCCAAAATATATAAAAATTTTATATAAATCAATGGCAAAAACTCAAATAATTGATTAAAACATGGGCAGAGGAACTAAATAAGCATTTTTCCAAAGAAGACACACAAATGACCAACTGGTACATGAAAAGGTACTTGATGTCATGAATCATCAGGAAAATTTAAATGAAAACCACAATGAGATACCATCTCATACCTGTTAGACAACAAGATAAGACAAGAGATAACAAGTCCTATTGAGGATTTGTATAAAAGAGAACTCTTGTGTATTGTTTTGGGGATTGCGAACTTGTACAGAGACTATGGAAAACAGTATGGAGTATAACTTTTGTAAGTATAATTCCTCACAAAATTAAAAATAGAACTACCATAGGATCCAACAATCCCACTTTTTTGGGAGCTATAGACAAATGAAACAAAATCATTATCTTGAAGAGGTATCTGTATTTCTGTGTTCATTGCAACATTATTCATAGTAACCATGGCATGAAGACAACATAAATGTGCATTGATGGGTGAATGGATGACTATGATTATTTTATACATGGATAGTATATGGAATATTATATTATTCAGCCTTTAAAATAAAGGAATTCTGTAATTTGCAACAGTGTAGATTAACCTGAAGGGCATTATGCTAAGCGAAATAAGTTGCATAGAGAAAGATAAGTACAATATGATCTGGTTTATATTTGTACCTAAAAAGCAAAACTGAGAAAAAGAGAATAAAATGGTGGTTTCCAGGGGTGGGGGTTGGAGGAAATGGGGAAATACTCATCATGGGGCACAAACTTCTAGTTATAAGATGAGTAAATTCTGGGGACATAATGATTATAATGAGTAAATTCTGGGGACATAATGATTATAGTTAATAATATTGTATTATATACTTCAAAGTTGCTAATAGAGTAGATCTTAAATGTTCTCACCACAAAAAGGAAACAGTAATTGTGTAATGTGATGGAAATGTTAGTTGATGTTATGGTGGTAATCATTTTGCAATATATAAGGGTATTAAATCAACACATTCTACACTTTAAATTTATACAGTGCTATATGTCAATTATATTTCAAGAAAGCTGAAAAGAAGGTAGTAGTACTATATCTATCCTCCCAAAAAAAGGTCATTTTGTGTAGCATTATACCAAGTTTTACTTTCAATATGCTTTTATTTTATAAGTCTTTACTAATTATAACAAATGTTTTAATATGAATTCTCTTTTCCCTGTTCCCTTCTCTTCTCTTTTTTATCTCCTTACTTACCTTCTTCTTCTCCTTTTTTTGGTACATGTAATACCAGGTTGGAGATTTTTTTTTCTTTTTTTGAGATAGAGTGTGGGAGAGTGAGTGAGTTGGGGGGAGCAGCAGAGGGAGAGGGAGAGAGAATCTTAAGCAGTCTCCATGCTCAGTGGATGTGGGACTGGATCTCGCCACCCTGAGATCATGACCAGAGCTGAAATCAAGGGTCGAACACTTAACTGACTAGCCACCCAAGTACCCCATGGAGATTTTCAACAAAAGTATAAAGTAGGCCTTGAATTTTTTTGTTTTTGTAAAGAAATAACTAATCTAATTTCATTCATTGTAAACATTAGCAGTGTTAAGACAGTTATTTGTCCACTCAGTCAAAAGTTAAGTCACTTATATGTGCTGGTGACTATCCTGAAAAAATAGTTATAGACATGGCACTTGTATTTAAATAGGAATCTAAAAGAATTAGGCATGGGGGAAAACAAGCACAATTTAATGACTTGACTCAACTCTCTCAAAACTTCTAGAGGAAAAGTTAAAAAACAGAAATATTCACGGGTCCTTCTACACACTGTTAAATACATATATATTTGGCAACACGTGAATGTTTGATTTAAACAACTGAATAAAATATCTTATGAATTTTTAATACCTTACCTAGAAAAGTTGTACAGACACACATACACATGCACATACAAACCATACATCCAGAAGCAAATAGATGTGAAAGAATGATTTATAAACTGTCCAGTGCCACACATACACACACACACACAAAATCAGAAAAATGAGTTGTGTTCCTTCTGCAGGTAATGACATCTATTCATGGGATTTTGGGATAAACAAGAATGTCTGTGAAAGGCAGATACTGGAAGCTTTAGTGAGAGCTAAACAACCCTGATTGTTTAATGTTTGATTTCCTCCATCCTAACCTGAGTTTGGAAAGGGTAAGTTTTAACATCAGAAAAACATGAATCTGAATCCTGGCTCCACTGTTTATTTGTTATGTAACTTTGAACAAATTACTGAAGTTGTCTGCATCTTAATACTTGCCTTTCAAAAAATGTTCCTTAATACCTTCTTTAGAGACCTGTTGTATAAGATTTCACGTATAAAAAGAGGCTGGCACAAAATGAATAATAGCTATTGCTTTTATGATTGTTGTTACCCTAAAATCTTTCTCTAAAATAGGAATATTTGTTCCTCTTATTTACTTTTCTTAATTAACATCAAGTGTCTGATATATTACATAGAGGCATTGGTAGACTATTGAAACAGAAAGGGTGGAGAATGGGTCATTCTAAAGCATATGGGTGGTCATTTTGTCCTTCAATTAGTGGTTCTCAAAGAGTATTCAGACCTGTTTCTGGGAACCCTTTTGTGCCCTGGAAAAGTGATGTCAAAGCCAAATCACAACTGAACTTAACAACTCTCTCCATCCTGTGCTGGATGCACTCTAACTACAAGGTATTTATTCAAAGCGTAAACCTGTCCCAGTTTAACCCCTGCCTTCGGAAGGAAGAATTCTTTTTTTAATTTTTATTTATTTTTTTTTAAAGATTTTATTTATTTATTTGACAGAGAGAGATCACAAGTAGGCAGAGAGACAGGCAGAGAGAGAAGGGGAAGCAGGCTCCCTGCTGAGCGGAGAGCCCAATGCGGGGCTTGATCCCAGGACCCTGAGATCATGACCTGAGCTGAAAGCAGAGGTTTTAACCCACTGAGCCACCCAGGTGCCCCATGAAAGGAAGAATTCTTATAAGATGAAGGGCTTTGGGATACTCAGTGGTCACTCCTCAAAGAATTCTCACTGTAAGGAATCAGGTTTAGATGGAGTAGAGTTCTCTTTTTTCTTCGAAGGAATATATATTTATTTTTTCTTTCCATTCTGTTAGAGTTAGTAGGTCAGGAATGCAAAGAGAATCCTTGCTGGAGATGAGAAAGAATGGGATAAGAGAGGGATAATGGGATAATGGGATAAGCTTGGTTGGCAGAAAGCTCACATGCAGCTATAAGAATAACAAAAATAGATCTTTAAGATAATACTAATGCTAATATTTCTAAGTGCTGGGCTTCGATAAGTACACCATTGGCTGGACCAAAACCCCTCTAACACTCTGGCACTATTATTGGTTTCATTTAGTGAATGAAAAAAATGAGGTTTAAGTGACTTTCTCAGAGTCATTCAAGAGATTAATGGTGAGACCAAGATTCTCTCCTGTACTTCCTAATTCCATGGCTCATGCTTTTAGCTACCACATTCAAGTGCCTCAAGAAAAGGTCTTGGGTTTTGTTGCTTAGATCATGGGGAGGCATTGAAGGTAGCATTAGCAAATGGTTCAGAAGAAAAGATATCAAGTCTGACTGCTGTCTATACCTTAGAGTTAAAGGGATACGAGATTGAGAACAGAATTGTTCTCTATAGTTCTGATCTTATTAAACAGTTTTGGAGTTTACATACAGATTTGGACCAAATTCCTGATAAATAATGAAGAATGTACATCTGCTTTGTGTCTTCAGGATGCATGCAGTAATTTGAGAAAGGTAATTATTGATAAATAAGTATTTGGGCCCTGAAAATTTTTTTTTAAGTCTAACTATGACTTGCTGTTTCTTTGACAACTGATTTCACCCACAAGAAAGTGAATGTTTTATGTTCGTTGCTTTGTTAATGTTGCTGTTACATTTTTAATGTAATCTTCTAGAGGATATAAAACACAGTTTGGCCATTTTATGAATATTAAGACAATCAGTCAGTCATAAGCTCTTATGATTTTCCAAATATCTTCACTGGCATAAGAATAGAAATTCTCTTTTCAGATGCTCACTTAGCTTCAATATGAATTTCTAATTCAATGATGAATAAATAACAGCCATCAATTATTTATGAGAAATGTATTTAAAATTGTAGTAATAATGATACTGATATCTTGTATATTGCTTTTATTCTAAAAGTCAAGTTATTTTGCAAAACTGAATCAGTTGTTCAGAATATGGCATTTATCAAAAACAATTTCAGGAATTAAGAGAAAATGTCCCAATATATATATAAAAGGCTGGATTCCTTCACAAGAATGACAGGTTAATGATGACTCACTGCTTCTCTGCATCTGGTCATGAAAAAATTAAATAAGTTTTTTTGTATGTGTGTGTGGACTGAATCTTTTTGGAGGAGACGCTTTTTCATTAGTGACCACATCGTTCTTTCAGAATGCCAAGCTCCTTCTCTCAAAAAGGGCTTTTACTTAACCTTCTCTTTCCTCTAATGGCCAATCAGTCCTTCAAGTTTCACTTTTTCCTTTACTCTTGTCCTTAAATAAGCCTCATTTTAGCCCCTGCCTCAAAAGACACTTGTCGCTTTCTCATCCAAACTGTTATGTGGGCATTCTCCCAATGCATTTTTGCAGTTCAAAGCTTTATCTTGTCATCATGATGGTAAAAAAAGTAAAACCAGGGCTCTTGGGTGGCTCAGTCATTAAGCATCTGCCTTCAGCTCAGGTCATGATCCCAGGGTCCTGGGATTGAGCCCCACATCGGGCTCCCTGCTCCTTGGGAAGGCTGCTTCTCCCTCTCCCACTCCCCCTGCTTGTATTCCCTCTCTCACTGTCTTTGTCTCTGTCAAATATATAAAATCCTCATTTACAAAAAATAAAATAAAATAAAAACAGTAAAACCTTTTATGTTTTTGTTTTTCCTTATCAGAACAAATCCAGTCTTGTTCCAAATATCCAAAATTTCATGGCGCTCCACTGATGAGATAAATTCAACTTATATCTTCTCTTCCTTGCCATGACTTGCTACTGTACTCAAATATGTCTTCCTGTCTCTCCTATCTGTCATGGCCATTTCTACCTCAGAAATATTGCTTCTATACTATTTTATGAATGGTTCTTCCTCATTTCTCAGCCTATCCATATCCTACCCTTCTGTTGGTGGGGAAATGGTACTATGAAGTGTGCATACTGGAATGTACACAGTATTGATCAACGTGGGTTCAAGTACTTCCTTTACCCTTAGTATATCTATGACCTCCACCAAGTTATTCAACAGAGCTGAGCCTCAGTTCTTAACAGTTATATTTGACAGTGATCCATTACTGACTTTGAAGATGCGTTTGTTTAGCAGACAAAAATACTATGTCAACAATTCTCAACCTTTCATGAAAATCATTTTAGCTAAAAATTCAGCTCTCACCACAATGGAAACAAAAGACTAGCTCTGAGGAATACATTTACATATCGAAGGCATTCTGAGGCTACATTTAAACTTTGTAAGTTTTAAGAACATAATAATTTTAATTTGAAGAGTAATTGTTTTGATACAGCAAATTAACTATATGTTCTGGCAGACATAGATTATAGAAGAGTCAACAAGCCAGGGAAAAGATGAAATATATGTGTGTTGATTAAATAGTGAATTATTTGTATTAGGAACACTGTTTTATAACACAAACTACTAGCTGAGATTGAGTTCTCAATCACCTACCTCAAAGTCTTCTGATACATCCTTAACTCTTTGATTTATGTACATTGCCTCTGTCACCTAATTTCAAATGTTAGTGAGATAAAACTTGTCTTTAACTAATTCTGTATTTATCAGTTTAAGAAAAATAATGCTGGGGATAAGTTTATAATGGATGGATAGAATTGCTTAGGATTTTGAAATGGGTTTAATTGTACTGAATGAGTAATCCTGAGACAAATGCTTTTTAGTCTCTAATTGATAAATCATATTCAGAATCAAGGTTTGAGAGCTCCATGCTCAGATATTTTTAAAACGTGCCATGTCCTCTTCCTTAGCTCCTCATTAGAGTCGGTGCTTCCTTTTTCCTAATATCTCATCTGAAATGGAAAGCTAAACACCATCTTGACTAATATTTTTAACATTAATTTGAAAGTATTCATTTGAAGTTTTAATTTTTTCTGTCTACACTCATTACAATATGACTTAGTTATTATCTTCTGTGAGCACAAGTTTGAAGAGCAAGAAAATATTGTATGTCCCATACTATATGGTTAGAACTGAAATGGATCCATACGACAGACATTTCTCAAAATGTTATTTTTATAAATTATAGAAAACAGTGAATTTTAGAGTTTTAAGTAGCTCAATACTCATTGTAGAGCTTTGGCAAATTCTTTTTGTGTTGTAGCACATTCACAGGAGCTTCATCCTTCTATTCTCTTCTTTAAAAAAAGAAGATATATTTATTTATTTTAGAGAGAGAAGCACAGTGAGGAGGGGCTGAGAGTCTCAAGCAGACTGCACTGAGCATGAAGCCTGTTGTGGGACTTGGTGCAGGGCTTGATGTGGTGCTTGATCCCATGACCCTAATATCGCCACCCAAGCTGAAACCCAAGAATCAGATGCTCAACTGGCTGCACCATTCAGGTGCCTCCTTCTATTCTCTTTTTACTGCTAATGACACATTCCTGATCTGACTGATTTCATGTGATTTCATAAATCCATTCTATTTACTGGAGACCTGAATGCAGAAAGCACTGAAAACTAGACTTAAACGGAGGTGACCAAAATTGGATAAAGAGCTCTTAGTCACTGTCATGGTGTGTTTATAGAGGGGGCAGCAAGTCTTTGAGGCAATATGCTCTAGTCCTTTGTTTTGCATGGACCTGGGATCTCTGTGACCTTGGGCAAGATACTTAAGACTGCAAAACCTTAATTTTCTCAGGAAGGTAGTATAATATATTTCCTGTGGTCATAATAAGGATTAAATTAATTCATACATGTATAATCCTTAGCATAGTGCCAGGTTCATAATAATACATGGTAGTGATTACAGTTTGCTACCAATGATGCAGCTATTTGCAAGCAAGACTAATTACTAGCTACCACATTTGCTAACTGTCTGATAAATAACATAATACCTCAAATGGTCATTTTTCTAAAATTTGGCATATAAGAGGTACTCAATAAATCTGTGTTTCCTTCTTTCCCAGAAAATAATAGTGATCAAATGATATGTTTAATTTTCAGATAGGTAGAACAGAGCAACACTTCAAGAGAATGTATTTCTGTTTTTATTTTCTTTTTAACCTATTGTTCATAAACTTGTTAGTGATGGTGACTTTGTTTATTCTTATTTTCACGTGCAGACACAGTCGCTAATGGACACAGCACCTCCATGCATATCAAATAATTTTTATGATAATAAGCCAATCAAGCTGCATCTTTCTTCCCTGCTGATTTGATTGGCATGCTAATCACCACAGTACACCACTTCCAAAACACATTGGTCTTTTGGCCAATTTACAACTTCACACTTTGTGAGATTACAGTCAACAATGAGGATTTTTGCTGAGCCAAAAACTGTTTTCTTAAATTCTGGCTAATTTATTTAAAATTTCAAACCTATGCATTACCACCAAGAAAGTGCAATTTGTTAATACACACACAGATATTATTTTTTAGAAAAATTAAAAGTGTATCTGATAATGTATACAAATTACATCATTACGATGCCATGAGATGTTATTACAATCTTAAAGTTGCTTAATACGGCAGCATAGCTAAGACTTACCTGGAAAAGAGAAAAGCTAATTGTCTCCATTCTTTTGCTTTGAGACTCTGGCCAGTTCAGTCAGCATTCCCATGTAGGGTGAAGGATTTTAAACTAGCAACACAAATTCTCATTTGGTTCATTCAATAGCTATTTTCCACCTATAATTTGCTAGATTCTGATTTAATTACTGGGAGTAGAGAAGGTAGCAGTAAAATAAAATATTCCATGCCATCATCAAGTTTATAATATGGTGAAAAATGGTAGCTGATCAACAAGTAAACAATTAAATAAATAAAAATGTCAGATGGTTAAAAGTGCCATTGGGGTAGAGAGGATGTTACTTCAATAGAGTGATCAAGGAAGGTCTTTGAAAAATTAAGAATTAAATGCTGTGGTAAAGAAGCTAGACTCATAAAGATCACTGAGGAAGTCTTCTAGGAAGAGGTTAGAACAACCGGTCTTCAGACTAAATTTCTGATTAATATAGACCCCACATGCACCTAGCATGTGTAAGGGGAAAGAGGGATTCCAGCAGATAGAGTGACATGATATAAGGAAGAGCTGTAGGAGCTGAGAAGGCAGTAGTGGGTGATGAGGAAAGGTCTGACTTCAGACCATTATTCAGGAAATAATTAAGAAAGTGGTGCTGGGCTTAATGGACTGGAAGTGGGAATGACAGGAAGAAAACAGGGAATGGAGGATGCCTAGGATTGGGCCTGAACAACTGAGTAGATATTGGTTCCAGTAACAGAAGTGAAAAGGCAATCAACAATTTATTAAAGTGGGGAACCAGGAGTTTTGTTTTCCCCATGTAGAAGGTCAGATCCTTACTAGGCAACTGGGTAGAGATGCCATGTAAGATGTTGTTCTCTCTGGAGTATAAGGATGGAGCTGTGCATCGTGAAGTCTTTACAATATTGATAGCTCTTAAAGCCATGTGACTGTAGAAGAGCACATAGGGAGAGAATGTGGATAGCAAAAGTGACTGAGAATGAGAACTAATATGGGAGTAGAATAACTAAAGAGGCTTGGTGTTCAAGACTCCTGGAGAATAAGGATTTTCGGGAAATAAGGGGTGGTCAACTCTAAAAAAAGTAGTATATAAGAGTTCAAATAAGGTATAGATGAGGATTTAACCAGTTAATTTAGCCATTTGGGTTTTTTAAAAAGATTTTTATTTATTTATTTGACAGAGACAAAGAAGGAGAGAACAAGCAGGTGGAACAGTAAGCAGAGGAAAGGAGAAGCAGACTCCCTGCTGAGCAAGAAGCTTGATGTGGGACTTGATCCCAGGACCTTGGGGTCATGACCTGAGCCGAAGGCAGATACTTAACTGACTGAGCCACCCAGGCACCCGCCATTTGGGGTTTTATGGATGACCTTGATGATACTCTTGGGTCATTTCGTTCAGCCTGTAAACATGCTGTTTACACATTACATTACATTACCTGGAAGAAATTGAATTATTATTTCCAATCTACATTCCTTCCTGTAATTAGATAACACATTTATATCTTTGGTAATATGACTTTGCTGTGCTTCCCAGTAGAGCAGGCAAAGTACATATCCCTTTCTTTTGACCTGGGGTTTGGCCATCTAACTCGTTGTACAGGAAAGATGTATCTAAAAATTTAAATCTTTCAGTAGTCAAGAGTCTAGCATGGGGTCCAGAGGATTACCAAATAGATAATAGAAAGAAGCTTAGAAAAAGCAAGCATATTTCTTCCATTGTGATGGGAGAAAAGGTAGAATATATGGGGAAAAATGAAGGCAGATTAGTGGATAGACAATTAATTATACTCTGAAACTTTCTGGCAAGCTTTCTACAAACTCTCTCAGCTAAAATCTATACAGACTTTTTTGCTCAGTCACTAAAACAAGTGCTTACCAGGGAAAGTAGTCTCAGTCCCAGAGGCTGAGATTTAGAGTCTGCTCTTGCAGTATCGGCCAGTGATAGGGATTCTCGTGTCTAGAAGTCTGAGGGTAAATCCTAAAAAAACAAAGAATACCTTTGCCTCCCTCTTGATTATTTAGGTTGGGAGTAGACTCTGAAAACTATAGCTATCAAAGTATGCAATGGTTCAACACAGTACATCACAGGACTATCTAAGAAGGAGGATCCTTGGTTGATGATTTATCTTCCCTCAGACCCATTTCAACATGTGGCTCCAACTTTTCTAGAGTAGTAGTTCTCAAACTTTAGCTTGTTTTGGGGTGTCCTCTAGAGCTTGTTTATTTTATTTATATTTTGGTTTTAGTTTTTTGTAGGGTGTGTTTATTTTTATTTTTTTTTTAAGATTTATTTATTTTAGATAGAGAGAGAGCATGAGCAGGGGGAGGGGCAGAGGGAAAGAAAGAGAAGTAGAGTCCCCACTGAGCACAGAGCCCAGTGAGGGGCTCAACATGGGGCTTGATCTCAAGACCATGACATCATAACCTGAGCTGAAATCAAGATTCAGTCACCTAAATGACTGAGCCACCCAGGTACTCCTTTGTAGGGCTTGTTTAAATGCAAAATTCTGGATTCCATTCCTGGAATTTCATATTAAGTAGTTCTGTGGTGGGGCTGGAGAATTTACATTTCTAAGAATTTCCCCAACTGACAAGGCTGCTATTATGGGAACCAATTTTAGAACTACTACCCCAGAGCAACCATTACTGAAAGAGGAGGAGGGCTTGGAGGGATGTGTTGGATATCACTTTTTTTTTTTCTTTTTTTTTTGCCTCCTTTATCTACTATTTGTCTTCTCCATGCTTCTCTGTGCTCTGAGAGACTGATCTGCACCAATAGGCCTCCCCAATCACTGGATTTCAAATGGGATTAGCCAGTTAGAAACTTGAACAAGCAATGAGAAAGAGAGTGGAAAGAGAGACTGGATTGTTTATTCCCATCCCAGGGGGTTGCTGTCAGCTGACTGTGTCTGTAACTCAACTTATATCTCTTGGCAGGCAGCCCCCTTTATACAGCTCTGTCTAGACATGTATCTTGTACATGTATCCTCTTCACACCCTTCCAGGCTTAGAGAGACCAATAACCTCCCTGCTACCAGCCATGGGAGTTGCATCATCCTTTATGGCATCTCATATCCTTGATTTCAGTTATACAATGACATTATTAAACTCCTTAAACTACTCAGTTTGAACATACCATCTATTTCTTACAGGAAAAATGATACAAAAGACAGAGTAAGCTTTCTTAAAAGACTTAACTAAAAATAGTGCACCTCATTTCTGCTTTATTCCTTTGGCCAGGCTGCACATGAAACTAAGGAACAGGTCTAGCAGTGTTCCCCAAAAGAAGAAATAACTTTTTAAAAAATGAATATCTAATAGTTTTTCCACTGACACAACTTTTTCTATATCCTCCTGGAAATTTATGTACATGAAAGCCAGCTTATAATTATTTGAACTTAAAACCTTATTCTATATCACATATGTACACAAAAATGTTTTTGATTACTGGCCTAGATTTTTAGGGAATAGACACTCTGTAAATTGAGAAAAAGATATCCATTATTTTATTCATAACTTTACCAATAGATGTCCATTATTTCTGGAAATTCCATCACCAGCAGTGATTATCTGTGTGACCAGTACAAGATAAAAGAATCATGGTATTTGACCAGTTTATCATTCCTGTTAGTGTAGTTTTGCCTAAGTATTTATATATTGAATATATATTTAATCATATTTCTATCAATGATAGGGGATTGTATTGATTTTAATTTTAAGATTATGTATATGTGTAGATAAGTTATATTATGGTTCTATTATAGTTTAAATTATCAATTAAAATGTGTTATAAAATAAAGTGTTGGTTTTTGTAGGGTTGAGAATCATAATTTTAAAATAAAGATAATTTGAAAAAATTTCTGTAGTCATGCACAGGTGGGAAACCAGAGGCATGAACTAATGAATCAACATAATAAGCAAATAGAGGAAAGTAGACACATGTCAGTGATGTGCACGTGACAGTTGAATAGAAGCCACCAAACATTCCAGGCCCAGATGCCTTGAAGAATGGCAACTCTGTAGAAATTCTCCCCAAGGTGAATGCTGACCTTGTTAGTTACCATTTTCCCGGGTTTACCTAAATTAGGGAAGTTTGAGTCTTGAGAACATTTGGGCAAAGGCCCAGAAGCAGGGCTCAGATCCATTTATTTGTTCATTGACTAGAATAATTTTAGTAACAGCTGGGGTATTATAAATATAACCCAGGACTATGGCATATTTTCTTTCCTTTTATCATGTTGGTATTTGCTTGAAAATTAGGAACCTGAATGTAAATAAAATATTAATCTTTACACTTCCATTGCAATAACAGAAAACAAAGAACTACAGCAAAGAGATTTTTTTTTAAAGATCTTATTTATTATTTGACAGAGAGAGACACAGCGAGAAAGGGAACACAAGCAGGGGGAGTGGGAGAGGGAGAAACAGGCTTCCTGCTGAGCAGAGAGCCTGATGCCAGGCTCAATCCTAGGACTCTGGAATCATGACCTGAGCCGAAGGCAGATGCTTAAAGACTGAGCCACACAGGTGCCCCAGCAAAGAGATTTTTTTTAAGACTATTTTTAAGACCAAACAAAACAAACAAAGCACTCTGAATGATAAACGATATCATCCACATGTTACTGGCAATATTAAATTTGCATGCTATTTAGGGTTCTTTGGAGCACATAAGTGCTAATATGTATTACTTCATCTCTTCCTCACAATAGTCATTCTCTGTTGAAGAGGACATGGAACTTAGACGGGCTAATTAAGTAGCCCATCATCGCTAAGTTAGTAACGTGTTAGACTTAGGCATCAAGATTTAAAGTTCCAGCAGCTATTCTTATACCACAAGTGATATCTCCCTGCATGCTGAGCTTTATGTCAGAAACTTTTGAGGCAATGAGAGAAAGAAGTGGCCTTGAATTTGATCAAGAAAGCCAGGCACATCACATAAAATATGTAAAACACACCCTCATCTCCAACTGTCCTTCAATTCTCTGTATTTGAATTTTGACATCAGTGTACCAATGAAATTGTTTACCAATATCATTCTTTTTAGATAAGTGACAGAACAATTGTTCTTCCTTATTTTATCTTGTTCTCTGAAGTCTTTACTATGCAAATTTTAAAATATGTATATACGTTTTTCTGGGTTAGTTCTTAGCATTCATTAGAATATAATTAAACCACTCCGACAGATACTCTCCTAAGATGACCCAAACTACCCTGATGGCTTTAAACTAAAGCCTGATGGTATTCACAACTTTCTCCTGAGTTCATGACCTTAATCACCAATTGGCGACTCAAAACCTCCTCTTAAATGTGTCATGGGCACTTTAGGCTCAATGTGCTTAAAAATGAACTCTCAATTGTCTTTCTCCTACTCACTCCTCAGCATGGATACATACTCCACAAAAACCCTCATTCTTTTTACTCATCATCATGCGTTTTCATTCCCACAATCTGGAAACTGATATCTAGTCTAGTCTTGCATGATCCTTTATTCAAATCATCATTACTTTTTATGTTTGTGATTATAACTTCTGTTTTTGTATATTCTTCTCCTTCTCTTATTTACATTACTACTACCTTAGTTTAGCTCTCCATCATTTCCTAATCAAATGACCTCAAGTCCTAATTTTCATGCAGTCCTAGTATTTCCATGCTCTGATCCATTATCCATACTTTAACCAGAATGATTGGTCTCAAATAAATGTCTGATTTTATCACCCTCCCGTCCTCACCTCTAACTACAATCAGGTTTACAGCAAGAATATGCAGGACAGACCGTACCATATTCTCTCTTCCCATTGGCTGCTGCACACTGTTCTGTCTACATCTAGAAGCTTTTCACAACCTCAGTCTTCCTTCATTATACAGCCTAGACAAACCTGCACTGAAGAGATCTCATCAGTTTGGGGGATTTTACTCTTGATCATGGGTTTATTATTACCAGGGTATTTTGCTCACTACTTTAATTATATGCATGTTTTTCTCTCTCACTCTCTCAACTTTAATCAACCTGGGATAAGGATTTGCATCTTATACATCACCACAGCCCATAGCCATAGAAGCTAACAGCGTCAGACACATTGAAAGCATTCTGTAAATATTAATCAAAAGAATGGAAGAGTTCATGAATGAATGGATGAGTAGAATACTAAAAGCATGTGTAGTCACATGTAGAAGTGCCTCGTTCTTTCCTGAGTTGGCTGGGGCTGACTACCCCCACCGGTTCTGCTTGCCTCACACCTGAGTGATACCAGCCTAAGAAAAATTGTTATCCAGGACTTTGAAAGAACCCAGTGTAGGAGTATAGTGGAAGGACAGACTTTCATGCATGAGTTACATCACTTCTCTGAGACCGTCTCAGACAGACAGAAACACACACACACACACACACACAGACTACTATTTACCTCACTGATTTGTTATGAAGAGTAAATTAGGTGGTAGATAAAATTTACAGGATAGGAGCAACTGAATAAAAATATTTTTGACAGTGTGACTACAAGGCTACTGGTTAACCATTTTGATGGAAATCAATTTTGATCATGTAAGTGGTAAATTCGATCATTTAATCACTTTAAATGTATTCCACCAAATTAACTACAGGGCATCAGCTCAACTGTGTAAGACTATGTTTCTACTGGGACAGTTATAAATTTCAACAATTTATGACTTCAATAATTTACAATATGTGTATGAACTTTGCGAATTTCCCTTGTACACAGTGCCTGGTTCAAAATAAATGTTCAATAACTGAAGTTTACTGTTATTATTATTTATTATTAGGATAATACCAACAATAGAAGAATATTCAGGTAATCCTTTACAATCATTCAATATTCCAGAAATATTTTTACTTTTATTAAGGTATGATTTCAAGGAATATCTGACACTTAACATTTCCCAAATGATAGTGACAATGTTAGTAATTTTAAATTTCTTTTTTTTATAGATTTTATTTATTTATTTTAGAGAGAAAGAGAAAGTGCAGAAGCAGGGGGAGGAGAAGAGAAGTGGGGGAAAGGAATCTCAAGCAGACTCTGCTTTGAGTGCAGAGACTGATGCAGGGCTCGATCTCATGACCCCGAGACTGTGACCTGAGCTGAAACCAGGAGTTGGTGGATTAATGGATTGAGCCACCCAGGTTCCCCTGAAAATTCTTAAAATTAGGAAATATGGTATACTGCTATACTTTATCTTCAAGCCACAGGGTCTTGAAGACCTTAGAAAGTGTCTGTTTGTGTGTATTGGTGTGTATGTGTGTGTATGTGTAAGAGAAAGAGAGTGGAAAGAGGGAAATAATGAGAAAATTCTAGTTTTTGTTATCAGTGGTTAAGAATTTGGGGATATTTTCTGGGTCAGAGGGTTATGAGATAGTTGCAGTTTCAGGCTCACATTGTAATTTGAAGTTTTTCTTTACCCAGGACTTGATTTGATGGATTCTGAGGGCAAAGCCAGGAACTACGTTATAGCAGTGTGATGAGCACCGGTTTTCCCAACAACTTTCAGAAATGGGCACATGTCCTTGATATATGAGTCATTGCTCCTTGGTAAGGGAAGGTCAGTAGCATATTTTCTCAGAGTCTCATTTTCTGCTGCATTATAAACAAGATTTGGACCTAAAACGAATATATAGATAAAGATTTAAAATAGGCAACTTTTGAAAATTAAATCCTAAGCTATTTGTGGCTACATCATCCTCTGAGACTGTTTTTAGCTAGATGTTCCCACTCACCTCAAATTGAAGACCAGATTCAGATAGAAGGTGACACTGAGGATACAGTTACAAGGTAAGGACTTCAGAAATCCCTCTTTCAGGTCATTATGAAAGTGCCCTGTTGCAGAATTCATGCGTCAGGTAAGATTCTCTCAATCAATCCCAAGGAAATCTGAGAACACTACATTTGGTATGAAGGAGAAAGAGACCTAATGAAATGTAAAAATGATGGAGAAGGAGAAGACAATGAAAGGAAGTCAAGTGCATGAGCTGCCACATTGATGGGCCCCAGAGAATTAACTGTGCTTCAGGGGAAGAGAAAATACACCCTGTCAAACACATAAGCAAACATATTTAGAGATACAAATCTCTTGGGAAATATAATATACTAATAGTACAGTTTTAAAATTCTTTGCTTATTTTTTTATTGTGGAAAAAAGTAGAAACTCAACAAGGAGAATATTGAAATCCATAAAAATCTATTCTTTATTCATAAAAACAATAGAAAATATATTTATATTATCTATTCTTTTGATTAATATAGGTTATTAGTATTATAATTCATTTAGAGCTCAGGACTCAGTAAAACTTTCAGTCTCTTCATGTTTAATGGAGAACATTCCCATTTACTATTGTTTTAATTACTTCAACCCTAACATTTTACAAATCAGTATTCTTCTTACATTAATTTTTGTGACTCCACAGAGTGAAAACAACATTTGTAAGGTGCTTATTTTACGTAGCATTTATGCAAGGCCATCAAACCATACCAAAGCAAACCAAAACAAACCAAACCAAAATGATGGATGCTAGATCACAAAAGTGTTGGATTCAGTCACTCAACTGAGATAGTGAATTTCTACCAAACAGATCATATGGCCTCAGCTTAATTGAATAAAAGTATCAGCCCCAACATAGACAATCTAACTCTCAGTTAGAAAGCAAAACAAAGTCTAATCTGATTCAGTCTTGCTTGGCAAACTTGACTTCCAATTACAGTGACTACTGACATACATAGGCTTCCCGCATCAGAGTGTAAAGCTTTAAGAAAAGTATCATTAGGCAGATCTTGATTTGAATCCCAGCTTGATTTCTTGCCAGCTGTGTGACTAAAATACCTGCATCATTTTTCTCACCTGTGAATTGACATTAAAAAGCATCCGTATCAGTTGCTGAGCCCTGTTATAAAGATTTAATTTTTTATACTTGTATAAAAACTTGATTCTCTTGGGGCATGTGAATGACTTCTACACTTTCTCATTTTCTCCTCTTGACCACTTAAATTTGTTTATTCTTCATTTAGTTATTACTTCAAGATAATGCACAAAACAGTACACTTAACTTTTCTTGTTTCCTGTGTTCCTCTGTTACAGCACATGTAACATGCCTGGTACGTTTTTACTTGCCCACATCTCCCACTAACCTGTACTTCTCAGTGCTGAGAATCCGCTGTCATAGCTAGCCCTTA
This sequence comes from Potos flavus, assembly GCA_028534135.1. NCBI lineage: Eukaryota > Metazoa > Chordata > Mammalia > Carnivora > Procyonidae > Potos > Potos flavus. The sequence goes on from CM052883.1 coordinate 76,422,216, forward strand.
GAACATACCCAGGAATGGATCAAAGACTCTACAACTCACCACTGCTCTGTGAAACTTTCTAAAGCACAGCTTAACTTTATGACTCTCTTGCTTAAAAAATAAAATATAATTAGCTCACATCTGACTCGAGACTTACTTTAAAGTTACAGTAATCAAGACAGGATGAATTGCCAGAGAATAGATAAATAAATCAATGAAACTCCCCATTCCCTGGCTATTAAACAACACTCTAGTTCCTAAACTGTTCAGTAGATGAAAGGGTACATTTCATCATCTAGCTCCTTCCAGGTACCTAGAACCCAGGTATTTAGAGCACCACTGGATACTCAGGAATATACTTCTTCTGCCTTTGTACCTTCAAGTCCACTTTCCTCAATTCCTAAGAATTTCTTCACTGACAAGCCATTATCCAAACTGAAATCATTCTTTAAAACCATTTCTAAAGCTCACCACTTCCGTGACAGTGTGTTCCATTTCCTTAACATTTTCACACAGAAACAATATCATACATCTCTGAATCTTATTTTCCTTAAACGTGTGTTTGTCTGTATTAGTTTTCTGCTATTGCATACTACATAAACACAAAACTCAGCAGCTTAAAACAAACATTAGTTAGTTCACACGATTATTCCAATGGTCAGGGATCCTCAGGTGGCTTAGCTCAGAGATTGTAGCTCAGCTTCTTTCATACATTTGCCATTTAGGCATCAGCCAGGGCTGCAGTCATCTGAAGGGATAGACATTCTTTTCCTAGAACAAGGTTGTGAAGACCAAGAGACAGGAAAACTGGGTGCCATCTTGGAGGCTGGCTACCATCTTCTCATCATTCTTACCCTCTTATTCATGCACTGTAATTGCTAATTGATCCTCTTTCCATGTGAGATCCTTGATAGTTTATACCTTGTATTTTTTAATCTTTATATCTCCTTCTACACTTAGAATTGTGTCTAGGGTGGTACGAATGGATGGTTATTGATTCAGTTGAATTAAGTCAATGCTTCAAGAAAGTAAATAAAACTTCCTAGCTCTTTAGATCAGACCATTGAACTGTACTGAGTTTTAAATAGAAGTATAAAAATCAGTAGCTGTATTGGGAAAAAATGCAGAGGACTTCTGATAAATTAATAGAGAGATTTGTGGGTAGGGGGAGAAAAATTTCCTTTTCTGGTTTTCAAAATAAATGTGTAAAAAAAAGGGATGTAATTAGTAATATTACAAATTAATATCAGAAAATGAGAGAGGAGATATCACTGTGGTTCCCATGGACATTAAAGAAATAATCAAGGAATACTATGAGCAACTTTATTTCTACAAACTTGATAACATAGATGGAATAAGCCAATTCCTTGAAAGACACAATCAGCAGAAATCCCACAAGAAGAAATAGACAATGTGAATAGGCTTATGCTTATTAAAGAAATTAAATCTATATTTTAAAATCTTCCACAACAGAAAATATTGGATTCAGATATATTCACTAGTGAATTCTACCAAATATTATATCAATTTTCTATCATCTCTTCCAGAAAATAGAAGCAGAGAGAATACTTCTTAACTCATTCTTTGAGGGCAGGATATCTTATTACCAGTAGCAAGGCAAAAATATTATGAGAAAAGAGTGCTACAGACCAATATCTTTCATAAGCATAGGTGCAAAAGTCCTCCATAAAGTATTAGCAAGCTGAATCTGACACTGAATACAAAGATTTATATACCACTACCAAGTGGGATTTAGCTCAGGTATGCAAGATTGGTTCAATATTTGAAAATCAATTAATGCAAACTATAGCATCAACTGGCTAAAGAAGAAAAACCACATGGCCATATTAATGGATGCAGAAAAGGCATTTGATAAATTCCAATAGCCATTCATGAAAAAAACTCTCATTAAACAAGGAATAAGGGCCTTCTCAACTTGATAAATACTTTCTACAAAAAATCTATAGCTGGGACGCCTGAGTGACTCAGTCGGTTAAGCATCTGCCTTCAGCTGAGGTCATGATCTCAGGGTCCTCAGATCAAGTCCTACGTCTGATTCCTTGTTCAGTGGGGAGTCTGCTTCTCCCTATCCCTCTCCTCCCACAGGTGGTCACTCTTTCTCTCATGCTCACACTCCCTCTCTCTCTCGAATAAATAAATAAAAATCTAAAAACAAACAAACAAAAACAAACAAAAAAAACCCTACAGCTAATATTCTGTTTAATGATGAGAAACTCGAAGTATTTCCACTAAGATCATATATAAGGCATGGATATCCCCTTTCACTACTGCTTTTCAACATTGTACTGGAATTACTAGCTAATCCAATAAGAAAAGGAGATAAAAGGTATACATATTGGAAAGGAAGAAAAAACTGTGTGTCTTTGTAGATAACATGATCATTGATGTAGAAAATCTGAAAGAATCAACGAAAAACTCTAGAACTAATAGATAATTACAGCAAAGTTGCCATACATGAGGTTATTACACAAAAGTCAACTGCTTTCCTTTATACCAACAACAAACAAGTGAAATTTGAATAAACACAGTACCACAGTACCACTTATATTAGTACCCAGACAAATGAAATACTTAGGTATATATCTATCAAAATAAGTATAAGGTATAAAACCTATAGATAAGGAAACTACAAAATGGTGAACAAAATCAAAGAACTAAATAAATGGAGAGTTTTCCATGTTCATGAATAGGAAGATTCATATCATTGTCAGTTCTTTCCAAGTTGATCTATAGATTCCATGTCAGACCAACCAAAATATCAGCAACTATTTTTGTGGATATTGATAAACTGATTCTAGAGCTTATATGGAGATGCAAAATTCCAGAAGAGTCAACACAATATTGAAGAAGAACAATGTACAGAATGGACACTATCTGACTTGAAGACTTACTTTAACGTTATAGTTATCAACACAAGGTGATATTGCCAGAGAATAGATAAACAAACTGCTGAAACAAAATAGAGAGCTCAGAAATTGACTTTACATCAATAGAGGCAACTGATCTTTGACAAAGGAGAAAATAAAATGGGGCCAAGATAGTCTCTTCAACATGCTTTACTGGAACAGAACAACTGGACAGGCTCATGTAAAAAATAAATCAAGACAGATTTTAGACCCTTTACAAAAATTAAATCAAGATGGACTGCAGAACTAAATGTAAAATGTAAAACTATAAAATTCTTAGAAGACAACATTGGAGTAAACCTAGATTATCGAAATAAAGCAGCTAATTCAAATTAAATGTTCATTTCCCACTATAAAAGTACCAGGTATAAATGAAACTCTGTCCCTTCACCAAAACACACACCGGAAACTTACATTCAAAGAACATACAAATTAAAGAGTGGATGCAAACAGAAAATGTATTTAACAGAATTTTTTTTCTCTTATTTTAAGGTCCAAAGTGTTAAGGCCACTTGACAAATTATCCTGGAGTCATGTGAAGACAAAGTCTGTGCACCAGAATACTTACATCTTTATCTCTGGATTTTGTTCTTATTTTTCACAGTTTTTTTTTTTTAAAGATTTTATTTATTTGACATAGAGAGAGAGAGAGATCACAAGTAGGCAGAGAGGGAGGCAGAGAGGGAGGCAGAGAGAGAGGGGGAAGCAGGCTCCCTGCTGAACAGAGAGCCTGATGCGGGGCTCGATCCCAGGACCCTGAGATCATGACCTGAGCCGAAGGCAGAGGCTTTAACTCACTGAGCCACCCAGGCACCCCATTTTTCAGGTTTTTTTTCTTGTTGTTTATTGGTTTTTTTGTTTGTTTTTTAAAGAAGTTCCTTAAGAGAATTCTGATTTTTCACTTTTTTTCACTACTTCATAGAACCTAATTTAATTATCTCTATATAAACTATCTTTTACAATCCTTTGGCAGAAAACTGATGGAATTTAGTTAAATAACTTGTGCTATGCTGAGCAGGTTACTTATTGTCTCTGGATTTCAGTTCTCTGAATTTTAAAATAATTATACAGATTTTCATCATATAAAATTATTGTATTGAAATAATAATTTAATGGATACATTTAACTCTCCAAGCTATACATCTAGCACGAAGCTTTGTTTCGTATGGCAACTTGCAATACATATTTACTGAACTCAGTGTTGATGTTTTCTTGTTTGTTTAAAAAGCAAAAAAAAAAGTCTTATATATTAAGATTCAACTATAATAGATGTTTAAAGGATATGTCTAAGACACTCACTGATGTAATCTTTTTTCTTTCCACTTTTCAACCAAAATATTAAGCAACAACAATGTAATCGTTGGTATGAACTATGACAAGGACTCTTCCCCTGATCAAATTGTAGTCAGGCTTCTTTACAAACAAGCTTCATCTTTAGCTCATTCCTTGGCTGGCCTTAGCAAGAAGCCTGTGAGAATTTTGTGAGGTCCATTTAGCAAGAATTTCCACACCCTTCATGTCTAATCAAGTTCCTCCTAGTAATTTCCCATCCACTGACCCCCTCACTTTGCTTGCTGATTCTATACGCCATCTGTCTTTGCTGCACTCAGAATTGAGTTCATTTCTCTACTGGTTTCTTTCCCCTCCTAGCTTGAATGAAATCTGTCTTGCCATTTTTTAACATGTGGGGGGCAAAATTTTTTGTTTATACTTCTGGAGAAAGTAAGATTGCTTGTATTTACTTGAAAAGCTTTGGGCAAGACTCTTCCAGCTTCAATCCATTGTTCACATGACTGTACAATATTCAAAGGGAGAAAATAGTCAACTAAGATTTTGTCTTGTCCCAAGATGTTTGAGATCATGAGCTTAAGAGAGGTGTCATGCAGACACTCAAGAGGATGAAGAGAATCAATTTATTGAAGAAATATAATTAAAACCAAATTTTTTTCCCAATCAAGAAAACCCTCTACAAAGGTAGAAGATAAAGCAATTTTATTATTGAATAAGCATTAAACCAGAATGTGAAGAGGCGCATTCATGGATAAGCAATCTGCTCAAGAGATTGCAAAGACAAAAAGAAATCTCGCCCTTTTATACAACTAAGTGGACACAATCCATTCAATAAATAAAGTAGGTTTTTGCAATTTGGAGTCAAGTGACAGCTAAAATTAGGTCCATCTCTTCTCAGGAAACCAGGAGATACAGCATTACTTTCTTTGGTGATTACATTTCAAAGAGAAAGCTCTCAACTCCTTGAGGAAACATTCCAGAGTTAGAGGGTTATTTAGCCGTTAAAAATATTTATATGCATTTGAAAAGGACAGAGAAAGAAATTCTGAAAGAAGTAAGAGAAGACAAATCTTTCATTTTCAACAGCTGGAAATAAGCCTATTTTTACTTGTATTTACTACTACACAATGCCATAAAGTAGCCTACAAAACAATAGCCAATATCCCATGAGAAATTCACATCTAGCAATTTTATTTTCCCAAAGTAATGAAAAAATTTTAAAGTCATTTGTAGATATTACTAGTAAAGTAATAATAATAATTTATTAAAATTTGTTACATTTATGAAGTTTAATAACTGTTTTACAAGATACTGTCTCATTATCCAAACTTCACAATAACATGACTTTGATAAGCAAAGCAAGTTTCCGATTATTGGCTGAAATGTTTCTGCTCCTTAAAGCGAGATTTAATTTGTCAAAATGTGGTGGTGGTGGTGGTGGTGGTGGTGGTGTGTGTATGCGTATGTGTGTGAGTGTGTGTGTGTGTGTGTGTTTAAGGGAGCTTGTGATAAGGTTTGGGAGAATGTGTTTTTACCTCCAAATGTAAATTTTGAATTTGTTCACTAGCTCAGACCTTGAAAGGAGCCTTCTCAAGGCAACACGAGTCCAACCCACTTATTTAAAAAAGGGGAAGAGAGGGAGGAGCAAGATGGCGGAGGAGTAAGAGGCAGAGAGTGTCTGATCCCAGAAGTTCAGCTAGACATTTATCAAACCACTCTAAACAACTACAAACTTAGCAGGAAATAGAAGAGAAGACGAACAGCACCTCTAGGAACAGAAAATCGACCACTTTCTGGAAGGTAGGACGTGCAGAAAAGTGAATCCAAAGCGACGGGAAGATAGACCGTGGGGGGAGAGGCCGGCTCCCGGCAAGCTGCAGAGCAGCAGAGCACAAAATCAGAACTTTTAGAAATCTGCTCCACTGAGGGACATCGCTCCAGAGGCTAAGCGGGGGATGGAGCCCTCGCGGGGACAGCGTGGTTTCAGGACCCGCGGGTTCACAGAAAGACTGGGGGTGTCTGAGGGTGGCAGAGCTCCCGGATATCAGAACGGGGAAGCCAATGGCAGAGACCAAGCCTAACAGTGAGCTACCAGCTCGGGCTTACCTTGAGCCATGATCCCGGCACAGTCAGGCCGCTGCTCTTCGAGCAGGGACCCCAAAAGGGGAAGATCCAGAGAGACCCCCTCCTTCCTCCTCCGAGAGGAGCAGCACGGTAGCTCGCGGCAGGAATCTGCTGGGTTTGGAAACTCCAAAAGGCCGTGCGCCAGGGACAGAAACACTGGGTCACAGGCCAGGTGAGCTTGGAGCGCGGCTGGAGACCAGGGAGACGGGAGGGACGGACTGCTTTTCTCTGAGGGCACACTGAGGAGTGGGGGCCCGAGCTCTCGGCTCCTACGGGCCGGAGACTGGGAGGCCGCCATTTTCATTCCCCTCTTCCAAAGCGGTACGGAAGGCGTTCAGGGAACAAAAGCTACAAGAGCGAACCCGAGCAGATTGCTTAGCCCGGCCCCTGGCAAGGGCGGTGAGATTCCGCCTCGGGCAAAGACATTTGAGAATCACGGCAACAGGCCCCTCCCCCAGAAGATCAACAAGAACATCCAGCCAAGACCAAGTTCACTGATCAAAGAAAACGGCGGAACTACTGAGATAGGAAAAAGCAACACATAGAATTCATGGCTTTTTCTTCCCATGACCCTTTAGTCTTTCAGAGTTAAATTCTTTAAATTTTATTTTTTTCTTACTGTATTTTGTTTATTTTATTTTGTTTATATTTTTATTTTTCCTCTTTCTTATTTTAACGTTTTTTAACTAGTATCTAATCAACACCTTTTTAAAAATCTTTTCTAATTTTCACTGTTACAAATTGTATCCCCTCGTTGTATTTAACCTTATTTTTTGTATACATATAGGGTTTCTTTCTTTTCTTTAAAATTTTGGGATACACTTTCTTCAAATAGATCAAAAAATACCCTAAATCTAGCACACGGCTTGGATCTAGTCTCCAGCCTGATTACATTCTTTTCTCTTTTATTTTTATTTTTTCCTTTCTTTTTTTTTCTCTTTTTTCAACCAACCTCTTATCAATCACCTTATTTAGAATCTTTTCTAATTTTTATCTTTACACTCATATTCCATCCCTTCCTAGGGTTTACCCTTATTTTTGTACATTTATAAATTTTTCTTTCTTTAAAATTTTGGGAGGCAGTTTCTTCTAACAGACCAAAAACACCCAAAATCAGGTGTGGAGCTCTGTTCTAATCACAAGTCTAATATATATAGATATATATATTTTTTTCTTTCTTTTTCTCTTTTAATTCTCT
>CM052883.1:76430233-76483823 GCA_028534135.1 Potos flavus
TCACACCAGTCAGAATGGCTAAAATGAGCAGGTCGGGAAACGACAGATGTTGGCGAGGATGCGGAGAAAGGGGAACCCTCCTACACTGTTGGTGGGAATGCAAGCTGGTGCAGCCACTCTGGAAAACAGTGTGGAGGTTCCTCAAAAAGTTGAAAATAGAGTTACCCTTCGACCCAGGAACTGCACTACTGGGTATTTACCCTAAAGATACAAATGTAGTGATCCGAAGGGGCATGTGTACGCGAATGTTTATAGCAGCAATGTCCACAATAGACAAACTATGGAAAGAACCTAGATGTCCATCAACAGATGAATGGATAAAGAAGGTGTGGTATATATACACAATGGAATACTATGCAGCCATCAAGAGAAATGAAATCTTGCCATTTGCAACGACGTGGATGGAACTGGAGGGTATTATGCTAAGTGAAATAGGTCAGTCAGAGAAAGACAATTATTATATGATCTCTGATATGAAGAATTCGAGAGGCAGGGTGGAGGGTTGTGGGGGGTGGGAGAGGGAAATGAAATAAGAGGGGATCAGGAAGGAGACAAACCATAAGAGACTCCTAAACTCATGAAACAAACCGAGGGTGGCTGGGGGGTAGGGGCGGGTAGGGATAGGGTGGCTGGGTTATGGACATTGAGGCGGGTATGTGCTATGGTAAGTGCTGTGAAATGTGTAAGCCTGAGGATCCACAGATATGTAGCCTGGAGCAAATAATACATTATGCTTTAATTAAAAAATAGAAAAAAAATTAAAAAAATTAAAAAAATAAAAAAGGTGGGGAGTGATCTATTGTTCTTCATCTTTAAAATATTTTCAATCAACCAATCCCACTCTAAACCATTTTAGTTTGAACCAAATCAAATCAAGTGCATTTTCAATTATAGAAAATCTCCTAGTAAAATAGTGGTAAACATAACCACTCAAGTGAATAAGCTAATGATTTACATGACTGCTAAGAAAACAGAATTAATTGGATTTTGTATACACTCATGATAAATCCCTTGAGTTCTGCAGGCAGTGACCAAAGATACTTTTACTTTTATCATGTAAGATAATGGGATTACTAGCTAGCGTAAGTCTTTAATCTTTGTTGATAAAGTGAGATGAATACTCAGGAAATATACTAGGTGGGCTTAAATTGCAAAAAAAAAAAAAAAAAGAAAAGAGAGAGAGAGGAAAAGCCTGACATGTTAGATTGCCTATTAGGGAAACAGAATTAAGTGTGCTTACATTTGCATAGTTGACGGGAATTTCTAGCCATGGTTGTAAGGTATAATTTTAAAACTGGTTGTCTAATGCCAATAATTGACATGTATAATGAGCGACATAATTTGTGTTCTTTCATTTCTATCCCTTTGATTGGAATATGATGTATTGCTGTTTTTGTTCTTCCTCAAATATTAATTTAGTTATGAAAAGGAAGGAAGTTAATCATTTCTTTGATTTTTTTAATGAGAGAAATGAGTGTGCTCCTTCTATTTTGATTTACATTATTTTTTTAAAGTAATATTTTTGTTTTCACCTTCAAACCTTATATTTAACTATCCCATATACTAAAGGACAGCTTCAAGCAACTGACTTCTGTTTTTTAAGTAAGCTGAAACATTGTGTGTTTTTAACAAATGCATTTTATCATCCTTGATTATTCATTTTTCATATAATTGATGGCTGGCATAAAATATACTATTTTATATCAAAAGAAATGTAGTCATCTTGCAAAAAAACATTAAAATTATCATTATGAAGTCATCTTGCAAAAAAACATTAAAATTATCCGTTTGACAAAAGCGTTTATGCCTATCTAAAATAGAAGATAAAAGTGATTTTTGAGTCTTGACTAAAGCTAAAAAAAATAAAATCCTGCAATGCAGATATTCTTACCTTTATTTTTCAGTGGAAGACATTGAAGCTCAGAAAGGTGAGCTACTTTGTTGAAAGTCACACAGCTAGTAAGTTGTGGAACCAAGAATACAAGTCAGGTACATAATGCTCATAACTCCTGTGATCATTGATTCTGAAGACCTAGCTTCTGACAACTTTTACATTCAAAGTATCTTTGAATCTTTTTTTTTCTAAGATTTTATTTATTTATTTGACAGAGAGAGAGAGATCACAAGTAGGGAGAGAGGCAGACAGAGAGAGAGGGGGAAGCATGCTCCCCGCTGAGCGGAGAGCCTGATGCGTTGCTTGATCCCAGGACCCTGGGATCATGACCTGAGCTGAAGTCAGAGGCTTTAACCCACTGAGCCACCAAGGCGCCCCATCTTTGAATCTTATATGTGGTTTTACTTCTAGGCTCCATTTCTACATATAAAAATATATCAAATTTTGTTTAATGATAAACCTGAATATCACAAAGGCGCAAAGTCACGTACCACCCCAGAGTTACACAAGTAAGTACCCTGTGTCAATAGACTTTTCTAAATTGGATACCATCAGATTCCTCAACAGTGATCACACATATGGAGCCACAGCTACAGACTTTTAACAAAAATTTTGAGTGTCAGATTCTGCACTTTGCCAAATTGTTAATCTTGAAGGTTATTATTTCAAAATCACAAGCCTTCAAAAATATGAATACCATTCTCCATTCAAAAGATTAGGAACACTACATCAAAAACGAATGGTGTACTGTATGGTGACTAACATAACACAATAAAAAAAAAGGTTACTAGTAGTTATGCTTTACAAAACAAGAAAGTACATTTTTAAAAGTAGTAGATACAGAATCTAAAAAATGAAGGATCCTACACAGCAGAGGGACAAAAAAGTCTGAGAATAAGTGTCGTGTATGTCTGAAGAACTATGGTCCAGTGGAAGAAGGAGGGTGGTGAGATAGGATGTAAAAGGATCCAGAGGATTAGTTAATGAAACTAATATATGACTTTGGTATTTGAGCATCTGGAAAAAAGGGAAAAAAAGATAGAATTTGAAAGGTCTTGTGTAGCTTGGAGAGGAAAAAAAAAGCACATACTGATAAAACTAATCAAACAACAATTTTTAAAATTGGTGCTTATTAATGTCAAGAAAATATTTAAACATGTATAATAAAAAACATCCAGTAACAGCATTCTTAACTAAGCCATATATTATATATAAATTATGTATAAATCATTCAATGTAAACCATGACAATGTAACAAAAATATTGGCATGTAGAGATGTACTGTAAGACAAATAAACCCTTACTTACTATATATATTAAGTGATATCTAAAATTGATAAACCAAGAAATATCCTAATATGTTAAACATACTATTTAGCTAGATAGGGTGTGTGCCTGAAAATAGGATTAAATTTTGGCTGCGGTTAACTTTGGTACCTGGGATCACGAAATGCAGGGGAGGGGAGGTTGGGCAAAGGACTACATTTTTCATTTTGAAACTTTAGTCCTATTTGATTTTTAAACCTAAACATAAATTCTTCATAAATTAAATTTAGCAAGAAGAGAAAACTCAGTTATGGTTGGCACATTACCCATATTACTGGCTTCTCCCTTCATAAATACCTGCCAGAGGCATCTTTTATGTTCCCAATTAGAGACTTATCTGCCAATGCAAGGATGCAAATGGACTTCAGTTCATTCACCTAAGGTGACTATGTGAGATAGAAACACAATGCTGCAAGTGTGCCTACTTCTTATATGCCACAAGCCAGTCCTACTTTTAGTTTTTCACCTGTTAAATCCCTTGCTCACAAAATTTGTATCTAAGTTTCAAATAAAATTAAAACAAAATGGGATTTACAATTTATTGGTATTCTTTCAACATCCTATTGATCATCTGCTGAACTTGAATAGACTAACCTTGAGAGAATGGGAAGGAGAGGAAGCTAAAATATATAGAGCACCTGCTGTGTGCTAGGCATTATGCAGATTTTTTACATAAATTTTCTTCTTTAATCCTCATCAAAAATGTCTTTGAGATCTCTTTACCAGAAGCTCTAGCTGCCTCCAGAGCCTGGGTCCTTTAACTACTGCCGAAAAATGCCTGCCTATATTTCCTCATGAATAGGAAACACATGAGCTGAGTTCTTTTTTTCTCACCCTTGAGGAAAAATTATGAAACTAAACATAATTTATTTTAGCTACTAATGAAATCTGTTATGGATTATTTTAAGACTGTCTCTCCAGCTCTCCTGTCACACTAGCACCACTACCTCATTTGATTTAGCAATTCAATCCAATTCCACCAGTTTATTTAAATTGTGTATGTGTATGCATTTTTTTTTTTTTTTTCTAGGATAAAAATTTGATCTCCTGTCTTCTGAATGGAAGCCATCACTGGTCATCTATACTCACCCATGACATATTATCATGCAAAGAGTTTTTTCCTCCAAAATTTCATTTGGCCCATTTTGGATTTGACCTTGGAAACTGAGTCCTCTCCTGTTCATTGATCCTTTGCTAAAGAGGAAAAGCTTGAAAGCATCTCATTTTGCACATCCATTTTAAAATTATCCAAAATAGGCACTCATTAGTGTTTGGTACCCTTGTACTCAATTTAATTAGTTCTAATTAGTTTTTCCATGTAGACAAATATTTAAAAAAGGAAAATGGATATTTTAATCTGAGGGAAGACACTTTCCAAAGACTCAGCAGTCTCTGTCTTTCCATGGAAGAATTTTTAATTATAATCATTGAGTGTTTGTTTAGACTATAGAATTTGAAGCAAGTGTTCACAGAGAAACTTCATTAATTCCAAAAACTTTTTTTTGTTTGTGGTTGTGATTTTTTTCCCTCCAAAACACATACACACACTCTATCTCTCTAGTTTGTCAGGAAGGAAAACTTAAAAATTTCACTGTCTCTTTGAAATCATCTCTCAGTGAATCAATTCAGACTTCCCTTTGAAGAGAATAGAGGAAATGTCAGCACCTTGTGGAACAACTGCATATAGTATAGATGGGACCCACAAATTATTCTACATTTGTAAGGATTTTCTATTACCACGGTGAGTCAAATATGGGCCTTTTTTCCAAAGTCTTTATTCTGATTCCAAACAAACCCCATCCTGTGTTAACAGTTGAGATAAAACAAGTTTTGTTAAACAAATGGAAATATCAAACAGTTACAGGAGCAATAATGAGACTCCTTATTTCCTAACAACATTCTCATATATGGAAGAACCAGGGGTCCTTTCACAGTTCAGCTGTGTCTTTGAAGGACATCAGCTCTGAAATTTTGTGGGGGAACTTTTTTTTTTTTTTTTTTTGTGGGGGAACTTTTTAGGCGGACTCTGAAATGTAGCTTTTGCTAACATGGAAGGAGGAAAAGTTCAGCAGATGCATTTATCTCTCCAGAAATGTCCAGCATCTATGACTGTGTGCTCAGATCAGTCTCTACAAATTGGAAGAAGATGACACTTACGCCCCATTTTGTACTTTTTAATTCTTTCTGTAGTGGTCATTAATGTATGTCCTAATAGATTCCCTAATATCATCTAATACATGCCAGATCCCTGTCTAACTGTCTTCTCTCATCCCCAAAGTGCACCTTACATTCTAATTATATTCTAACTACTTATATTTGTTGACAGCAGTATGTTTTATATGTGATTAAGAAAGACAAAGGGTTTTTCCAATATTCTAAATTGTCATCCCTTTTTGTCAAAGAACTTTGAGTTATTTTTCACTATTGAAATAAAGTTTGCTTTAGGAAGCAAGGGCAAGAGGGAAGAAAGGGTACTAGAAGTTAGAAGTGATGTTACACTTAGTTGTTTTTCAGCCACTTATAGCTCAGTCTATAGACTGTGTATGTATGTAATGGGTAGTAACATTGATAACAAAAGATCCTAATCCAACAATGTAGCATAATGTTAGATTAAGTAATACCTCATACAATACATAGAGTGGAGACTTTAAAATGTTTTTTCTTAAGTTTATCATGCTCAGCAATGTTTTATATTTTACATTAACCGAAACCTAATGAAGTAAGTTGGTAGTAGAAAATATGCCCTGAGAGATATGTGAAAACAAGGGAGAGGCTAGGAAGATGTCACATTCTTACAGTCATAATGTGAAATAAGCCAAGAATGTAGTTATGGATGAATTAGGGCAGGTAATATCCATGTTCCACCCTGTATACTTAGCCCACCTCTCTGTGTCCAAACATTCCAGCCTGATTCTTATGACCAGCATCAGCATCTTTATTGCAGGGTTTCCCTGTGGTTGCTGCAACCTACATAAAACCTACATATGTCCTACCTACATAAAAGTCCTTCTAAGAGAAGCCTGGAACAGTGAATGACAGATGTGATGATGTAAATACTTCTGTCTTCTTGCCCTTAGCAAGACATGTACTAACATAATTTTTAAGTGTTTCTGTAGGAGAAAGTTCAGTCATGACCTGAGGTCACCCATTATTGCTTCTCTCTTCTTCCTGGCATCACTTTCTATCCCCTGCTGGCATCTCTATGTCTTCTGAATAAACCATAGTCACCGAGTCTTCATTTTGGGATGGAGTAAAGGGAAATATGGGGCAGAGTAGGGAAGTTGGCAAGATGGGAATGCTTGGCAAAAAATAAACCTAGAAAATATCCACCCATAGGATGAGAAATAGTCTTATTCTAATGTCATTATGATGAAGAAGCCTACAGAAAAAGTGGTGGTTAAGATCATTAAGTGAGGAATGCCGAGGATCAAGGAGCTGGGTTTGTGTTTGGGAGAGTTTAGCAAGTAGAGCACAAGGAGCATGCGATAGGCCCTGGGATGGACCAAGAGATGGAGTACAAGGTCTGCCTTGAATGAGCCAGACTCAGGCTTCAGTGGAGTTAGGATAATTAGAATAGCCATGACCCAACAAAGACAGATGAGCATGGAAAGGAAGGAGGAAGCTGAGCAAAGTGAGGTAACATGAGACCAGAATAGATTTCTATCCATTCTCCACTCTCATAGAACGGATCTTGTGTTGGTGATTTGTTGAATGTATATTTCATTTTTACGTTTAATAGATTGGATTTTGATTTGCATGGCTTTCCTGTTTCCTATGCTTTAAATGGTAGTGAAATGGTTGAATAAATCTACTATGTTAGCATCATCCAGCCTTCAGCCTTCAGAACTAGATTACCTGTTCCCTCTCTCTCCTCCCAAACCTCTAAAGTCAGCATCATCTTCATTTTTTAAGCACCTGCAACCCATTGATAGTCTAGTCTTTACAGTGTAAGCTCTTTACTTCTCATATTTTGTGTATATTTATTTGATATCATGTAGTTATTCATTGCAAAGTACCATAGGCATTCATGTAGCTATAAAGGTAATAACACTTAAAATAATAATTTTATACTAAGTCTCCTGAATTATATTGTTTTTCTGGTAGAGAACTGTTTCGGTAATGCTCAGTGACTGTTATACCTGGGAGATCTTCATGAAAACAAAATGTGAAGATGCGTATTTATGAAGCCATACCACTGAAGCTATATTTTAAGTAAAATAAAAAAAAGTACTGTTCTTCCTTCTAAATATAGACTGAATTTTCCAAAATGACTAAAAACTGTATGTCATTTCCAAATCAACAGAATACTACCTTATGCATTGATGATTGCTTTGCAATGATAGAGATACATATTCTAGAAAAAATATGCAATAACGTCCTGTCTTCCTCTATATGGTTTTGAGTGCCTTGGTTATATACTATTCTTGAAATGTGGACAAATCTTTCATGATCTCTAGAGAGATATTGGCAAGTATATGAAAAAGCCCAGAGCAGGAAAAGATGTGTGTGTGCATGCGTGTGTGCGTGCGTGTGTGTGTATAATTAAATTTTTGTTATGTATTAAATTATTTTAAGAAAACATGAATTGAAAGTTCGGGACTAACAGTATTTATCTAAGTGATTTTGATTTTTTAAAATTTTTCTTCATCTTTAAAATAGAAATAATCTCACCCATTGTATTGGGCTTTGTTAAATAAAATATTACAAAGTGTTTACTATTGTTTCCAACACAGTAAGAACTTGATATATGGAAACAATTACTATAAATATTATTACTCAAGAAAATAGAAATTACATGAAGAGAAGAAGATTAAAGACATCATCTACTTTCAATCATTTTGGAATCTTATACACCAGAAAAAATAAAATCCAGAGAATGACCCAACAATACCACTGAACCACTTGTGAAATGCATGAACAAAAGAGCCAGTGAAATTCATTGAGAGCCTCTGTGTTAATAATTTAGGCATAGTTCCAGCAGGACTAGGTAACTGGTAACCGAGGATTTATAGATCACCACAAATACATAAAGGCATGAAGGGCTAAGCTCTAGGGAACACCTGGCCAGCAGTGGACTTTGGCAGTGGGCAGCCTGATGGTATGAGCAGAGCTATAAACATAACAAGGATTCTGAAAGCACAAAAGTGTGGGGTCATTCAGATGGAGTCATGCATCTTTCTGCATTAAAATATTCTTTAATACTTAATTGGTCATATTGATTGAACAGATATCAATTAATGTGTAAATTCTATTTAGAAAACTTTATTTTCAGGTAGCAAAACATTGTACATCATATGTGAGAATTATGCCCATTAGATGTTTTGTTTATTAAAAAATCCAGCTGTATAAAATGATTCATTTTTAGAGTCCTGCACAGAATCTTGTAAAATGATTTGTGATTTATAGAGGAGAGAAAACAACAATATTAAGCATCTATTATATCCCAGATCCTTCATCTTTTTAATCTCTAGATTAATCAGAATGCTTTTACTTCCAAGTAGAGTGCAAGAAAAACACGTCTAAAAACACCAGGGCACTGAATTCTCTAAAATGAGGATAGCCAGATAAGACTTTTTAATTATTTAATTCAGTTACTAAATGATGTAAGGTGGGTTCTGATTTAACATTTCCCCCTCTATTTTCTTCCATTTCTAGATGACTAATAACAGCAGCAAGGGTTGTACTGGGATAAACCAATCTCCAAGGTAAGAAAGAAGGGTGTATTCGGTCTCACTCACTGCACATTATGCTCTCCTTTTTCTCTTTCTCCCTCTCAATAGGTAGGAAAATCTTTTTCAGAACCCTATAGGTCTCACTGTTTAGTGGTGTGTCAATTCACGGTGTCTTAACTGTAAAGGATATTAAGAATGCTCATATCTTTTACTTGCAGAAAGAATGTCAACTATGTAGTGAGGTGAGGTGACCTTCATCACTGAGATACTTATATCTGCAGCTCACTCAAAGACATATTTCATTTCCAGGCAGCCAATAGCCGATAATTGGTCTATGTGGGTATAAATGCACAGCCCCATCCCAATATGGAACAATTCTGAATAGCCGTCCCAGCTTCAGAAGTCAAAGTAGGGTCAACTGAAACATTTGTTGAGAATATACTGAAATCAAGCTTCTTCTTTTGCCCATAGTGAACCTATAAGTGATGACTCAGTATTCTTCAATAAACATCATTCATGATAATTTCCATTTCAGACTTGGTATACCAGGGAACACAATATGAAAGACATAGAAAGAAAAGAAGTGGAAGAACGTCTAAGACAAGTAACTAACAGTTCCTCTGACTCTAATCCTCACAATAATCCTATGCTATTAATGCCAGTCCTTTTAAGAAATAAGGTACAGAAAAACAGAGGAGTTTAAAAATTTGTCCAAGAACATACAGCACAGATCTGTGCAATGCTTTCTCTCCAACATCATCCTTTTTCCATTGTCATATTAGTCTTAATTTTTTATATAAAAATAAGAGTTTTAACTGTGAAAATTAGATTTTTTTCTTTGGTCTCAGGTATTTGGATCATTTTGAATGTTTTTATGTTTTAAAATTAAATAACTAGGAAAATTTAAGTATAGTGGGATTATCATTATTTTAGTTGGGGTTTATATTGATCTTTTATTTTGTTTGTTTGTTTAATTAAACTTAGAACTTGTAATCTTCTATTAAGCTATCATAAATTTTCAGACCCTCCTGATAATTGATTGGGGGTCAAATTATTTGTTGCTGTATTTTCTATTAAATCTTGACTCAGAATTTAACTGCTTTGTCTCATTTTGGTTTGGGAAAGCATGATGCAAATACTGAAATTTAATCACTATCTTGATCAATCTAAGGCATTCATTTTTATTTCTTTTGAGTATTCTACAGGAGAGCCCAGGAGGCTAGTCTCTTTACTTCTTTCTTTGGTTTAATGTTATAAATTAATACTAAGGGAAATTTGGGAAGAGTGATGAAATGTGTATTCCTTAGACTCAAAGTCCTTTTTATCTGTTTGTTTTTCTTTATTTCTAGATTATATTGTTTTATTCAAGTGAGTATTAATTGCTTCTTTTCTACATGATTAATTTGGTACTTCAGTATTGAGCCAAATATATTCATTGCATCAAAGCATCTTGCAATAAACTTTACTGAAACAAATACCATTCCATAATCCGGAAAGGTGGTAAACAAAAATTATAAGGCTGAATTTTTGCTGTGCAATCTGAGATGAGTTAAAACAATCTGTGTGGGGGTGCCTGGGTGGCTCATTCAGTGAAGCCTCTGCCTTCGGCTCAGGTCATGATGACAGGGTTCCAGGATCGAGCCCTGCCTCAGGCTCCTTGCCCAATTAGGAGTCTGCTTCTCCCTTTCTCCTGGCTCATACTCTCTCTCTTTTTCTTTGTCAAACAAATAAATAAATGAAATAAAAAAAAATCTGTCTGGCTTTCAAATTCATCAATTATTGAAAAAGAAACTTAAATATGATATCTAAGTAACAAATCTTACTATTTAATCAATAACTGTTTATTGAGCCCCTACGATGTTATCGGAAACTGAGGATTTTAGCATGAATAAGCAAGGTGTGCTCTAGGAGCTTACACTGTAATATGGAAAATTGCCTGAAAGGTTTTGGTGAATCTTCACTTCCATTTGTGACCCTCCAATATAAAGCATGTCAACATATCCTTGAAGAATTCACATTCTATTAAAGAGAATAGATAATTGACCTGATATTAGCAAACTGGGACAGAATGAATATGGGAGTACATAAGACACATGTGTCAATAATCTCCACATAACATGTGTCATGTGTTCCTTCATCTTTCAAAAGCCTTACCTGCCTAACGCTGTTCTCTTAGCCCTCTACTCAGGCATTCTACAATACGAAGTCTTTTGCTGATCCTAGAAGACTTAGTTTTTGTTCTTTGCCTGAATGATCAACCAAAAAAAAAAAAAGTACAATATCCATTTAATACTACCCATAACCATGTATTCTTCCAACATATGCTTTGGTAGCTTCAATTCAACTTAAAAGAGACAGATAAACAATATTTTGTAATAAAGAATCAGAAGAACATTATTGTATGGCTGTGTTCTAGGAATAATTGTGGCAACCATTTTATCTATTCATTCACCATTTTTTTTTTTTTTTTTTTGATTTTTACTAAGTATTGGGCATGGTGCTGGATCGTAGGATTGCCATGGTAAACAAGAAAAAATTCTTTCCCTTGTGTTTTGGGTTGGGAAAATTGGGCCTTTTTTTTTTTTTTTTTTTAATATCTCAGGATTGTCAGGCAATGAACAAGTTATCAAATAAGATAAAGCACTTTTGGTGATTTTATTCTGATGGCACACATAAATAGGGAAGCTATGGATCTATGTATACCCTTACAAAGTCATAGAGAATACTAAAAGCACCAAACTTTTTTTTCTTTTAACACTTTTTTTTTTAAGATTTTATTTATTTATTTGACAGAGAGAGAGAGAGAGAGAGAGAGATCACAAGTAGGCAGACAGACAGGCAGAGAAAGAAGGGGAAGCAGGCTCCCTGCTGAGCAGGGAGCCAGATGCTCAATCCCAGGACCCTGAGATCATGACTTGAGCCAAAGGCAGAGGCTTTAACCAACTGAGCCACCCAGGCGCCCCTTCTTTTAACCCTTCTCAAACACTTAACTTCAGCTTATGCTTTATCTGTAAAATTCAGCCCAGTGTTAGAAAATTTTGCCATATTCACTCATCTAAAGGTATAATTAAACTAATTAAAATATGGTCTCTCCTTTCAAAGCTTCAAACAACCAATCAACCAAAAAAAGAAAGGGAAAAGAAATGAATTAAGAAAAGATGGATTAATGCAATAATAAGTTTTAAAGTCATTGGAAACTAATGGTTTATCCTAGGAAAAAAAAAAAAGGATTAAGGGATCATGTCTGCTTCTGGAAAGATGGAGTAGACATGCTTTTCTCTATTCCTCCTATTAAGTACAACTAAGAATCTTGAACATTCTACTGACAACAACATAAAAAGATTCTGAATGGTGGGAAAAAGTAGTAAGACTATCTAGGGACCTTGGCAACCAAAGGATGAAACACAATGGTCGGTTCATTTCTTTTTAATTAAACATCCCAGACTTGGACCCGGAAGAGTCAGCAACCAAGGATGTCAATGAATATAGACAAGAAAGTCACAACAAAAGCCAGCTCTGTCTGTAAAGGACAAGGAATAGGGCAATCTAGCAAGACAGAAAACGTTTTGAAAATAGTGGCTCAACTCCAGCCAAACATCATAGAAAAACTGGATGATCCATCTATACATACACCAGCAAAGGTCTTGCCTGCCAGGAAGTCTAGACTTCCACCTTCACAGAGCTATAATAAGGAATCCGAGCATATAATACTACTGTGATGATGTCAGAGAAACAAGGGCATTCATCCCCACTGGGCAGTAATGAGGACCTGCCCCTATTCACTGTCAGTGGAGACTACCTGGGAAGCCCGGACTTCCTACCCATCAGAAGCAATACGGCAACTTTCTACCATCCCCCAAAGGGATGGTGTCAGAGAAGTCCTACTGGAGATTCAGGACTTTTATTCAGTGTAATGAGGCCCTGTTAGTGTGAGTTATGTGGAGAGCAATGACCACACTCCTACTCCTTCCTGGCTGAGTGGTATCAGCAGATGCCGCAGTGTAGGTTGGAATCTCAAATTTGCCCAGCAGTAACAAGAGCCTCTCACAGGTGTTAATGGAGGGGAAGGAGGCTAGATTTCTTCCTAGACCTGACAGTCATTAGGTGGGACTCTCTCTTCACCTGCTAGACCAGCGTCAGAGGGAGCTAGTCAAAACAGAAGGTTATATAAGATCCAGAGTCTCAGAGCATAATGTCCAAGATGTCCAGGTTTCACTCATCATATAAAAACCTGGAAAATCTCACCTTCACCTTGAATGAAAAGGCAATCAACATATGTCAACACTGAAATGATAGAGATGTTAGAATTATACAATAAAAATTTTGAATCAGTCATAATAAAAAAATACTTCATCAAGCATTTGTTAACATGCTAGAAATAAGAAATAGAGTCTCTGTGTCAAAATAGAAGATAGAAAAAACAGAACGGTAATTTTTGAATTATAAAATACAATAACTAGAACATAAAACTCAGTGGATAGTCTCAACAGCAGAGTGGAGAGAAGGGAGAAAAGAATTAGACAGTAGAACAATAAAAATTACTTAATCTGAACAACAGAAAGTAAATAGTCATAAAAAAAAAAAAAAAAGAACAGAGTACAGGGACCTATGGGACTATAACAAAAACTTTAAGATTTCTGTCACCAGGGGCGCCTGGGTGGCTTGGTGGGTTAAGCATCTGTCTTTGGCTCAGGTCATGATCCTGAGGCCCTGGGATCAAGATCCACATCTGGCTCCCTGCTCAATGGAGAGCCTGCTTCTCTCTCTCCCTGCTGCTTGTGCTCTTTCTCACTCTCTCTCTCTCTGACAAATAAATAAAATCTTAAAAAAATAGGTTTCTGTCACAAAACTTCACGAAAAGAGGGCGATGGCAGGGTTAAACTAGTGCTCAGATAAGTAATTACTGAAAATTTTACAAATATGAGAAAAAAACGTGAAGCTACAGGTTCAATAACCTGGGAAAATTCCAAGAAAGGATAAACACAGATCAATCCACACTGAAGCATAACTAGTCAAACTCTTGACAACTAAAGACAAAGGGAAAAATCTTAAAAGCAGTGAAGAGAAGCATAACCTTCCCTATAGAGAAAAAAACGATTTGAGTAACAGTGGATTTCTTATCCCAAACCATAGAGGCCACCAAGTAATGACACAAATGTTTTCAACTGCAGAAAGAAAAGAACTATCAGTACAGAATTTTGAATCCAGAAAAAAAGAAAAAAACAATAGGAAATCAACTCATTATCAAATAAAGGAAAACTAAGAGAATATGTGGCCAGGAGACCTATCTTCAAAGAATAGCTATAGGGATTGGGAAAAGGAAGAAAAACAATGAAAGAAAGAATCTTAGAATATCAGGAAAGAAGAAAAACAATGGAAAGTGTAAAACCATAGGTGAAATATATTTTTCTCCTCCTCAGTTTCTAAATTATGTTTGACAGTTGGAGAAAAAACTCAACATATACAGGAGATATGTGAAACAATTATATTCTCGATGGAGAAGAAAGGGAGTTAAAATTTTTAAGTTTACATGAATTTGTAAAACATTGGAACCAATAGACTGTGATAAGTCAACATATATGTAGTAATATCTAGAGAAACCTCTAAAAAAACTACAAAATGAGATAAACTCAAAACAAAATAGCTAAATCCAAACAGAATTCAAAAACTGTTCAAGGTGGACAGGTGGACAGAAATAGGAAAAGGGAAACAGAAAACAGAGAGGACAAGAAGAAAATAAAAAAATAAATAAAGTGACAGAATTAAGTCCTAACATATGATTAATTACATTAGATTTAAATGGTCTCAAAAAAATGGTTAAAAGGTACAGACAGTGGATTAAAAAGCTGAATCCGAATGATAAAAAGACAATTCCATTAAAAGGTGCCAATTATTTGAATAGGTATGTCTCCTAAGAAGACACACAAATAGCAGATAAGCTCTTGAAATGATGCCAAACATGTCATTAGGGAGATGCTAATCAAAACTTCAAAGAGCTAACACTTCCCACACAAGGATGGCTATGATAAAACAACGACGAAAACAACAAAACAAATAAAAATAAAACAACCCTGCTGATCAGGATGTGGATAAATTGTAACATTTACACAGTGCTGGTAGGAATGTAAAGTGGGACAGCCACTTGAAATATGGTTTGCTACTTCCTTAAAAAGATTACCAATATGATCTTATAATTCTACTCCTAGATAAAATATCCAAGAAAATTGAAAACATATGTCTACACAAAAGCTTATACATGAATGCTCATAGTCAAAAGGTAGAAACGAAACAACTGTTCATCAACTACAGGATGGATAAACAAAATATGATATCTGCATCTGATGGATGATTACTCAACAATAAAAAGAAATGAAGTATCGATACATGTTACAACATGGATGTACCTTAAAAATATTATAAGTAAAAAAAATTAGTTACAAAAGGCCACATATTGTAAGATTCCATTTAAGTGAAATATCCAGAATAGGCAAATATATAGAGAAAGTCAACAACATTAGTATTTGCGTAGGACAGGAATTTTGGGCAATGTAGTGAAAGGGGGTGACTACTAATGGCTGCAGGTTTCTTTTTGGGGTGAAGAAAATGTTATAAACTTAATCATGACAGTATTTGAGCAAACTCTGTGTATGACTAAAAACTACAAACTACTATGTATATTTTACGTTATTTTTTTAAGGTTTTATTCATTTATTTGACAGAGAGAGAGAGAGAGAGAACTTGAGCAGGGGAAACAACAGGTAGAGGAAGAGGAAGAAACAGGGTCCCCCCAGGATCAGGATCTGAGCCGAAAGCAAGACACTTAACCAACTGAGCCATCCAGGTGCCCCTACTATGTGTATTTTAAATGGATAAATTTTATTATGTGTGAATTCTATCTTAATAAAGGTGTCAGAAATAAGGATAGCTACTCCTACTGTCCAATTTTGCAAACAGGGAGGAAAGGTAGAGGGATAAAACTTCTAAAAGTTAATGGGAAACATCGTTCTGAATTACAAGCAAGATGCCAGTCCCAGGTTAACTGGGATGTTACCAATGTCCGATGTTCTATCTCATTTGTTCCTGGGGCAACTGTAATTGTTTGAGGATGAAATATGCTTTTTTCTGTTTGATATTCACTATCCTAATAACCTTAACGACTGATTTCTCAAGTTCAACTTTTGATTGTCATCATTCTTTTTCAAGTCTCTTTCATGCTTAAATATGCCCAGAAGTAGACATTTTTCAGAAAAAGAAAAAAAAAAATCAATGTTTGGTGGAGAATAAGACCTATAAATATAAACTTTTTTTTTATTCTTGTCAGTACATTTCTTTCTTCAGAAAAAAAGATGATTTTGACCTATTTCATGGAGGATAACAGTTGACAGCATACAGATGCCCTGTACTCCCACTGCCCCTCATTAAAAGTGCTCTTTTTTTGTGGGAGCAGACCAGTAGCATAAGATTGAGATACCACGGTGGTGCTCTGGTGGTGTGAAGAGACCTGAGGTCCAGGTTAGACAGCCTCAGGTTTCAATCCTCCCTCCGATGATTGCTAGCTATGGCTACTTAAGCCATTAACTCTATACTTCTGAGCTTCTCTTTGTCAATTGTAATTTGAGAAATTAAACCCAGCTTTCAGAGCACCATGAAGATTCTATGGGAACTAAACATAACACCTACAGTGTCTTGACATTGCCTTGCACTGTTTTCTACCTGCACGAGTGTCCAAAGTATAACATAGCTGCTTCTTCATTCTAGACTTTGGATCAGCTTCTTAAAAGCAATTCGATGGTTTCCTAAGGCTATGTGTATCGACATGTAATGCATTAACATGTTAATTTTTAATTTTACTTTTCATAATTTTCTATAATTAGTTAAAAAAAGAACCGAAGATAAGATCAACCTATCTGGACAGTTATTCCATCTAGACAGTTTATAAAACCAAATCATAGATTTTTTTTTCAAGTCATAGATTTACTGAAACCATATATGTGCTTGGCTCTGGAGGGGTTGTTCTAATTCATGTCGCTTAGAAACCATCTGTAGAACAACATATTTTCTTCTATTATTTTATTTTTCTCTTGACCACTGAAGTAGGGTAAGACTGTTAAATGTCACTTGAAAATCCTGCTAAAATTTTCAGGATTAAAAACAATTATCCTTTGTTATATCCCTCCATCTGCCTTCACCCTGCCATCACAATCAATGTATTCGTACTTGGAAAGATACCTGATGTAGGTTTTAATAGACTGAACATATGACACTGCCACTCCTGGAAGTAATTCTGAAAATCACATTGCATTTAGCAAATGTTCTTAGACTGGTGTTTTTAATGCAAAAGGGAGGCAAGTGTTCTCAATAGTTTTAACACAGCCAAATCATGGGGGAGCTACCTACCAAGGAAATACCATGTTTGTGAGTTTTTCACTCATGTAAAATTACGCTTGAGTCAACTATTTCTATATAAATACCATTAGTAATCTGTACACCTGCACTTCAGATCAGAGTCATTTTGGCAGTACTGAAAAAGAAAAAATCTTTTTCCTTTCATTCCTTCTATTTTTCCAAGTAGTTTTAAGCCATTACAAAGAAGTTTTGGTGTTGCTTTTTTTTTCCTTCATGAACACATGGATAGAAATGCAGCAGATATCACCCTCTGACCCAAAACATACCAATTTCAACTCCCCTTCAAAATTCTAAATGAGATGCCCAAAGCTGGGGAATGTGTAAGCCTTCCTGAACTCTAAACTATGCAGCCATAAATGGCAATAAATTTGCATCCCCTAGAGTAACGTACCCTCCTGGGTGGTGGAGTTGACTATCTTTATTATCTTATCTTTAATATTCTGTGGCTTGTGGTCTAAAAACCTTTTTTATGAAATCACTCAGCCTTCCAGCACTTAATGAAAAATGGGAACTTTACAGCTAATGAAGGCAGCCAGTCCATTTTAATTCCATGATTAATTTTCCTTGGACATCGAGTGCAAACACCTCCGTGGTGGGGAAAAAATCTGTAATAAGTCTTCTTATTCTTAAATCATGTTCAAATTACATTGCCAATGGACAAGTCTACACAACTCAAGCCAAGGAGTGCAGCCTTGCTTATGGGTGGGGAACAAGGCATGCTGATTCCTGAGTCACCCTAATTTAATCTGGCCTATCAGCTTTTGCAAACTAAGACTGTGTTTATTTATTTTTTTAAGGTACTTTTTGCCTGAACTCCAACCAAAAAAAAGAGAGTGAGGATAAGGGGTTGCTCGCTGGCACAGCTTCATTTGAGACAAAATGGCATCAGTAACACTCCATTTATTCTGTATCATGCAATATTCAGTTTCTGCACAGCAAGATGGAAGACTAGGTCCCTAACTTTCTCTCCCAGAATCCATTAATATTAATAGTCTGAATAATAGGAATGAAAAGCTGCCCTGAGTGGAGCATGTAACCTACTTTTGCAGGCTCCCGTTTGGTTGGTGACTATTCCCAACAAGCCTCTGCCTGATATTTTCCCTCTCATCCTTTAACCACTGTTAATTGAAATATCTATAAAGGGATTTTATTGGTTAATAACTATTTTCCATCATGAAACTAAATTGGCGTGGGATTTACTGTGGTGATACTTTCGTGGATATAAAGAATTTAAAAATTTCATCTAGATCAGAGTAAGTACTCATAGGCACACATAGTGCACATAGGCACATATATTGCATCATATTGTTATTTTTTCTTATTTTTATTTTGTGTAGAGAAAAAATTCAAAGGAGCACCTGGTGGCACAGAAATAAAGGGGTTTTCTAGAAATGAAGTTGTCATGTTCTCTAGGAGAGGAGCTCGTGGGGTTAGCTGTGTTGACCCCTGTGTCAGGTATGCTCCATGAACACACAGTAAATATTCATGGAAATGGTATAAATTTTCATGTAGTCTTACATTCAAAACAAAGAATAAAGTTGCAGAGTAGAAATATAAATTACACATGCTAAACCAACTTTTCTTTTTCACTTTTGATTAACTTCTGTAATCCTTGTCCATTTGCTTTTTAAATAATATATTGGAAAGATAAGTTTGCTATGTTTTCTACTAGAGTATGGGCTCAGTTGAAACCAATTATTATTGCTAAAGAAATGTTAATATCACTTCCCATCTTAACCTTGGTTTTGGAGACCTATTTGGTTTGACATATTTGAAAGGTCAAAGCACGTGATACGTCTGAAACACTATTATGCTTGACCTCCACTGACCCCTCATCTCCAAAGAATTGGTATTATATTTATGATTTGCCTCTAATTATAATATTCTGAACTGTTTCAATTGTATGCTTTTCCTTTTTGACCAGAATTAATCTTTGTGAAGGCAGGGATTGCTATATATGAACTAGGTAGTGAATACTGTTTTTGTTCACCAAAATTAAAAATTAGGTATGACAATTTCTTGGGATAAACCATGTCTAAGTTCCCAAAGAGCACTATTGACTTGGCTAAGAACTGTAAGTTCTAGTATCGAGACAGGCATCAATAAATGTGTGATTTTTGAACTGATCTTTTCTCAAATCCGTTGCTTTCAGCCTTCTGTTCAATTCTCAGTTCTATCCACTTCTCTAGACCCTACTAACAATTTCTAAGTTCAGGGCTTTAACACCCTCTTTTATCCTAATGCAACAGCTTCCTCAGTGGTCTCTCCGTATTCAGTGTTTCCACCTGCAGTACATGCTACATACAGCTGTCAAAATGATCTTCCCTAAATTCAAATTTTTTTCTTAAATTTCATCAAAAGCCAAAGTGACACATTGCTAACTGGCATGCAAGGTTCCTTTATTATCTGGCCTCTCTGCCTGATAAACCTGTGCTGCAAGCATTTTATATTATGCATTTCTGCTCTATGCCATAACTTCAAATTGCTTGAATACATGCTTTGATTTTTTTCCTCTATTTTCCTAGTTGCTCATTTAACTTTTATGAACTTGATCAAATGTCACAAATACTGTAAACACTCCCCAAGATTATCTTCTATCATGTGGTCCATTTTTATTTTTATTTTTAAAAATTTTAAAGAGATGGGGAGAGAGGGAAGGGGCAAAGGAGAGAAGGAGAGAGATTCTTAAGTAGACTGCATACCCAGCACAGAGCTGCATGGGGGCTTGATCTCACAACGTTGAGATCATGAGCTGAGCTGAAATCAAGAGTCAGACACTTAACCTACTGAGCCACACAGGCACCCCATAGTCCTTCATTTTTCTCTCCTTTGTATATGCACTCTACCCTCGGGTCCCATTCTGAGTGCAATGGCCTGGTTTGTTATACGTGTCACTTCCCTGGCTGCAAATATGTTGAGGAGTGTATCTTTGACACTCAATGTAAGTGCAGTATCTGGCACATGGTTAGTGTTCCAAAATGTCTGTTTAATAAATGACTGCATGAGTAAATTAATATGCTCCTGAATTTGTGCTAAATGAATGAAATAAAAGGTTAGCACCTCTGCTTGCTTCCTACGTATGGCTGTCATTTTCACAAGTTTTTAAATGCTTTTTTATCTTTACTTATAACTTGTTACTATAACTTGTAGGTCATTCAGTCTACAGTAATCAGATCAAGATCTCTGAGTGTGATATGTCTAGGCAAACAGAACTTCCTTAGAAAAATAATCAAAAGGTGCTTTTGGAAAAAAATACATAAAGATATATCAATGTTAAATTTCAAAGAAAAAGGATGCAATTATTAGTTTAAGAAAGAAACAGAGACATTCAAAAATAAATTTATATATTCAGCAGTTTTTTATTGAACACTGACTTTGGACCAGAAACTGTTTAGACTCTGGACATATATTGATGAACAATTACAAAAGAACAACCAAAATCATTGTCACCATGGAGCTTATCCACTATGAAATATCATTATAATATGCTTTTTTGATTCTGCAATGACAACTCTTTTTTAGTTATATTGCTTTAAACCCTGACTAATGGTTTCATTCAAATTAGAGACAAACTATATTCTAGAGGGTTGGGGAGGGAAAGTGTGAAAGTATGTGTGTGTGTGCATGTGAATCATAAAGCTGATTCCTCCTGTATTGCAACAGGCAGCCACCAATTATTGTATTAACAATAAATTATGAAATTCTAGTAAAAGCACATATATTCGTAGATAACAGACAAAGCAGTTCACTTAAACAATTGCATCTGGGGAATAAAACTGAAAGGTGGGTTGGGGCAGATAGATCTTTTGTATTATTTCATTTAAAAATGTGGATGTTACTTTGGTGAATATTTTTAAATATCAAAAACCCATAAAATATGCATAAAACATTTTGTACTTGTGCAGCTGTCTTTGATGGGTCTATTATGGTATAACAGCATGCTTTCTCAAAAAATAAACTATTAAAGATAAAAATATGTATTTGCTCAAAGACAATATTATCAATTACATTACTATGATCTACAACATTCCCTGTATAAGCCACCACATGACAGATTTCTGCTTGAAATATTCCTAAAATAAAATAGTGTTTCTTAAATCTATTTTTATTTATTTTAATTTTTTTAATTTTTTATTTTAATTTTTATTTACTTTTTAATATATATTCAATTACCCAAGATATGGTACATCGTTAGTTTCTGATGTAGTGTTCAATGATTCATCAGTTTTTTATAACACCCAGTGTTTTCTTTAAATTAGCAGGTTTCTTCTCTTTGATGAAGAAATAAAATTTAATAACACATAGCCCATAGTCAGGAAGCAGACAGTCAACTAAGTATGTTGTAGCAGACATGTTTTCTTTCTTCTCTCCAATTTCTGATTTTTAAAAAATCCTATTTGTATTTATAGCTTTATTATTTATGACTTTTATTTCATTCTGCCTCAAACCCTTTTAGCAAAGCAGTGACACATGAATAAATAAAATGATAAGATGTGCTACAAATATAAATGGAGCAAGGAGAATTTTACAGATCCTAAAAGGATTTCATAGTTTAAAAGGTGAGATTCAGAAGGCAATCTAAATATGACAGTGAGAAAACGGACTATCAGCATGGACCTGTAGCAAAATCATTATAGCTGTAGACAGGAAGTAGTTCAGAGTTGACTAAGACTTGTTACTTGATAGGGATATCTTTGTTTCATTAGGAGTGGAATGGTATTAAGTAGAGAAAAAAATCAAAATAATCTAAAATGTGAGAACCAAATAGCATTCATTGGACTGGATTATCAATCCTCTCTTAGATGATTAACAGAAAATGATGGAAAGTTTTCTATCAATCCTGAAGAAGGAAAAGAGGAGGAAGAGGATGAGGAAAACGAGGAGGGGGAGAAGGGGGCAGAAGAGGGAGAGGGGCAGAGGAGAGGGGAGAAACATGAATGAGATTAAAAATATCTAGAGTTGAGATTTTTATACACCAAAATCAATGCATCTTTTTCATAATAAAATAAGAAGTAGATGTCAGAGTTGAATATCTTTTGTATGCATGCTAACCAAACCCTTCTCAGTGTGCAGATGAAGACAGTCACCTGGCTTTCCTCTCAGGGAGAAAAACATGAATTGCTGCTCTTCTTAACTAAGTTCTTCAAACTATCTTGCTCAATAACTTCATCTCACTGACCTCCTGCCTGACTCCCTCCTTGCTGCTGGAGTTCACTTGGCCGGTCAATTCTAATTATTATCAGTCATTACATGACTTTTGATTATGCTGTTTCAGAATTTTTATTATATCCCTTTACCATATTTCCCAAATTATTGCATATGTCAAATTCTGTTAGACTAAAATTTAAAAAAAATAAAACATATTAAGAAATCAGAGCATCACTTCACAAATATAATGAAGAATTAGAGGCCCATCCAATGAACGTAATGGCCATATATGCCTGATTCTCTTGTTTTGTACCATGTGGTATAATTGTGTCGGAATTTGAGAATTCTCTCCTATGAGAATGGAAGTAAAGTTAATATAGCGCTCACAACATATCTGCTACTAAGTCTTTTCCTTACTCTGCGACACAGAAATATTTCCCCCCACTTTAGAGATAAGAAAATTGAGACGCAAACAGGTGAATAATACAACCAAAGCCAAAGGTTCCAAGGGGAGAAAAACCTAGATTCATGTTTGTGCTTCTTCAACAGCAAAAGCAGATTTCCTTTTTGTCATAAACTCTAACTAAAGCACCAATATTAATACATCAATAATACAAACATTTTATCAAGACATGCTCGTGATGGCAAGAAAATTGGATTGAAATTTTGTATTCTTGGTTTTACAGAGGGAGTTTTTAGCTTGCTGCTTAGGTCAGTAAATCTTCTTTAATTTAGACATTGTGTGCTACATGGTTGGTTAATATTGCTATGAGAATTTTTGATTTTTTATATTTCTGACATTTTACTTTCAACTTGTCAATTTTATTGTGCCATTAGCACTGTTACTCTTTGTTTTGTTTTTTTTTTTTATCATTTATTTTAAAAAGAACCCTTTGGTTCAGGTGATCCCGAATAATATACCCATCAGGTAATTCAGTGGAAAATAAAACCCCAGACAGGAACACACTTCTGTCCTGGCAAGAAACGATTCCCCAATAAATCAGATGTACTGACTTTCTCTTTATTAATGAGAAATTACTGACTGAAAATTGGACTTTTTCCTGTTCATAATATAGCTGGAAATATCTCTTCACTAGACGTAGGTCGGAGCTAGCTGTCATTTGTTTCTTATTCCTGGTCAACTACATTAAAGATGCTCAGTACAAAAATGAAGTCGCCTGCAAGATCCATGTAAAGGTGTGGGACTGATGCAGCAGGCACGGAGTCAGAGGAACTGAATTCCACCATATCACTTTGTGGAGGCTTGAAAACTAAAACCATAAAGATGAATTAATTATACCATTTAAGTGATTTTAAGTGAGACTATAAAACATAGTGAGAAAGGCATTGGGTTTATGTACAAGATCTGACTTTACCAATTAGGACTCTGTCATTTTAGAGAAAAAAAGCGGTAGCTTCCTCACCTATAAAATGGGAGTAGGCATACTCAGAATGGAACTGAGAGGCTTACAGATTTTCATGAACTTGAAATTTCTAGACATACTAGTATTTGTTGTAAAAATAGTTGTTATAATTTATGTCACCAAACTGTGGCTTTTGTAAATGCCTTTTATGGTTGCACTGGAAAGAATATGACATGCACAACAAGACTTCTTTTATTCAGACTCCACTAAGTAAAAAATAGAGAAATTGGAATATAGAGTTTTTATTTCTAAGATACTTTGAAAAATAAGTGTTGACAAAGAAAATAATTATCTTAAAAGACTATAAAGAATAACATAAATTATTTAGTTTAGCTCTTTCAACTACTAAAAGCTCCAATTTGTATGAGCAGTTTTCTACTAAATACACATCTGTCATGTCTACAGACCCAAGGAACTCCCCTGTGAGGCCCTCCTTAGTAGCCCATTGTTGGTTTAGTGCAAATCATTGTTATCACTTTTGAATCAGAAAATTGCATTCATGAAAATAGTAAATTTTTATAATTAAATTTGAATTCTTGTTGAACTTTGTAAGTACTGAAAGTGAGTTAGATTAGTCTCTGGAGTGTCTTAGTATTTGAGAAATGTATAACTCAGCAAAGAAATAATGATTCATTACTTGACTCAGAAAATCCTGCATTAGTTTTGACCATCACTAGGAAATTTCTATCATATCTCCTACTGCTAATTTCATAGCAGGAAAAGATAAAGTTCTTTTTTTAAGATTTTATTTATTTGACAGAGAGAGAGAGAGAGAGAGACAGAGAGAGAGAGCCCAAGCACAATCAAGGGAAACTGCAGGCAGAGGGAGAGAGAGAAACGCTCCCCGCAGAGCAGGGAGCCCTATGCCAGGCTGGATCCCAGGACCCTGGGATCATGACCTGAGCTGAAGGAAGATGCTTAACTGACTGAGACACCCAGTGTCCCAAAATAAAGTATTTTAAATAGAGTTCTAAATAATGGCAATAACAAAAATATTATTTTTATCTCTTATATGCTACTCACAGTTTCATTATTTTTAAGTTGTTACATTTTGCTTCTTTCAAATGGATTTCAACAACTCAGTGATACATATATTACCTAGCTTTCAGATGGAGAAACAGAGAAAAATGTTAAATAAATACATCACTCAAAATATCAAACTGTTAACCAGAAGAACTAAGACATGGGGCCAAAACATATACATTCCAATGTGTGCTTTGATATATCCAAATATATTTCACAGTTTGGGATTCTTTACTCCTCTAATTCCCTTTATCTACCCTCATCTGCAGAATAATTTTGTTTCAAATGAATCCAGTAAAAAATTTCTGGATTTAAATTTTACCTATTACCCTTAGCTATCCTTGTCTCAAAGATGATACATCTTTAGGTTTAGTAGTTTTAATTTTTCCCTGTATAAATAAACAAGATGCCCCAAATAAGGATAAAGTATCTAAGTCTCTTTTTTGCATAACAAATAAAATTACAGGATGGTAATATTTTAGTACCCTAAGATGAGAGCTGTTGCTGGCAAGATAAGAGCTTCTGCTCTAGCGCAGTCCAGAGGGGTTAGTGGGAACAACTCCCAGGTAAGCATTTGGCTCAGGGAAGAAACTACTCTGAACAAAATGACAGACATTAAAACTTGCTCTAACCTGGTAACTTCAAGCCCCTGTCTGAACATATGTACTTTATTAGGCCTAAGAAAAATAACTTGAGGTCTGCCCTTCTAGCATCATTGTCTTTTTTCTCCCACATCATACCCATCCAAGGCCCCAATATCCCCCAAACAAACTTCATGCTGAATTTTTGTAGGGCATCGCTCTCAGGAGATAGTCTTTTACTTCCTGTGAAGGAATGAACTTATAAAGATTTCATGATGAGACTATAACGTGAGAAAGGGCCATGATTCTGTTACTACAGAATGTGACATCGATATGCCTGTAGTTTGAATACAGAAGTCATCAAGGATTATTTGTGAATATCAAACTAATTTTGAAATCTAGGTCCATGGGGAGATGTTCTAATACCATTTCAACATAACAGCTTTCATTCACAGACTAAAAAATCTATGGCTATGTGAATTATAATTAGAACAAATACATTTTTGTTATTGAATTAAAATAGAATTAAATGCATCAATTTTTATCCCACTTTATTCCTAAACAGATATACGGTGACTAAAAAGTACTCATACATTTTATTTTTCCATTGTTACTATAGCAAACTGCCACCATTTTAGTGGCTTAAAACAACATAAATTTCTCTCTTAAAGTTCTGGAGGTCAAAAGTTCAGAATCACTTTCACTGGGACAAAATTAAGGTGTCAGCATGGCCATGCTTTTTCCTAGAAGCTCTAGGGGAAAATCTGTTTCTTTTCCTTTTCTAGCTTCTAGAACTGCATTCCATGTATTTCTTGGCTCATGGTCCCTTCTTCCATCTTTAAGGCCTGCATGGTAACATCTGCAAACCTTTGTTCTTCTAACAATGTGTTCTCCTTGCTCTGCCTCGTACTTCAACCTACTTGCCTCCAATTTATAAGAGCCCTTGTGATTACAAATTTGGATTTTCCAGAATAACCCAGGATAGTACCCTCAGCTCAAGATCCCATATCTGTAAAATAATTTTTTCCACATAAAGTAACAGATTTACAGCTTCCAGGAATTAGAATATGGACAACTTTGTGTATGTGTGTGCGTGTATGCATGCATGTGAGTGGAGGAGGCATAATTAGCCTACTGCAGCAAGCAATATGCTTAAAAAATATGATGAGCTAATATAAGAGACATATATTTGGAGAAGACAGAATTCTTTAAACTTGGTGTTTTAATATTTTCTTTTGTTTAATTTTGATATGATTTTAGACTCAGAAGATTTATAATTCCTCTATAGCCATTATGTAGTTTCCTCCTGTGTTAATATATTACATAATCAAAGAAACTTTATCCAAGCTAAGAAATTAACTGTGGTGCAATGCTATTAACTAAACTATAGAATTTATTTGGATTTCATCAGTTTTTCCACTAATGCCCCTTTTCTGTTCCAGAATCCAATCCAGGATCCCATATTGAATTAGTTGTCATGTCACCTCCAGTCTGTGATCACTTAATCTATTTTTGTCTTTCATAATCTTGACTGTTTTGAAGAATCAATCACCTCCACATGTTGGTGATTTTTAAAAAAAAATACACAAAATTAAATTTTGTGTCATACAGATTCATAGAGGTTAGACAAATGAATAGAATTGTGTGTCTACTAACATCTTTCCATGCTGCATACTTCTATCACCCCAAGCAGTCCCCCAAACTGTCCCTCTGCAGGCAGTCACTGCCCTCCCAAACCCTGCATCCATGGACTTGTTTTCTTCCCTCTAGTCTTGCTGTTTTTCAGGGTGTAATGTGAATAGAATCATCGTCATGTACCTTTTTGGGTCTGGCTTCTTTCCCTCTACAAAATCATTTAAGAGACATCCAGTTTATTGCATGAATAACTAGTTTGTTTCTTTTAATAAGAGAGATATGTTAATGTATGGATGTACCACAGACTGTTTATGCATTCACAGGCTAAAAGACATCTGGGTTGTTTCTAGTGTTTGGTATTATGGATAAAGCTGCAGTAAACATTCACATACAGATATTCATGTAAACACAGTGTTCCGTTTCCATTAGGTAGAAATCTAGGAGAGAAAATTCTGGGTCATATGGTAGGAATAGGCTTATAAAAAATAGACAAACTGCTTTTCATATATGGGTTGAACTACCTTGCAGTTTTCACTAGCAATGAATGAATATTCCCTAAGCAAAGGTTTTTAATTGAAATAAAGTTCAATTTATCAAGTTATTCTTTTACGGGTCATACTTTTGGTATTGTGTCTAACGACAGTTTGGTTAATCCAAGGTCGCACAGTGTTTTTCTCCTTTTTAATTTTTTCCTAGGGAAGTTTTATAGTTTTAGATTTTACATTTAGGTCATGAAAACCACTTCAAATTATTTTTTGTATTAGATATGAATTAAAAGTTGAAGACTATTGTTTAAAAATTTAACAGCTCAATTGAGATATAACTTGTAAACGATACGATTTATTTATTTGTTTGTTTGTTTATTTACTTATTTGGCAGAGAGAGAGACACAGCCAGAAAGGGAACACAAGCAGGGGAAATGGGAGAGGGAGAAGCAGACTTCCCGCTAAGCAGGGAGCTCAATGCAGAGCTTGATCCCAGGGCCCTAGGATCATGACCTGAGCCAAAGGCAGATGCTTAACCGACTAAGCCATCCAGGCGCCCCAACAATTCATTTATTTAAAGTGTATAATTAAATGGCTTTTGATAGAGTTGTGCATCATCAACTTAATCATTTTTTGAACATTTTCATAACCACAGAAAGAAATCTTGCATTCCATAACTGTCACTCTTTAACCATCGCCCCTGTGGCCCTAGGAGCTATGGCTTTACTTTCTGTCTCTCTAAATTTGCCTATTTTGGACATTATATATAAATGGAATCCCACAATGGCTGTCCATTGTTACCTACTTCTTTCACTTGGCGTAATGTCTTCAAAGTTCATCCATATTGTACCATGTATCAATGCTTTGTTCCCTGTTTATTGCCTAATAATATTCTATTTGGTGGACATATTATGTTTTATTTATCCATTCCTCTGGAGGTAGACATTTGAGTTGTTGCTTTTTTTTTAGTTATCATGAATAGTGATGCAAATGATGAACATTTCTGTCTGAGTTTTGGTGTACACGTGTTTTTATTTTACGTAGGTATATGCGTGGAAATAGAATCAGTGGACCAGAAAGGAACTTTATGTCTGAGGAACTGAAGGACTGCTCTCCGCAGTGGTTGGGCCATTTTATATCCCCAACAGCATTTTCAGAGAACTCCAAGTTCTCCATATCTTTTCCAACACTTCTTATTATATATCTATTTTAAAGAGTTTATTTATTTACTTGAGAGAGAGAGCACAAAGGGAGAGTGAGAGGGAGAAGCAGACTCCTTGCAGAGCAGAGAGTCCAACGCGGGGCTCAATCCCAGAACCCTGGGATCAAGACCTGAGCCTAAGGCAGACACTTAACTGACTGAGCCACCCAGGTGCCCCATTTATTTATTTTTGGTTATGGATACCTTAGTGGACATGGAGTAGTATTTCATCATGGTTTTAATTTGCATTAGCCTTTTAATTAACAATTTGAGTCTTTTTTTTTGGTTGTTTGACTGCTGGCAGTAGTAAGCTCCTTCCTCTGCCTCTCTCCCTCATGTCCGAGCAAGCTTCTGGTGCTCTTTCCTTTTGCCCAGAGAGTTTTATGCCATGCCAGCCTTATTTATGCATGGGACCTCTCACATAGCACCATCCTCCAACTACCATAAAAACACCAAATCAAACTTTTTTTTTTCCTTGCTCTCTAAACACATTTTGGGATCAGCTTGAGAGAGTGGCCTTGATATTCTAGATGGTATCATTATGTAGTTAAAGACCTTTTCTTACCTTTTCTGGTCTGTATGGTGTCATTAGTGTTGACATCCGAATAAATTCTCCATAAGGGTCCATCCAGTCACTGTCAGGTGGCTTAAAATCCCTGAGGGCTACAGAATTTCTGATAGCTAATGATATTGAACATTCTTCCATATGATCATTGGTCATTTGTATTCTTCTGAAAAATGTCTATTCCAAACTTTTGCTAATTATGAGTCAGGTGTTTTTGTTGTGGAGTTGTAATAGTTACATAAATATTCCAGGTATGAATCCCTTCTCAGATATACAATTATAAATATATCATTATGTGGGTTGTACTTTTACTTTATTGGCAATGTCCTTTGAAGCACAATAGGTTTTAATTTCAATGATGTCAAACTTATCTATTTTTTTTTCTTTTGTTGCTTGTGCTTTTTGGGTCACATTTAATAATCCAGGACCATGAAGATTACACCTCCATTTTTTTCTTGGCATTTTATAGTTTTTAGCTCTTACATTTAGGTCTTTGAATTTTTGAGTTAATTTTCACATATGGTATGAGGGAGATGTCCAATTTTTTTTTTCATATGGACATTCAGTTGTCTCAGAACCATCCATTACTCTTCTATCCAATGTGGGACAGCCTTGTTGAAATTCAATTAACCATAAATATGAGGATTTTTTTTTCTCAATTTTCAATTCTGGTTTTGTTTGTTTCAAGTTTTTATTTAAATTCTGGTTAGTTAAAATATAGTGTAATATTAGTTTCAGGAGTAGAATTTAGTGATTCATCACTTCCATACAACACCCACTGCTCATCATAAGTGCCCTCCTTAATACCCATCACCAATTTAATCCAACCCCTGCCCACCTTCCCCCAGTAACCCTCTGTTTGTTCTCTATATTTAAGAGTCTCTTATGGTTTGCCTCTGTGTTCATTTGTTTTGATTCTTAAATTCCACATATAAGTGAAATCACATGGTATTTGTCTTTCTCTGCCTGACTTATTTCACTTAGCATAATACCCTCTCGCTCCATCTACATTGTTGCAAATGGCAAGATTTCATTTCTTTTTATGGCCGAGTAATATTCCATTGTATGTATATACCACATCTTCTTTATCCATTCATCAGTTGATAGACATTGGGCTTTTTTCATAATTTGGCTAATGTTGATAATGTTACTATAGGCATCGGGATGCATGTACCCCTTCAAATCAATATTTTTTAATCCTTTGAGTATATACTCAGTAGTGAAATTGCTGGATCATAGGTTAGTTCTATTCTTAGCTTTCTGAGGAACATCCACACTGTTTTCCAGATTGGCTGCACCAGTTTGAGTTCCCACCAATAATGTAAGATGATTCTCCTTTCTCCACATCCTCACCAACATCTGTTGTTTCCTGTGTTGTTAAATTCAGCCATTCTGAGAGGTGTGGGGTGATATCTCATTGTAGTTTTGATTTGTATTTCCCCGATGATGAGTAATGTTGAGCATCTTTTCAAGTGTCTGTTAGCTATCTGCATGTCTTCTTTGGAAAAATGTCTATCCATTTCTTCTGCCCATTAACTGTTATGTCTTAATCGAAAGTACATGTCTGTTCTTGTCCCTGTGCTACACTGTCTTGATTACTGTAGCTTTGTAGTAATTTCAGTTTGGGAAATGTGAGTCCTGCAACCTGGTTATTCTTCTTCAGGATTATTTTATTATTCTGGGTCCTTTGAATTCTGTATGAACTTTAGGATCACCTTATCGATTGTCACAGAGAAGTTAGGTTGTTTTTTTTTTTAAGATTTTATTTATTTATGTAGATGACAGAAAGAGAAAGAGAGAGAGAGAGAGAATAGGAGGGAGAGGGACAAGCAGACTCTGTGCTGAGCCCGGAGCTTGACATGGGTCTTGATCTCAGAACCCTGAGACCATGACCTGAGCCGAAAACAAGAGTCAGCCACCTAACCGAGCCACCCAGGTGCTCCTAGGTTTTTTTGTTGTTGTTGCTGGGTTTTTTTGTTTGTTTGTTTTGTTTTGTTTGTTTTTAGTACAATTGCATTGTGTCTGTAGATCAACCTGTGGTATATTGAATATATTGAATGCACTATCTTGATAATTAGGTCTTCTGACATATGAACCTGAGATGGCTTCTGTTTATTTAGGTTTTCAGGTTTTTTTAACAATGTTTTTTAGTTTTCAAAGCATAGTTGTGCCCTTTTTTGCAAAGTTTATTACTAAGCATTTTATCTTAATACAATTGTAAATAGGATTATTTTATTAATTATATATTGGGTTTGTTCAGTGTTATATGTAGGAATACAATGAATTTTTTTGTACATCGTTTTTGCATTTTGAAAGCTTGCTGACTAACTTATTAGACCTAATGATTTTTTAGTCACTTTCTTAAGAGTTTCTATATATATATGTGCAATTAATGATGATTTTACTTCTTCCTTTTCAATCCGGTTGACTTTATTTCATTTTCTTACCTAATCTCCTGACTAGAATATCCAGTATAATTATAGATAGAATTAATAAGACCAGAAATCCTTGCCTTGTCTGTCACATTAGGGGGAAGTGTTGACACCTCAACTTTAAATTTTTGGCTGTATGTTTTTTCACAGAGATTATCAGTGTAATGGAGTAGTGTTTGTATTTTTTTCCCTTCCTTAGTTTGTTGATTGTTTTTATCATGATGGGGTGTTGAATTTTGTCTAATTTTTTTTTTTTTCATCTATTAAGATGACTATGTGGGGCTTTTTTTTGTCTTATTGATAATTGTTCCATATTAACTGACTTTTGGATGTTAAACCAACCTTATATTTCTGAGATAAATTCCATTCAATAATGGTGGATTTTTATACATTTCCAGATTTGATTTGAAAAGTCTTGTTGAGGATTTTTGCATACATATATTGTATACGGTTTAATATTTTGCATATAGGTTGACATTATACATCATTTTTTGTGTAGAAGCTATTCTTGTTGCATTGAATTGCCTTTTGATTTTTGCTAAAGATCAGCATTTGATTGTACTTGAGTGTTTTTTTAATGGCTTCTTTATTGTACTATGCTATTTGTGTACCTATTTGCCAATGCTAACACTGTTTTAGTTACTTAACCTTACAATAGTTCTTGGAATCAGTTGAGTTCTCCGATTTTGATAATCTTTCTCAAGATTGCTTTGTTTATTCTATTAATTTTAGAGTGAAATTATTGATATAAACAAAAAGGCTTTTGAATTTTTTTACCAGGATTGTATTCAATCTATGTATAGAGACTCAACATTGGCGACATTGAGTCTTCAAATTCATGAATATTCTATAATTTTAAATAGAAATCCTTTATCAAGTTTATAGTCATTTTTATTAGATGTCTGTAAAACATCACATCTAGTTTGATGTGAGTTTTTAATCAGGAGTTGATTGTCGTTATGTCTAATGTTTATCTCCTGTTTCCATTGAGATGACCATAAAATTTTCTTTCTTTCTTTTTTTTTTTTTTGGTCTGTTAATATAGTGCATTTTACTGATTGGTTTTCAAATGTTATACCAGGTTTATATTCTGGTATAATCTCCTTTTATCATGGTGCATATCTACTTAATGTATATTTGGATTTGGCTTGTAAACTTTTTGTTAAGGATTTTCGTGTCTAGATTAATGTTGGATATTAACCTGTAGATTACTTTTTATAATACTTTGTCTGGCTTTGGTATTAGTGTAATTCTGGCCTCATAAAATGAATCAGGAAGTGGTTCATTATCTTCCATTTTCTGCTTCCATGTTCTGCTTCCAATTTTCTGCTTCCAGAGAAGCAGACTTTCCACCAAGAACAGAGAGTGTTGAAATATTTCTTTTATAAATATTGAATAAAACTCACCACTGAAATGATCAGGGTCTGGACTTTTCATTTTGGAATGTTTTAAACTATGAATGCAATTAAAATATATATCTAGGATTATTCTGGTTATCTTTTTTCTTGAGTGATTATAGCAGTTTGATTATTCCAAAGAATGTCAGTTTTATAAATTATGTCAAATCTGAGGTTTGAAAAATTGCCTGTAGTATATAATTTTTATTATTTAAATATTTAAAAAATCTGTAATTATATCCTCTCTTTATTCTTGATATTGTTAGTAGCATCTATTTCCCCACCCCCCCCTTGGGATAATTACCTGGAGATTTCTCAATTTATTGTTTCTGTTTTTAATTTTATTGATTTCTACTTTTATCTTCATTATTTTCATCTTGTGCTTAATTTGGGCTTATTTTTCTCTTCCCTTTCCAGTTTCATTACAATAGAAACTTTTCATACTGAGTTAAGGTTTTTCTTCTTTTATAAGATAAATATTTAACACTATAATTTTCTCTCCAATCCCTGCTTTAGCAGCATCCCAGAAATTCTGATACATTGAATTTTCATTTTCATTCAGTTTAAAACGCGTTTAAATTATCTTTGAAAACGCTTCTTTATATTATGAGTTGTGTAGAAGTGTATTATGTAACTTCTAAATAGGAGGGGATTTTTCAGATTTCCTTCTGTTATTAATTTATAGTTTCATTCCATTTTTGGTTCAAGAATGCTTTGGATGATTGTCAGTTTTTGTACTTTTTTGATATTTATTTTATGAACAAAAGTTTGGTCTGTCTTGCTGACTACTCTATGTGCCCTTAAGAATAACATGCATGCTACTATAGTTGGGTAGAGTATTCTATCAACTTCAACTGGGTTTAGTTGGTTGTTAGTTTGTGCACCTTTTTTATATGTGTACTGATTGTCTGTCTACTTATTTTATCAGTTACTGAGAGAACATGGTTGAAATCTGCAAATATAATTGTGATAGGTTTATCTATTTGTCCATTCTATACCATAAGTTATTTCCTTTTGTATTTTCAATCTCTCTACATGTGTGCATGTGCAATCACATTTTTTTTGAGAACTGTATCATTATGTAATGCCTTTTTTTTATTCCAAATGAGATTCCTTATTCTGAATTCTACTTTGATAGTAATATAGCTACTTAACCTTTCATTTGGTTAGTTTTTGTATGATCATAATTGATTCTTGCTTTTCTGCTCAATCTATCAATACCTGTCTATAAACTGGTGAATTTACACTATTCATATTTTATGTGATTATTGATATTGATGAATTATATTCTTCCATCTTGGTAGCTATTTTCTTTCTTTCTTTTTTTTTTTTTTTTAGATTTTAGTTATTTATCTGATAGAGTGAGAGAGAGTGCATGAGTGGGATAAGGGGTAGAGGGAGAAGCAGACTCTCCACCAAGTTAGGAGCCCTATGTGGGACTCGATCCAAGACTCTGGGATCATGACTCAAGCTGAAGGCAAGTGCTTAAC
Source organism: Potos flavus (assembly GCA_028534135.1). Classification (NCBI taxonomy): domain Eukaryota; kingdom Metazoa; phylum Chordata; class Mammalia; order Carnivora; family Procyonidae; genus Potos; species Potos flavus. Next base: position 76,464,913 of record CM052883.1, read on the forward strand.
TGACTGAGCCACCCTAGGCGCCGCTTGGTAGCTGTTTTCTATTTTTTCCATCTGTTCTGTGTCTTGTTTCCTCTTCTACATTCTCTTAATTGAAGATTTTTCAGAATATATTGTTTTCTGTTGTCATATTATCTATGTCTCTCATTTTTATCCGAGTCTCTTTTAAAAATTTCATTTATGTATTGTTTTAAGATATGCATTTTAAAATAACATAAGTCTACCTTCAAATAATATTATGCCACTTCACTGTAGTGGGAAGAACTTTACAATGGTATAAACACATTTGCGCTACCACTGCCACATCTTTTAACATTACACATGCCACAAATATGTACTACTTAAATGCTATTTTGTTTCAGATACTTACTTTTAGAATAATTAAATGTAAGAAAAAAAGTAAATTTAACTTAATCTTCCATTATTTCATTTCCAGCACTATTCATTTCCTGATGTTGAATCAAGTTTCAACCTGGTGTCACATTCTTTCTTCCTGAAGAATTTTCTTTAACTTTTTTTTTAGTATGAGAGCAATGAGATCTCTCAGTTTTTAGTTTTCTAAGAAATTTTTTATTTCTTTTTTCGTTTTTGAAGGATTCCTCCCACTTCATGCTTCAAACCTGAATTGACAGTTTTTTGAGGAGTTGTTTAATTCAGCAGTTTAAAGATGTCACTTTTTTATCTGTCTTTTATGGTTTCTGACAAGAATTCCCCTGTAATGTTTATCTTTGTTACTATGAAATGTTTCCTCTTTTTCTGGTTGACTTCAAGATTTTCTCTTTGTTTTTTGTTTTTAGTTGTTTGAATATGTTTCCCTTAGTTGTGTGTATTAAAAAAAAAAATTGTTGTTTGATTGTTAGATATTTAACCTGCTTGGCATTTTCTGATCTTTCTGTATCTGTGATTTAGTATCTGTTATTAATTTTGAAAAATGTATGTTTTCTCTTTTTTAATTTTGAGAAATGTATGTTTTAGGGATTTCAGTTTTATATGTTAGAATACTTGAGCTTTCTTTCTTTCTTTCTTTCTTTCTTTCTTTCTTTCTTTCTTTCTTTTTTTCTTTCTTTCTTTTTACAGTTCTAGCATTTTTATTTGAGTCTTATGTATATTTTTCCATCTCCCTGCTACAAACATCCATTTTATCTGACATGTTTTTTCCTCTAGAATCTTTAATATATTAATCATAGCTATTTTAAATTCTTTGTCAAATAAGTCTAATATCTGTGTCATATTGAAATATGTTCTGACGTTAACTGGTAACTTTTTACTTTGTTTCCTTTTAGGTTTTGTTTTTCTTTTGTTTTTTGTTTGTTTGCTTGCTTGCTTGCTTTTTACATGTCCTGTAAATTTTTGTTGTGTGTTAGACATCTTTATGTACACTAGTGACTAGGTAAATATACTGCATGGGTATGCTTCTCCTTCTACTGGGCCTTTAGTGAGGATATGTGCATTTAGTTTGAGTTAATCTAGTTAGAAGTTTGGTTGGTTTTGAGATTTTTTTGCTGTTGTTGCTATGGTTACCCTCAACCAGAAACTTCAACTTCCTGTAGAGGCATTCTTATATTTAGTATCAATGTTGGTTTGACAGAGCAATGTCTATGTGATTCTGAATTTTAGGTCTTCTCATTACATTTGTCCCAGAAAAGGTAATTCTTACCCTTTTCCCAACTTTATTTTGTTATTACTTGCTATCTGAAGTTTGTTAGTTTAATCAAGGTGTGATGGGAATACAGTTTCTATTGTTCTAATTAAGCTGTAATGTTAGGCATGCATTATGTCCTTTTATCTGGGAGGCTTGACCTTATCTCATCTCATGTTCTTTCTTTAGTTTTAGTTGTGGTATCAATATGTGATCAAACTCTTTGGCCAGAAGTAGTTTTTTTTTTTTTTTTTTTTTTTTTTTTGTTTCCCTTCCATGTTTTATTCTCTTACCTATGGTATTTTCATCAGTGCCTTAAAGGCAGCAGCACTTCCTTTACCTCACCTTTTACATTAAAGCTTTTATTCTGTAGTAGAGATAAGAGACTAGCATCAAGACAGAATTTTTAATTCCTTCCATACTGTTCCCCTCCCCAGATATTCACCAGAAACCTTCAAGCTTTTTCTGATTTTTACTGTGAGATGCTATTGGAGTTCACTAACAGAGCCTTCCAGAAGATGCATATGGAGTTTTATATTATCCTTGAAATTTGTACTTGGCCACTGTTTTGCTGATCTTTCTCACTGATGTCTCTTGACATCAAGTGAATGCTTTCTCTCATCTCCTTTCTCCCTGTAGGGCCCATCTCTCCTTAGATTTTGGTCAAGTTTATTGCTTTGTGACCTCAGCTCTCTAATGAATTCAAAAATCAGAAATGAATTTGATGTGTCTTGGTGTTTTTCTCTATAAGGGTAGAAGTAATACGCCTTTAGTTTTCTACTTCCCAAAGTAGAAGCTATGAGAATCAAATGATAAGATTATGTTCTGAAAATAAACTTTCTTTTTATTAATCCGAATCCAATGAGACTTTTATAATAATAACAATAGTACTGGTAATATTATAAAATTGCAGCTGATATTTATTGAGCATGTATCAAGCACATGACCAAATACTTATAGTTAGTTCCTATCAAAGCCAGAATTTAAAAAGGGAATTGAAACTTCATGTGATAAAAATAAAATTGATAGCTTGTCCAATATAGCACCTCATCTTTAAAAAATTAGCACCCTTTAAAAAATTAGTATTGATTTAAGTATCACATGGTGTTTAAAAACTTGTTCCCCTAATGCCTTGATGTGGTACTTATTTCCTTTACTTTTTAAAAAGATTTTATTTATTTATTTGAGAGAGAGAGCATGAGAGAGAGAGAGAGAGAGAGAGAGAGATCATGAGCAGGGGAGAGCGACAGAGGGAGAAGCAGACTCCCTGCTGAGCAGGGAGCCCAATGTGGGACTGAATCCCGGGACCCTGGGATTAAAACCTGAGCCAAAAGCAGATGCTTAACCAACTGAGCCACCCAGGAGCCGAGTGGTACTTGTTTCTTTTAAATGAAATGGGATCCTATTGTCTAGGATCTTGTTGAGTATTTAGGCATCCATGTTCATCAGAGATATTGGTCTGCAATTCTCCTCTTTTATGGGGGTTTGCTTAATTTGTTGGTATGTAGTTGCTGGTAATACTTTCTAATACTTGTTTCTTTTTCCTTGGTGTTAGTCATGATCTCTCCCCTTTCATTCATAATTTCATTAATTTGGGTCCTTACTCTTTTCTTTTGGATAAGTCAAACTGTGGAAGGAGCTGAAATGCGCTTCAAAAGATGAATGGATAAAGAAGATGTGGTACATATATATAGTGGAATATTATTCAGCCATCAGAAAGGATGAATACGCACCATTTGTATCAACATGGATGGAACTGGAGGGGATTATACTAAATGAATTAAGTCAAGCAGAGAAAGACAATTATCATATGGTTTCCTCATATGTGGAACATAAGCAATTGCACAGTGGACCAAAGGGGAAGGGAGCAAAATCTGAAGGGGGAGAAATCAGAGAGGGAGATGAACCATGAGAGACTATAGACCCCGAGAAACAAACTGAGGGTTTCATAGGGGTTTCATAGAGGGTTTCAGAGGTGGGGGGATGGGGTAACAGGCTGATGGGTACCAAGGAGGGCATGTGTGGTGATGAACACTGGGTGTTATATGCAAATAATGAATCACTGAACACTTCATCAAAAACTAATGATGTACTATACAATGACTAACTGAATATAATAAAAAAATAAATGAAATGTGAGACATGCTTCGCAGGATATAAGAGATGTAATATTCATGGAGTAAACAACCTTAATTAATTAAATGCAAGTGTACCTTGCTTCCTAAAGTATTATTTATTTATTTATTTATTTATTTATTTTTAAGATTTTATTTATTTATTTAACAGAGAGAGAGAGAGATCACAAGTAGGCAGAGAGGCAGGCAGAGAGAGAAGGGGAAGCAGGCTCCCTGCCGAGCAGAGAGCCCTATGCGGGGCTCGATCTCAGGACCCTGAGATCATGACCTGAGCCGAAGGCAGAGGCTTTAACCCACTGAGCCACCCAGGCACCCCCTAAAGTATTATTTAAAAGAAATCTTTGATCTCTTCTTTGGAACCCACCCCCTCCCACATTGTTTTATCTGAAGATTTATCAGGATAACTCAAATGTATCTCAGCTCGTAAGATGTCATTAGTTTTACACTAATATTAATTTTGGCATATTAGGAGGATTGATACTTGAAGGTCTTGTTTTAATAAATTATAAAATGCTGGATGTTTCTGTACTTAATTACTAGTCCCTCTGCCAGTAACACCTCTCCACCTCTCCATTGTCTCCTTCTTCTGCTTCTTAAATAATATATAGATATAGTTTTTGTTGTTGCTGTTGTTTGTTTTTGTTTTGTTGTTATTGTTGTTGTTTTCTGTATTAAGCTTGAATGACTCTTTCCCAGGGACACCTTTCTTTATTTCCTGATTCCCTTATTCTTATGCTGGGTAAAGATCTCATAGCATTGCAGATTTTCATGACAATCACTAGAACTTATTATAATTGCTTGCCCTATTTCTCTTTTATATCTAGTCTACAAACTCCAGCATGCCAGAATCTATTACCCCCTTATTTTATTTTTATCCTATGCATCCAGTACCATACATGGCACAATAAATATTTATTGTATAAAGAACGCATGTGTTCAAATTCCTCCCTTTAGAATTCAATCTAACTAAGGACAAAATCTGATTACATTTATTTTTGTAACCTCAATTACCAGTACAGATCTTAAAACATGGCAAAAATAAATGTTTATTGAAGAAACCAATAATTCAATTCAAGTTGAACAGATTGTCCATATGTAATATGATATATTGTTCATATATTATTTGTTAGAGTATGTTTTGTATATTTCATATTGAATAATACTCATCCTCTTACATCCTGCCACTTCCACATCTTCCCAATTAAAATTTGCTTTTCTTTTTACACAAGTAATCAAGACTACATCTGAAATACACCAAAGCATCTGACTCATTCAAATAATTGAATGAATAGAAAATGCAGTCATATAAGTGAAAAAAATATCAATCAGAAAAATCAGTCCAATTGTTTCTCACCATAACAATGATGCAAAGAATTGACTAACAGATTTTTTCTACTATTTAATGCTTTGTTTTAACATCGTAGTGACACAAATTGTAAGTAAATGCACTGGGTACTTGAGTTAGAGCCAAAAACCAATATCTCAATGAGAATCATTTACTCTTCTGGAGTTTAGGAAGGAAGCCTATTCACTAAGACAATGTGGTATAGACCACAAAGAAAGATAGCCAACTATCCGACCTGCAGGTTATGCAATATTTTTTTTTTCCTGAAAAAAAAAATGGACAAAGGAGATGATCTAACTATAAGGAAAAAGTTCCAAAAATACTGATCTCTGAATAGATTTGAGAATGGAGTTGAGCCTCCTGGGTCAGTAACATTTTCATGCAGATAGAATACATTTTATGCCATCTATGTATATCTAAATTATTCATTTATTTATATAAAACAGCACTTTTGAATACCTATTATATAAACACTAAATAATTTCTAGGTATCTATAAATATTACATATTTTACCAGAAACACCTGCTTTGTTCCTCAGTAAATTATATCTTTCTATGGATAAGATATATTATTTTCACCTTTGTATCACCAATGACTAGCAAAATGCCTGGGACTTGGTGACTGCAGTTCAGTTTTTGTGATGCATGGAAATGGAAAACAAAAAATTATTTAAACTTTAGTCAAACATGGTTGGTAAAGATGTTGGTTAAGAAGAAAATTAGAGGGGTGCCTGGGTGGCTCAGTGGCTTAAAGCCTCTGCCTTCAGCTCGGGTCATGATCTCAGGGTCCTGAGATCGAGCCCCGCATCCGGCTCTCTGCTCAGCAGGGAGCCTGCTTCCCCCTCTCTCTCTGCCTGCCTCTCTGCCTACTTGTGATCTCTCTCTCTGTCAAATCAATAAATAAAATCTTAAAAAAAAAAGAGAAGAAACTTAGAAAAGCTCTTGTATTTCCCCCTTATGGCTTGCATTCTTAGGAGACAGAGAAATCCCATGTTAAATTGCCAGATGCTCATATTAACTGAGGATGTTAAATGTAAATATTTAAATTATTTTGTAAATACCAGTGTAGACTAAACTAATTAATTTGAGATGTAAAGCACTGAGTCAGTGTGCCAAGTCAATCATTCAATATGTATGTGGACATACAAAGAAAATAAGTCTGCACTAAGTTGAAATTCATCATGCACACAGATAAAAAATCTTGAGGAAAGATCATCATACCAAGATTAAGGAATTAAGGGTAAGACCTTCCTCTAAAAAAGAGCCAGCACAAATTAAGGATTAAAGCTATTAAAAGTAAGTTTTGAAACTTTAATTAAAATTTGTGTTTTCTATGCAACCACTTCTTACCTGAAATGTGAGGAGGAATGCCAAAATTATGACTCGACAAGTGAGCATTAAAAACATACCTAGAGACACAATAGAGTGCAGAGTGCCAAGTCTTTCTATGCACTAAGTAAGTCGTGGGGACTTAGTCATCCTTTCACTACTCATTTATTCATTTGGTTTTTATCCGATTTAAGAAATAATTTAAAGAAGCAGACTTTTTCGTGGATAGCACACATCAGGGCAGCTCAGAGGAGTGGCTCCGAGCATTAGAGTGAATAAAATCATACTCTGTCTGCTTTTCTCTATCTGTGTAATCTTTGGCAAGCTACTTAGTTCTCTTGTCTGCAAAACTATGAAAATGGCCCGAATAATCTACATTCCCTAAAGGCTTGTAAGGATCAGATGAGATAGTGGAAGAAAAATCCTTACAAAAGCATCTGGCACATAGAACTATGTAATTGTTTATGTGTATTTTTATAATCATTAAAAGGTCATGTAAATATAAGATACTAAAGAAAATGCAAAAGGCAAGATAAGAATATGAATGACAGGGCACCTGAGTGGCTCAGGCAGTTAAGCATCTGCTTTTGGCTGAGGTCCTAATCTCAGGGTCCTAGGATCCAGTCCCACATCAGGCTCCCTGCTCAGCAGGGAGCCTGCTTCTCCTTCTGCCTCTTCCCCTGCTCATGCTCTCTCTCTCACACACAAAAATAAAATAAAATAAAATAAAATAAGTAAAATCTTAAAAAAAAGAATATGAATGACATTAAGAATGAACTTAAGGATATTTACCCTAAAGATACAAATGTAGTGATCCGAAAGGGCACATGCACCCTAATGTTTATAGCAGCAATGTCTACAATAGCCAAACTATGGAAAGAACCTAGATGTCCATCAACAGATGAATGGATAAAGAAGATGTGGTATATATATATACAATGGAATACTATGTAGCCATCAAGAGAAACGGAATCTTGCCATTTGCAACGACGTGGATGGAACTAGAGGGTATTATGCTAAGCAAAATAAGTCAATCAGAGAAAGACAATTATCATATGATTTCTCTGATATGAAGAATTTGAGAGGCAGGGCGGGGGGTCATGGGGGGTGTGGGGGGAAAATGAAACAAGATGAGATCAGGAAGGAGTTAACCATAAGAGACTCCTAAACTCATGAAACAAACTGAGGGTTGCTGGGGATGAGGGGTGGGTAGGGATAGGGTGGCTGGGTCATGGACATTGAGGAGGGTATGTGCTATGGTAAGTGCTGTGAAAGGTGTAAGCCTGATGATTCACAGACATGTACCCCTGGGGCAAATAATACATTATATATTAATAAAAAAAAAAGAATGAACTTAAAAATATGTATTAACACTGTTACTATATATACGTCAGAGTTTTGATTCTAGTTTTTACAGAACTCAACTGAATCGGGTCAGTTACACCTCTCACTTGGATCATTAAATTAAACAGAAACCGACTGTTTAGTGGATAACTGTTCTTGATGGTGAAGACGGCTAAGTCTTCCAAGATTACTAGCAAAAAAGAATGCTCCAGGTTAATGCAGATGTCCTTACAACAAACACAGGGTCTGGCTTCCTAGAACTGCTTTTTGGATAAGGCTGTGGGACTATGCCTCAAACCCCATTAAAGCAAAGCCCATTTGGGGAGGAGTATAATCCCAAACTCCACTTGCTTGTTCCACGTGATAGGCAATTAAAGGGAATAAAGGGTAACATACTGTAATAATACCAAAAGGATAGTTTAAAAAGGGATTTTCAGGGGGCGCCTGGGTGGCTTAGTGGGTTAAAGCCTCTGCCTTCGGCTCAGGTCATGATCTCAGGGTCCTGGGATCGAGCCTTGCATCGGGCTCCCTGCTCATCAGGAAGCCTGCTTCCCGCCCTCTCTCTCCCTGTCTCTGCCTACTTGTGATCTCTCTCTTTCTGTCAAAAAATAAAAAATAAATAAAAATACAAAATAAAAAAACATTAAAAAATAAATTAAAAAAAAGGGATTTTCAGGCTAACAAATTCACTGTTTCATTAAGAATCAAACTGTTATTGGAGTATCGTACATTTTCCCCTGTGATTCATGTTACCCAGAAGGCTTTAAATTGCTGGAGCTTTCATTATGTATACTGGATATACTGATAAGTTTTCACTAAAATAGACCAAATAGAAATTTCTTCATTGTTTCCCTAAGGATGCTAAAGTAGACTGAGTGAATATGACTTGAAATATCAGCAATTTCTTTAAGATAAAGTAGGTAGAAACCTCTGTATAAAACTGCTCCATATGGGTATCAAAACACCAGTAGAATAAGACTTTGCAAGTCTAAATTGAATATCTGTATGTTCTGATCTATGTTTTGATTAGCATTTTCTTATGATTGGCCTGTAATCAAGATGGGTATATTACTCTCACAATAATTGTGGATTGTCAAATTTATTTTATATTTGGAAGCCACTTTCATTAGTTTTATACAGTTTTCCAACTGCTATCTTTCTGGTGATTCAGATGTTTTATCATTCTTTTGTGATAATTTCTATTCATAAGAATGGTTTTGGTCTCACAAAAAAAAAAAAACAAAAAACCCTGAATATCCATATGTGTGTATTTGAAAATACCCAAAATATTGCTTTGAAAAATAAACTTTTTTTCATTAACTTCCACAAATATTTGAAAAATACCTATTATATGCTCAGATCTTTAGAGATTTAAAAACAATGAAGATCGAATATTCATCTTTAAAAACATGCACAGTAACGATAATTCAACTATCCTCTTGTTCAACTTTTTCTATATCCCTTTAGTGATGAGCAATGTAACAGTTCAAATGCATATACATTAATCATTTTTATAATGCTGACAAAATAGTGTAAAAATAAGGATAAATCTAGGGAAGTAAAACAATCTCAATCAATTACCAGATTCACGGTTCATATACATTAGAAGAGGAAAATCTCTGGGCAGATGGGACGCCTGGCTTCAATTTACTTGGCCTTCAGAATGATGGACTCAGTGCCTGTCTTTAAAGCTTAGAGAGGCACCTTCCCCTGTCAGGTGACCTGCTGTTACAGAGCAGTATCTGAAGAATGAAGGGTAGAGTATTTAGAAATCTCTTGGCATCAGTGTATGATGGACTCTTACAAGTGCAACAATAATAGCAGTCAGTAACACTCAGAACATTGTTTAGAGGTAGGGTGAGATAAAAGTAGAAAAATACTTGATTCTTTCACCATTACCTTCATTTCCTCTCCTACCATAATTGAGGCTCTGTTTTGCATAACCTATTACTCTCTGTGTATTTCTCTTCCACCCTTCTTACTGTTTTGGTCTTCGATGCCCATTCTCCAATTGATTTTCTACTCTACTTCATGGATCCACTCACTTTCCCCCTTGCCTGGCTCTTTTTTTTTAATGTTCACTTAGCTAACATATAGTACATCATTAGTTTTTGATGTAGTGTTCAACAATTCATTAGTTGCATATAACACCCAGTTGCATATAACATTAGTTGCATATTGAATGAATAACAATTCATTAGTTGCATAACACTCATCATAACATGCACCCTACTTACCCGGATATTAATGGGATTATACTGTTTTATTTTATTTTTTGTACATATTGATTTAAACCTCATAACTTTGTTCCACTTCTCTCCACAACTTACACCATGCTGCCCTTAAGCTGAGATTCCAACACTGATGAGAGCCCTGAGATTCCCACATCTAATGGTGGCATGTGGGACAAGTCCTTCAGCAATCTGAGCTAGGGTTTCACCATCAACAAAGGGAGTGTCCATCTAAATGATCTGTAAGATCTCCACACCTCTTCAATCCCATAGATTCTATTAAAATGATTTTTTAAAATACTTTATTTATTTGAGAGAGAGAGAGAGCAGGAGAGAGAGAGAGAGAGAGCATGAACAGAAAGGAAGGGCAGAGGGAGAGGGAGAGGGAGAAGCTGGCCTCCCTCTGAGCAAGGAGTTTGATGCAGGACTCAATCCCAGGACCCTGGGATCATGACCCAAGCCAAAGGCAGACATTTAATAGACTGGGCCACCCAGGCACTCCATATTAAAATGATTTTATTTGCAACTACTTCTTTTTTCTTTTGGGTTTCAGGCCCGGGAAAGAAAACATAATTTTTTTTTTTTTTTATTTTTTATGTTTTCCCACCATTCCAGATAGAGTGCTAATTCTAAACTCATGACTTGGGCCAGACTTCCCTAATATATGGCTGAAGGATTTTTCTCAATTGGAGTTTTATTTGATTTTTTCTTTTCTCAGCACTAAAGTTGTCCTGGTAAGTTATATGTCCATATCTCTGAAAGAGTGGGTTAGGAGGTCTTTTAGTAAAGCATCTTCTTAAACAATATCAGGACCTCTAAAATCTACTGCTAGGATTGACTTGCTCAAAGTACATTACTACCTGACAGACACTGTATTTTTAGAATATATTAAGTTCTGGTTGTTAGAATGTCAAAATATTCTCCATTATTTTACAAATGTTGTTGGTTAATTAAGGACACAGACTGCCTTTTTTGCTTGTATCTTCCTACAAAATTATTAAAATAGTGATTAACACCTATGTGATGAATTTTAATGAGCTACTGTAAAACAATTAAGCTTACAGGCTTACACCACACTCTGTAGCTCATACATTCCTGAGCATTATATGAATAAAATATATTCCTATTTTCAGTTATCTGAGATTGAGTTTTGTGTGGGTACCTGTGTGTATGTCTTGACAGACCTTTTTTTCCATCTCATTTTTCAGGTCACAGATCTCTTATGAACATCACAGAATCTAAAAGTAGAGTATGTACAGAAATAAAGTGCTGGTGAAATTCAGAACAAAAAGAATAATAATGATTTGCATGCTTAGAACCCATAATACATCTGTTACTATGTGAGGAATCCAGAAAAAAGGCTCCGGAATAGCCTCTGAATACCACATGATTGTATTTCTATGTGGAATCTAACAAAAGAAAACAAACAAATAAGCAAAACAAAACAGAGACAGACTCATAAATACAGAGAACAAATGCATTCTCCAGAGGGGAAGGGGGTAGGGGGATGGGTGAAGTAGGTGAAAAGGATATACAAGTACAGACTTCCAGTTATAAAAAAATAAGCCATATAAAATAAAGCATAGGGAATATAGCCAATAAGATTGTAGTTACTTTAGGGGCACCTCAATGGCTCTGTCGGTTAAGTGTCCTTTTTTTTTTTTTTTTTTTTTTTTTTTTACCAAAGAGGAACGTGTTTATTTCACTTAAATATTTTTTTGTTTGTTTCACTTAAATTCTTTTTTTTTTTTTTTTTTTGTTTCACTTAAATTCTTAAAAATACTTTTTTGGCAGTTGACACATAAAATGTCCTAATGTAAAAAAAAAAAATCTCATTAAAAAGAAAAGAAAAGCATGAAAAAACAGACCCAAAATGTTAAGATTTTATTTACAAAGCTTCTTTGTTGTACAGAAAGTAAAAATGCTGTTACAGTCTCGGTGCAACTGGGAGCCACAGACGGCCGGCTCACCAATCACAGCTCCCCGCGCTACAGCAAGTCTGACACAAAAACCTAACAACGCTTACAATTTTGTTGGGGTGAAGTCCCCAAGCTTGGTGATGAATTTCCACGAGGGGCTAAATGGAGGAAGGTGGAATGTCACAGGAACTATTCTTTGGCTCTTTGGGTGGGTGTGTGTCCCGGGGTTGGTATCACAGCTACTTTTTTTTTTTTAAACAGCTACCGAGTCCATATGAGCAGTCCAACCAATAGTGAACAGTTCTTTCTTTGCAAGTTATTTGGGGTCTTAATCATCTTCTCCTTCATCGTCTGTTTCTCTCTTCCTCTTTTCACCTTTCCCACTTTCTTCCTCTTCTTCGTCTTCATCCTCATTGTCCTCATCTTCATCAACCTCTCCATCATGTCCAAATTCTTCTTCCTCCCCACTGACTTCATCTTCATCCTCTTCCCCTTCTACATCTTCGTCTTCATCTCCATCCTCTTCATCATCAAACTCTTCCTCCTCACCATCCTCATCCTCCTCACCATCCTCATCCTCCTCGTCCTCCTCATCTTCTCCTTCTTCATCCACACCATCCACCTCAGCATCTGAGTCAGGGGCTTCCCGATCCTCTCGATCATAGCCATCCAGGTAGGTCAGCTGGGGCAGGAGCTTGAAGACACTCTCGGTAGTCATTCAGGTTAGTAACCTCACAGTTAAACAGACCCAGGCTTTTCAGATATTCCAACTTTTTCAGAGGTTCCAAGGTGCTGATATCTTTCAGCTTATTTCCACTTAAGTTTAGATGTGTAAGATTTGGAAGTTTTTCTGCTAACATGTCCAGACCTCCAAAGATTCTATTGTCACTGAGCTCAAGCTTTTTCAATTTAGGTAGTTTGGGGAGATTTGAAACTGAAATCAAGCCTACATTTATTAAACTGAGGAACTCTAAATTCACAAATTCAGCTTTTAAGCCCTCAATTTTCCCATCATTTGATTTGCAATTATCCAGGACAAGTTCTCCAACAGCTGCCGCGGTCCGGCTCCTCAGCTCCACGTGGATCCTCCTCTTCATGTCCATGTTTCCCTCTTCCCCAGTCTTCAAACCTAACTTTCCGCGGCAGGGACGGAGTGGGGAGAGGCGTCCCGGCCTGCATAGCAAGGGCCGTCGGAAGGGGTCTGCTGGTGGTAGAGACCGGCTGCGGTGCGGTCCCAGGTGGCAGGCCGCGTGTGGGCAGGCAAGCGGAGTCCCTGGAGCCAAGTTACTCACGGGAGCGGAGAGAAACCATGGAGGGAAAAGGGGGCTAGAGCGCAGCGCTCTACCGCCCCTAGGCGGTAGAGCCTAGGCGCCCATATGGCTGCGCCAAGTGTCTGCCTTTGGCTCAGGTCATGATCTCAGGGTTCTGGGATGGAGCCCCGAATTGGGCTCTCTGCTCTGTGGAAGGAAGTCCAAAGTCGACTTTTCCCTCTCCCTTTGCCCCTCCCCCCTGCTCATGCATGCACTTCTCTGTCTCAAATAAAAATAAAATCTTTAAAAAAATGTTATAGTTACTTTGTTTAGTGATAGATGGTAAATAGACCCATGGTTATGATCATTTTGTAATGTATATAAATGCTAAAGCACCACATTATATACACCTGAAACTAATATAAAATTGAATGTCAAGTACACTTCAATAAAAATATGCTGGGCCATGCATCTCATCTATCTCTCTTTCTTGCCTCTGCCTTCTGGGTCTTCATCAGGTGGTAATGACTCTTTCACTCACCTTAACTAGCTTTTCTTGTCACAAGGCTCCATTATCCTTGGTAGATTCCCCCTTTGCTACCTTGTACTATCTGATCACTGAGTGGTTGTGGTTAGGGTTTAACTAAAGGATATATTAGATGCGGTTTGTAGAATTTCAAAAATTGCCTTGAGGTCACAGCTGTCTTCTTTGCTCATTCTGAGTGTCATTGAAACTCCTGTTATTTCCTCAGAACTTGTTTCATTTTCACCTTCAAAGCCAAACAAAAAAAATTGACATTCCCCAGGTTAGTTAGAGAAGAGACGACAAACAAAGCTACATAAATTTCATGATAGGCACTCATAGTTGGAAAATTAGAGGTGTCTGGAGCCTTACATTTGGGAATTCATATAGCTCCCTTCTAATGTTGTCTAAACCACTTTTAAAGCAAAATTATTTCCTTTAGCATTCTTCATTTTGTATTTTGCCAGTGTCATATTCAGTAATACCAACTTCTTGAGAAAGTACAATATGATTGGGTTCTCCTGATTCTTCCCTTGTGATATAAATATTTATTCAGACACATTTTGCTCCTTGTAGCTGCTGGGGTTTGTAGAGTTTTATGTCTCTTCTTTTACTCAGGTTACCTAGTCCAGCAAATCCTATGACCCTCCCATATAGAGAAACCCTAGGAGATTTAGTCCCATGCTGCTTTTGTTAGACAATGAGTGTTTGAAGTTCTGTCTTGAAAGCTATGTAGGCTGTTGAAGTCCCTGCTGCTCTTTCCAGGCCTTGACCCCATACTTATCTTCTTCACAAAACTCATTTTGTTTTATTATTTTTTTTTCCTTTTGATAATGTGCCGCAGACACAATTCTATAGAAATAAGTATTTTACAATGCTTTAAAAGTAAAGTTCTTTCCAATAGATACAATATGGCTTCTTTTAGTGACAAGCAATATCTGACACTCATCAATGGAGTGATGAAACTTTTTATAAATTTATTGAACCATTCTCCCACATCATAGGTAACGAGGACCTTAGAAATGTCCCCCAAATTCTTCTAGATCCTATACATGCCAGATGATTATTGTAGTCTTATAGAAAGGCACTTGCAAGATTATTATTATTTTTAAAGATTTATTTAAAGATTTATTTATTTTAGAGAGAGAGAGAATGCAAGCAGGGGGAGAAGGAGAGGGAGAGAGAGAATATCAAGCAGACTCTGGGCTGAGTATGGGGCCTGACATGGGGCTTGATCTCAGGACCGTGAGATCATGACCAAGCCAAAACCAAAAGTCAGATGCTTAACAGACTGAGCCACCTAGGAGCCCTGGTACTCGGAAAATGGTTTGATTTATTAACTTGACTTCATATAGGACAAATGAGAATTCTATTAATAAATGTTTTAGAGAAGAGCTGACAAGGAACAAATATCAGACTTTATCAGTGCACACACAGTGTCATCTGTTTGATGATATTATGCCTTTAAAATCCATGCCTTTAAAATCAGGAGATTGATTGTGAATGCGTTTGAGTGTGTGTGTGTGCACACACACATGTGGCGTAGATTCATCTAAGCATATAAATATAGAACAATTCTTCACATCACTGTATTTTTCCACAAGCAAGGTATTCTAGAATTTTAACACTTGCATGGCCATTAGATCATCTAGGTAAAACTTTTCATTTTATAAAAGAGGAACCTGAGACCTGAATTTGATAAATGATATTACTAAAGCACACAGTCTATTCACATCCAAATTACCTTAAGAATTCATTTAATGTTGATTGGTCTCCCTGCCTTTTGGTCTTCTATCCTCAAAGCTGCTGTTATAGATCCAAATGATGTTACTAAAAGAAAAAGAAAAAGAAAAATATAAGAACATCTCAGTGTCTGTCTTTGCCTGTAAAGCACAAACTCTTTAGCAGAGTATGCAAAACTATTCACGTTCTTCCACCTGTGGAACATCTTTAGCAACAACTCATTTTGTCTCAGTTCTGTTCCCTTCCCTCTCCTGTGCATTGTACGATGCTTAATATAATCCTTGAGCTCTACTAACTAGATGCCAGTAACAACTCTGCACTCAACCCCAGCTGTGGCAATCAAAAATGTCTCCAGAGATTGCAAATGTCTCCTGGGGACAAAGTTGCCCTCCTTTGATTTTAGAAATGCTGTTTTGACATAGAACAGTTTACAAATTTTAGAATCCCAGAAGTTGTATTCCAGGATCCCATTATTTATTCTGCTCCTTTGACTGTCTTGCCCCACTTGTAAAGACCAACCCATATTGTGAGATTCATATTGACTACAGTGATTTCTCTCATGGAATCTTTTTTAGTATCATCACTTCAGTAACTACCTTCTTCCTTTTTTTGAGACACCAGATTACTTGGTGTGATTTTTCTAACATGGAATCCTTGATTTTTCATTGTATTCATTAGTAAATGTGCACATCTCACTTATGAACAGTAAATCAACTGAGCTCAGAGACCATTCAGATTCATCTTTAATGCCTCCACCATATATTTGATTTCAAAGCATTTTCTCTGAATGGGTGAGTGAGCGATGAGAAAATTAAAGAATGAATGAATGGCTCAGTGAATGGATATATATTCCATGCAGATAACTTGACATATAAACTTAGATTGTGTTAAATGAAACATTTTTACCAAATTTCCAATTAAATCAGAATTTAATAGGTTATGTAAAAATCAATCACGGAAATAACTCAAAAATCAGACTGGGGAAAAAAAATTCTCTATGAAGGCACGGTAATATTTTCTTCTACTACAACTCAACCTGGCAATCTCACTTGATTAATGGTCAAAAAAGAGTTTGAGAAAGCCATAATGTAAGCAATGCAAGAAATGGTTTTGCCAGAAGAATTTGTTGGAAAAGAAAAGCATACATTTCAAACTCTATACCACTTACCACATTTTCACACATATGAAGACAATGAAGGGTTCCATCTGCGAAACAGCCATATCATTAATTGTATTCTTCCCTCACTTTGATTAACTGGACCCAGGTTCCTTCCAATTAACCTTGAGGCAATTTCAATTTTTTTTTTTTAAACAAATGTTTCACTCTTACTAATTATATTGTAAACATACTACTGAGATATGTTTAGTACCTGGAGTTGAGAATCCTTTCTTTCTTCTCTCTGTTAAAATATATTTATTAAGTTTCATTGAGGTGCTGGTTTTAAGAATACATCACACATCAACCTTAAAGACAAATGACAATTCTGGTGGAGTGCTAGGTGCCGGGCGGAGGTGGAGCGCTCTTTTCGTTTTTGAGGTCATCAGGTGGTTATTGTCAAAGCCTTGCAGTGACCTCCTTGAAAGCCAACTGTCCTTGGATAAAGGAGAATATCCTTCAAGCTGAGGATGCTATAATCTGTCACCTGGATTCTAAATCTTTCATAAAGAAGCAGTCAAATGGAAACTCATGGAAGGAGCAAGATGGCGGAGGAGTAGGAGATTGAGATATTATAATATCCCAGAAGTTCAGCTAGATAGTTATCAAACCATTCTAAACACCTAGAAACTCAACAGGAGATAAAAGAGAAGAACAGCAATTCTAGGAACAGAAAATTGGCTACTTTCCAGAAGTTTTGGGTCTCTTCTGATTTGGTTAGTGTATATTTTTCTGGGGTCGTTGCTACCCTTTTAGTATTTTGTTCTCTCATTCATCTATTCTTATCTGGATAAAATGACAAGGTGGAAAAATTCACCACAAAAAAAGATCGAGAGGCAGTACCGAATGGCTAGGGACCTAATCAATACAGACATTAGTAATATGTCAGAACTATAGTTCAAAATGACAATTATCAAGGTGCTAGCTGGGCTCAAAAAAAGCATGGAAGATATTAGAGAATCCCTTTCTGGAGAAATAAAATCTCTTTCTGGAGAAATAAAAGAACTAAAATCTAACCAAGTTGAAATCAAAAAAGGTATTAATGAGATGCAATAGAAAATGGAGGCTCTTACTGCTAGGATAAATGAGGAAGAAGAGAGAATTAGTGATATAGAAGACCAAATGATGCAGAATAAAGAAGCTGAATAAAAGAGAGACAAACAACTACTGGACCATGAGGGGAGAATTCGAGAGATAAGTGATACCATAAGACAAAACAATATTAGAATAATTGAGATCACAGAAGAAGAAGAAAGAGAGAGAGGGGCAGAAGGTATATTGGAGAAAACTATTGTAGAAAATTTTCCTAATTTGGTGAAAGGAACAAGCATCAAAATCCAGGAGGCATAGAGAACCCCCCTCAAAATCAATAAAAATAAGTCCACACCCCATCATGTACTAGTAAAACTTACAAGTCTTAGTGACAAAGAGAAAATCCTGAAAGCAGCTCGGAACAAGAAGCTTGTAACATAAAAAGGCAGAAATATTAGATTGGCAGCAGACCTATCCACAGAGACCTGGCAGGCCAGAAAGGACTGGCATGATATATTCAGAGCACTAAATGAGAAAAATATGCAGCCAGGAATACTATATCCTGCTAGGCTGTCATTGAAAATAGAAGGAGAGATAAAAAGCTTCCAGGACAAACAAAAACTAAAAGAATTTGCAAATGCCAAACCAGTCCTACAGGAAATATTAAAAGGGGTACTCTAAGCAAACACAGAGCCTAAAACTAACATAGACCAGAAAGGAACAGAGACAATGTACAGTAACAGTCACCTTACAGGCAATACAATGACACTAAATTCATATATTTCAATAGTTACCCTGAATGTAAGTGGGCTAAATGCCCCAATCAAAAGACACAGGGTATCAGAATGGATAAAAAAAAAAGACTCATCGATATGCTGTCTACAAGAAACTCATTTTAGACCCAAAGACACCTCCAGATTTAAAGTGAGGGGGTGGAAACCAATTTACCATGCTAATAGATATCAAAAGAAAGCTGCGGTGGCAATCCTTATATCAGATAAACTAGATTTTAAGCCAAAAACTATAAGAGATGAGGAAGGACACTATATCATACTTAGAGGGACTGTCCAACAAGAAGATCTAACAATTATAATTATCTATGCCCCTAACATGGGAGCAGCCAATTATATAAACCAATTAATAACAAAATCAAAGAAACACATCAACGATAATACAATAATAGTAGGGGACTTTAACACCCCCCTTACTGAAATGGACAGATCATCTAAGCAAAAGATCAACAAGGAAATAAAGGCTTTAAATGACAC
>CM052883.1:76483923-76499229 GCA_028534135.1 Potos flavus
CCAAAGCAACAGAATACACATTCTTCTCCAGTGCACATGGAACATTCTCCAGAATAGATCACATCCTGGGTCACAAATCAGGTCTCAATCGGTACCAAAAGATTGGGATCATTCCCTGCATAATTTCAGACCACAATGCCATGAAACTAGAACTTAATCACAAGAGGAAAGTTGGAAAGAACTCAAATACATGGAGGCTAAAGAGCATCCTACTAAAGAATGAATGGGTTAACCAGGAAATTAAAGAAGAATTAAAAAAAAACATGGAAACAAATGAAAATGAAAACACAACTGTTCAAAATCTTTGGGACACAGCAAAGGCGGTCCTGAGAGGAAAGTATATAGCAATACAAGTCTTTCTCAAGAAACAAGAAAGATCTCAAGTACACAACCTAACCCTACACCTAAAGCAGCTGGAGAAAGAACAGCAAAGAAAGCCTAAACCCAGCAGGAGAAGAGAAATCATAAAGATCAGAGCAGAAATCAATGAAATAGAAACCAAAAGAACAGTAGAACAGGTCAATGAAACTAGGAGCTGGTTCTTTGAAAGGATTAATAAGATTGACAAACCCCTGCCCAGACTTATCAAAAAGAAAAGAGAAAAGACCAAAATTAATAAAATCATGAATGAAAGAGGAGAGATCACAACCAACACCAAAGAAATACAAAAGATTATAAGAACATAATATGAGCAACTATAAGCCAGCAAATTAGACAATCTGGAAGAAATAGATGCATTCCTAGAGACATATAAACTACCAAAACTGAACTAGGAAGAAATAGAAAACATGGACAGACCCATAATCTGTAAGGAGATTGAAGCAGTCATCAAAAATCTCCCAACAAACAAGAGCCCAGGGCCAGATGGCTTCCCAGGGGAATTCTACCAAACATTTAAAGAAGAATTAATACCAGGGCACCTGGGTGGCTCAGTGGGTTAAGCCTCTGCCTTCGGCTCAGGTCATGATCTCAGGGTACTGGGATCGAGCCCGGCATGGGGCTCTCTGCTGGGCAGGGAGCCTGCTTCCCCCTCTCTCTCTGCCTGTCTCTCTGCCTACTTGTAATCTCTCTCTCTCAAATAAATAAATAAAATCTTCCAAAAAAAAAAAAAAAAAGAAGAATTAATACCTATTCTCCTGAAATTGTCCCAAAAATATAGAAATGGAAGTAAAACTTCCAAAATCATTTTATGAGGCCAGGTTTATCTTGATCCCAAAACCAGACAAAGACTTCATCAAAAAGGAGAATTATAGACTAATATCCTTGATGAACACAGATGCAAAAATTCTCACCAAAATATTAGCCAATAGGATCCAACAGTACATTAAAAGGATTATTCACCAAGACCAAGTGGGATTTATTCCTGGGCTGCAAGGTTGGTTCAACATCCACAAATCAATAAATGTGATACAATACATCAATAAAAGAAAGAATAAGAACCTTATGATACTCTCAATTGATGTTGAAAAAGCATTTGACAAAGTACAAAATCTTTTCTTGACCAAAACTCTTCACAGTGTAGGCATAGAGGATACATTCCTCAATATCATCAAAGCCATCCATGAAAAACCCACAGCAAATATCATTCTCAATGGGGAAAAACTGAGAGCTTTTCCCCTAAGATCAGGAACATGGCAGGGATGTCCATTATCTCCACTGCTATTCAACATAGTACTAGAAGTCCTATCCTCAGCAATCAGACAACAAAAGGAAATAAAAGGTATCCAAATTGGCAAAGAAGTCAAACTCTCACTTTTTGCAGATGATATGATACTTTATGTGGAAAACTCAAAAGACTCCAAGACTGCTAGAACTCATACAGGAATTCAGTAAAGTGTCAGGATATAAAATCAATGTGCAGAAATAAGTTGCATTTTTATACACCAACAGCAAGACAGAAGAAAGAGAAATTAAGGAGTTGATCCCATTTACAATTGCACCCAAAACTATAAGATACCAAGGAATAAACTTAACCAGAGGCAAAGAATCTGTACTCAGAAAACTATACAATAGTCATGAAAGAAATTGAGGAAGACACAAAGAAATGGAAAAACGTTCCATGCTCATGGATTGGAAGAACAAATATTGTGAAAATGTCTATGCTACCTAAAGCAATCTACACATTTAATCCAATCCCGATCAAAAACCATCAATTTATTTCAAAGAAATGGAACGAATAATCCTAAAATTTATATGGAACCAGAATGTTGAAAAAGAAAACCAAAGTTGGCGGCATCACAATTCCAGACTTCAAGCTCTATTACAAAGCTGTAATCATCAAGACAGTGTGGTATTGCCACAAAAACAGACACATAGATCAATTGAACAGCATAGAGAGCCCAGAAATGGACCCCCAACTCTACGGCCAACTAATCTTCAACAAAGCTGAAAAGAATATTCAATGGAAAAAAGACAGTCTGTTCAACAAATGGAAAGCCAAATGCAGAAGCATGAAACTGGACCATTTCCTTACACCACACACAAAAATAGACTCAAAATGGATGAAAGATTTCAATGTGAGACAGGAATCCATCAAAATCCTTGAGGAGAACACAGGCAGCAACCTCTTCGACTTCAGCCACAGCTTCTTCCTAGAAACATCACCAAAGGCAGGGGAAGCAAGGGCAAAAATGAACCATTGGAACTTCATCAAGATCAAAAGCTTTTGCACAGCAAAGGAAACAGTCAACAAACCAAAATACAACTGACAGAATGGGAGAAGATATTCACAAATGACATATCAGATAAAGGTCTAGTATCCAAAATCTATAAAGAACTTCCCAAACTCAACACCCAAAGAACAAATAATCCAATCAAGAAATGGGCAGAAGATATGAACAGACATTTCTGCAAAGAGGACATTCAAATGGCCAACAGACACATGAAAAAGTGCTCCACATCACTCGGCATCAGAGAAATACAAATCAAAACCACAGTAAGATACCACCTCACACCAGTCAGAATGGCTAAAATTAACAAGCCAGGAAATGGCAGATGTTGGTGAAGACGGGGAGAAAGGGGAACCCTCCTACACTGTTGGTGGGAATGCAAGCTGGTGCAGCCGCTCTGGAAAACAGGATGGAGGTTCCTCAAAAAGTTGAAAATAGAGCTACCCGAGGACACAGCAATTGCACTACTGGATACTAACCCTAAAGATACAAATGTAGTGATCCGAAGGGGCACATGCACCCTAATGTTTATAGCAGCAATGTCTACAATAGCCAAACTATGGAAAGAACCTAGACGTCCATCAACAGATGAATGGATAAAGAAGTGGTATATATATATACAATGGAATACTATGCAGCCATCAAGAGAAACGGAATCTTGCCATTTGCAACGACGTGGATGGAACTAGAGGGTATTTTGCTAAGCGAAATAAGTCAACCAGAGAAAAACAATTATCATATGATCTCTCTGATATGAAGAATTTGAGAGGCAGGGCAGGGGGTCGTGTTGGTGTGTGTGGGGGGAAAATGAAACAAGATGGGATCAGGAAGGAGACAAACCATAAGAGACTCCTAAACTCACTTAACAAACTGAGGGTTGCTGGGGGTAAGGGGGGGTAGGGATAGGGTGGCTGGGTTATGGACATTGGGGAGGGTATGTGCTATGGTAAGTGCTGTGAAATGTGTAAGCCTGATGATTCACATACATGTACCTCTGGGACAAATAATACATTATATGTTAATTAAAAAAAAAGACAAATGACGAATACAGAATTTCACTTCGGTTACACTGACAGTTTTGTAGCTGAGTACTATTTACAGTTTATAAAAAAAGCTCTTTTCAAATTTTTTATAAAATTATGGAAGGACATGGTTATTTCCTATGAATATAATTTTTGAAAATAGAAAGACTACACCATTCCCTAGACTTTTTATACCTTTGACCTAACAATCTACTCACCTTTCTTTTTTCTTTTATTTTTTCCACAAGGAGGACTGGATTGGGGTACTAAAGGATTTGTTGTATCTGTGTGTAAGTAAATGGGGATATGGCTATATATGTATTTATATATATTACATATATTTATATATTTATTATATACAGAAAAATGAAGCAAGTATAATAAAATCATTGAAAAAAGGATCGATATTAGTTATGGAGGAAAAGACTTTGAGTTTACTGAAGAAGTTCAGTAAATGAAATGTGTTATTTCCCTAACCTTGGTGACATTAAATTCACATATTACATAATATTTGCTGTATACAAGACAGAGGATCATAGGGAAAGGGAGAGAAAAATGAAAAAAGATGAAACCAGAGAGGGAGACAAACCATAAGAGACTCTTAAAATCAGGAAAGAAACTGAGGGTTGCTGGAGGGGAGGGGTGTGGGAGGGATGGGGTGGCTGGCTGATGGACATTGAGGAAGGTATGTGCTATGGTGAGCACTGTGAATTGTAATGAATCACTGACCTGTACCCCTAAAGCAAATAATGTATTATATGTTAATAAAAAATAATAAAAAGCTATGAAGAAAGAGAAGAAAAATATTTGCTATACAAAAGTGATGTGATTGACGTTTCAACAGTATCTGTAAATGACTCTTATTTCAGAGGCAATTCTGCAGCTCTTTGTATTCTTCGTATAGTAACAGATGCATTATGGGTCATAATATGCAAATCATTTTTATTTCTTTTTGTTCTGAATTTTGCTAGCACCTTATTTCTGTACATAGTCTACTTTTAGACTTTGTGATACTCTCAAGAGTTATGTTACCTGAAACATTAGATGGAAAAAAGTTCACCCAAGATATACATACAGGGAGTTCATAGAGTCTCAGATAACTGAAATAGTTCTCCCAACATCATCTATTGAAGAGGCTGTCTTTTCCCCATTATATATTCTTGTCTCTTTTGTTGTAGATTAATTGAACATACTCAAGTGGGTTAACTTAAAGGGATTTTAGCACTTTGTTCATTGCAGTACTATTCACAATAGCAGAAATGTGGAATCTACTTAAATGTCATCACAGATGAATGATAAAGAACATGTGGCATATACATACAATGGAATACTACTCAGCCTTTAAAAAAGATGTTAATTCTTCTTAATGCAATATATCATTGCATTCAACGTGGATGAACCTTGAGTTCATTAGATAAGTGAAATAATCCAGTCACAAAAAGACAAATATTGTATGATCCCACTTATATGAAGTATTTAAAATAATCATATTCATAGTAGTAAAGAGTGGAATGGTAGTTGCAAGAGTCTGGGGGGAGGTAAAAATGGGGAATTGCAAAGAAACAGGAAGTTTCAGTTAAGCAAGATGATTAAGCTCTAGAGATCTGCTGTCTAACATTGTGCTTACAGTTTCCAGTAATGGATTGTACACTTAAGCTTTAGTTAAAAAGGTAGATCTCATGTTAGGTGTTCTTATCAAAAAAACAAAATTAAAATAAAAATTCCGTCAGAGTGCTTTGAGGACATTGACATTATTCTAAAATTCATACATAATATATATAATAACTAAACAATCTTGAAGTGGAAGAATAAAATGGCAAGAATCACTCCACATGAAATTAAGCCTTGTTATATTGTTTTAGTAACCAAGGCAGTGTGGTCCTGACAGAGGTAAAGACACATAGATCAAGGGAATGGAATAGAGAACCCAGAAATAGACTCATACGAATTTTCCCAATGGATTTTTATATGAACTTTTCATAACAGGTTTATTGAAATATAATTCTTATAACATGAAATTGACCCTTTGAAGTGTACAATTCCGTCATTTTCAGGATATTTACCGAGTCTTTCATCATCACCACTAATTTTACAACAGCTCAGTTTTGACAAAGATACAAAAGCAATTCAGTGGAGGAAGTATAATCTTTCCAACAAATGAACCTCAACCTAAACATCTCAGCTTGTGTAAAAATTAACTCAAATTGGATCATTGACTTAAGTATAAAATGGAAACTATAAAGTTTTTAGAAAAAGAAAAATACATGGGAAAATATCTTCATAATCTAAGACTAGAAAAATATTTCTTAGATTTGGCAGCAAAAGCATGAACCACTACATTGGACTTCATCAAAACT
The DNA here is from genome assembly GCA_028534135.1 of Potos flavus. NCBI lineage: Eukaryota > Metazoa > Chordata > Mammalia > Carnivora > Procyonidae > Potos > Potos flavus. The sequence goes on from CM052883.1 coordinate 76,489,972, forward strand.
AAAACATTTTCTATGTGAAAAACCTCATTAGGATGATGAAAAAAAAGCTACAGATGGGAAGAAAATATTTGTAAACCATATATCTAGCAAAGGACTAATTTCTAGAATAAATTAAAAAACTCAAAACTTAGAATAAAAAAAAAAGATTCCTTTAGAAAAACGGCTGAAAGATATGAGCAGACATTTCAGTGGAAAGGTCAGGACAATGACAAATAAGTGTGTGAAAAGATGTTCAATATTATTTGTCATTAGGGAAATGCAAATCATAATAACTATGACATGTCACTATATACTCATTACATTGACTAAAACAAAATATAGTGAGAACACCAAATGCTGATGGTTATGTGTAGAAACTGAATCATTCATATGTTGTTGATAGGAATATAAAATGGCACAGTCTCTCCGGAAAACAGTTTGGCGGTTTCTTATAAACTAATATATAATTAACATATGAAATAGCCATTATATTCTTGGGCATTTATCCAAAAAATAAAAACTTGAGTTTTATGTTCATATAAAAACCTGTATGTAAATGTCCATAGCAGCTTTATCCATAATAGCAAAATGCTTGAAAGAACCCAGATGTTCTTCAGTGGGTAAACAGTTAAACAAACTGTAATACATCCATACCATAGGTAATAATCAGAAATAAAACAGAAATGATTATTGATAGACTCAATATTTTGGATTATTTTGGATAAATCTCTCAGGAATTATGCTGAATGAAAAAAGCCAATCCCTAAATGTAAATCCTGTATGATCTCATTTATAAAACATTTTTAAAATTATAAAATAGCAGAAATGGAGACCAGATTAGTAGTTGTCAGGACTTAAGAGAGAGTGGGCATGAGAAAGGGAACATGACTATTAAAGGGCCCATGAAGAATGTTTTCGACTGTGGAATAATTCTGTGTTATGACTGTATTAACATAATCTAATTATCATAGTATACTATAATTTTATAATTATATAAATTATATAATTTTATATAAATATATATATATGTAAATATATATAAGATATTAAGTGGGCAAATTAAAAGGAACATATGACCTCTCCATTGCATAGGAGTCTATAATGATCTCAAAATAAAACTTTTAATATTAATATTAATATTAATAAACACAGGATGGGGAGGGAATATAGGCTTCCCCCCATTTTTTCATTCTTTGAGTCTGTAGTGAAACGGCAGAAGGATAAATATACATAAAAGATACTAAATAGGGGTGCCTGGGTGGCTGGCTCAGTAGGTTGAATGTCCTACTCCCAGTTTCCACTCAGGTCAAGATCTCAGGCTTCTGAGATCCAGCCCCTCCTAGGACTTCCCTCTGAGTGGATTAGGATTCTTCCCCCTTCCTCACTCTCTCCCTCCCCTTCTGCTCCTCCCCCTGTTCATACTCTCTCTCTCTCTAAAAATAAATAAATAAAATATAAAAAAAGATACTGAATAAAAATAAATCTGAAGTGAGATATTTATTAGAGTAACACACACTCTTCTGTGAACATTATCAGGCTTTTCAGCATCAGGCCGGTGCACAGGAGCTGAGTACACATTATGACTCATCCTTACAGATTGAGCAACCCCTGTTGAGTCCTCTAACCTACAATAAGAGAATTCTCGATAAGAGAATTTAGTCTCTTCATCTGTGAAACAATTATACACCTGCTCTTTAGTTATCTGTGTAACACAAGCCATAGTAAAAATGCGTCCTAAATACCCGAGTTTTTTTTAGCAATTAAATCTTTTCCATCTTTTCGCCTTTCTAATGATTAAAGATATGTGTCTTCACATAATGGAGAAATAATATCCCAGGGAATCTTGAGATATAATCTGAGACTGGTGCTCTAAATGATTCAAGTACTTAGATGTTTAGGAAAAAAGTTGAAAAAATAATGTCTTCTCATTGTAAATATTCATTTTAGGATGCTGGAACTTAAGAGGATTTAAGAAAGTTATTTATTTAAACTCCTCATTTTAATATGTGGAGACTGAAGTCCGAAGACAGCGATGACTGACTGTTCCCCATATCCACACATATTTAATGTTCAGGTAAGACAGAAGGAGGCAGGGGTGCCTGGGTGGCTCAGTGGGTTAAAGCCTCTGCCTTTGGCTCAGGTCATGATCTCAGAGTCCTGGGATCTAGCCCTCCATCGGGCTCTGCGCAGCAGGGAACCTGTTTCCCCCTCTCTCTCTGCCTGCCTCTCTGCCTACTTGTGATCTCTCTCTCTCTGTCAAATAAATAAATAAAATCTTAAAAAAAAAAAAAAAAGACAGAAGGAGGCAAGTTCTGTATCATTCAGGAATCTCAACCATTTTGTATTGGCAACATCAGGAAAACATACCTATCTATGTCACATGGCAAGAGAAGAAAGAATATGGAGAACTATGTAACAGTATCTAACAGCTTTCCATCTGAACAGGCATGCTTCATTCTGCTCCCATTTCACTGGATAAAACACAGTGCCACTTTGCCTAACATAAAGAGGATAAATAACTTGAACTGCCCACATCTCCTACTCTCAATGGATAGTGAAATCTCACTGGAAAAGTATTTGAAACCACTATGAGTAACAAAACATGGTAGAGACAGAGTGAATCAATTCAAATTTACTTTGTATCCAATCTTTATTTAGTCTGCAATAAACAGTTGCATAATAGTGATTTGCTAAATAACATCCACACAATTAGATCCATAATGACTGTCTTTCATTACCAAGTAAATTCACTACTTTTTGACAAGTGACAAGTAAACTTCTTTTCTTTCTCACTGCATACAAAAGTCCTAATTTCTCATCCAGGCCTTCATAATCCACCAAAATTTTCTGACTTAACCTCTAGGTCTGCTAAGCTAGTGACTGTCTGTATCACAGTTTTTCAACCTCAGCACTATAAATATTTGGGGCTGGATAATTCCTTGTTTGAGGAGCTGTTCTCTGCATTGTAGGATATTTACTAGCATACTTGGCCTCACCCCAGGAGGTGCCAATTAACACTCCCCACCAGCTGTGATAATCAAATATGTGTCCAATGTTGTCAAAAGCCCCGAGGGACAAATCCCCCACACACTCACACACACTGAGAATTACTGGTGTGCAGGTTATGAATCTATCAGTTCATTTTCTTTTTGTCCATTGACATTTGAAAGCTGTCCTATCTTCAAAGTTTATCTGAAATTCCACCTTCTCCAAATAGATATTAAGATAGCTCCTGTTTCCTTCCTTTCTTCTGCAAAGTATTTCAATTTGTAAATTTTTTCTAGTTTACAAGGTGACTTAGTTTGTTCCACTTATGGTATAATAATTCTATAAGATTTGGAGTAAAAGTATATAAACCTCCTTTTAGAAATAAAGAACGCAATTTCCAGAGAAGTTAAGAGATGATACAAACTATAAGTGACAAACCATCCTTTGTAACCTGGCACCAAAGCATTATCCACAATATTAAGATGCCTTGCTAACTCCAAAGAATGTCTTCTAGTATATGCTTTATCTAAGTCTTATTTTAATTGATTTTTTATAGATGCTTATAAGGGGATAATGGTTGAATTCCCTCAGTATCTTTTGTTTTTTTATATAAACATTTCATGTAATATCAAACAGTTTACATTTATTGATTGTTTATTTCAGACCAGGGAGACACTTATAAGAGGCGATTTAATTCTCAGAGCAAAACTCTATGACTTTAAAACTAGTATTAGGGGCCCTGGGGTGGCTCAGTCATTAAGCATCTGCCTTCCGCTCAGGTCATGATCCCAGTGTCCTGAGGTTGAGCCCCGCATCAGGCTTCCTGCTCCATGGGAAGCCTGCTTCTCCCTCTCCCACTCCCCCTGCTTGTGCTCCCTCTCTCACTGTATTTCTCTCTGTCATATAAACAAATAAAATCTTAAAAGAAATCAATAATAAATAAAACTAGTATTAGCCTTATTAGGAAATGTGGAAACTGAGTCTCAGAGGTTAAGTGAAGCCTAAAGATATGTGGCAGATATTTGACAGGGTTTGGACTGTAGCTGAGGCTGACTGATCCATAGCACATATTTGGAACTCCTACCATTCAATAAACAAATAAATAAAAAGTGCGTGTATTGCTTTAATTCAATTTTATCATATTAGTTTGGACATGATTGCATAAGGCCCACATACGCCTGGTGGTCTAGACACAAATTTGTGCAGCCCTTCAGGGTGTGGCAGACTCATCTTGTCTTGTCAAACTGTCAAGTTCCAATGGGGGCCTTTGGGCTCCCAGGGACATTAATCTGTGGCTTTTTTAGAGCACTTTTTTTTTTTCCCTTTGATCCAGTGATATACTGCTGCTCAACCCCTAAAAAAAAAAAAAAAAGGAAACAGGGGCAACCTGGGTGGCTCAGTGGGTTAAGCCTCTGCCTTTGGCTCAGGTCATGATCTCAGGGTCCTGGGATTGAGCCCCACATTGGGCTCTCTGCTCAGCAGGGAGCCTGCTTCCTACTCTCTCTCTGCCTGCCTCTCTGCCTACTTGTGATCTCTCTCTCTCTCTGTCAAATAAATAAATAAAATCTTTTAAAAAAAGAAACAAACAAACAAAAACAAACAAAAATGCTTTCTCAAAAAGAGGTATTAAGGTTTGATTTAAATCTTTTTAAATGACTGAGTGTATGGCTTTGCATTTACATACCTCATTAGGGGTCATCCTGTGGTGACGAGATATTTGTAATTCACATGTCTTTTCTGGGTTCCTGGAAACCTTAGAAACACATGACTACTCGTTCTGCCCCTGGATTGGGAAGATCTGCCCCACCTAAATCCTTGGGATCTGTGTTCCATAAAGATTCCATATTCTGTCCTAATCATGGACTTACTAATTTAACAAAACCAACATGTTCCTCTGATCTCAAAATCAAAGCATATTGTTTGACATTTTCTGTAAAATCAATTTCACCAACAGTTGCTATAATTTTAAATGCTTATTTTACAAGGTGAATTAAGCCAATATTTTCAAAACAGTTGTAAATATAATTTAGAAACTAAAGCTTTCTCGAAGGACTTTGATTTCATCCTGTTGTTATTAGATCCAGACTGTGTAGTTTTTCCAGATTACTTACCCTCTCTGTGACTCAGCTTCCTCTTCTGTTAAGCAGAAATCTTTATCCATTCTGCATATGCCACAGGAATACATTTATAATCACTAGGCAGAGAAATGCCGGCACTTTCACTTCTAAAAATGCCGTTTTTCTTCTGACAGAGCTAACTGAATAATCTCAAAACCTCCTTGCAGTGTGAATTACTCCAAGACCTCAGGACACTTTTCTTCTTTTGAGAAGCTCTGTAATGTTTCTCCTTTCCTTACACCCTATCAAAGGGCTTCTGAATTTGCTCACAGAGGAAAGTTCCACAGGGTGAGGAGATAATGAAACTTGCTCTCTTAGGGCTCTGGTCACCTAGGCTCTCCCTCTCCCTCTCCCACATTCAAGTGCTGCCCCAGGTTTCCTGAGCCTGTTGCTCTTTCCTACAAGGTGTTTTGGCTGTGGCCAGCAAACAGGTGGCAGTAGAGGACTAAGCTGGAGCCAGCTGCCGTTGCTACAAGTCCAGTGCAGCTCTGAGAGCCCTAGGATGGCCACTGCAGTGAATGGGGTCTGAAAACCCTGCTAACTGAAGTTGGGTGCCATTGGGCTGGGCTCATGCCAGCCCGGCCTGGATACGTTCTAAAGTTGTCAGGGGCGCGGTCAGAAGCAATATGACAAGTTGAGCCAATTCTGCTTCTGTTGCTTAAGCAAGTATTTGTTTGCATGTCTATATATTATTTGCCTCGATTTCTGCATAAATAATTTTTGACTCTACTACATTTACTTATCTCTTGAAGGAACATCATAGTCTTTTTTTCAGGGAAACTGATCAAGAAGGAAAGGAAGAAGGGAAAAAGGGTAGACAGAGGAGAGGGAAGGAGGCAGAGAGGGAGGGAAGAATGGGTTAGCCATTTATTCATGCCTTTATTCAAAACACTGATTAAGTACATTACACAGCTCAACAGGACAATTTGCATAAAACACTGATTTAGCAGTAAAGTTAAATAAATCTTGTTGGTAGTCTGTTGTCTACAAAATAAAGGTCAAACATCTCGTCAAAGAATGGGATGTTCATCAAATTCAGGATGTGCCTACCTCTGACTGCAGCCTTTCCCACCAATGCCACATGGTCCAGCCTACAGTACCCGATGTCTTTCCATGGATCCTATCCCAATGCTATGCTTTGTGCCTATGGATAGTAACCCTGTTCATAATTACAATGTGCTGTCAGCCTAAAGAGCTCTAAAGTCAACTTTCTGTGAAATGTATTTTTCCGATAAAAGTTACCTTTGTTTCCATATCTTCCTTATATCCCTTCTCATACAATGAATTATATGGCCATGACTGACTGAATTCTTGGTCAGAATTGATTACTCTGTTATGATGTTATGCTTTCAGAACCTTGGCCAGTGGCGGCGTCATTCCACAGCCCCTTTACAAGGCCACGTGACTTGTTTTGTCCTATAGGATATTAGCAAGACTTGAAAAAGCCTAGGCTTGAACTTTGCTTGTGTGGTTAGGTTTTCCCCCTCATGCTCTGTCATTACCATGACTCAGGGTACCTTGGATAATTACTGGCCCTGCAGCCCAGATCTCAGGCTAGACACATGAGGCAGACCGAAACCTGACGTGCAGTCTGGAGCCCAGCTCTGCTGAAGCCAGCTTAGATCAGCTGAACTCTCAAATAGTACACACACTGAAGAGTAAGAAAAATAAATACACGTTGGGGGTAATTTTTGGATATTTCAAGCAGCATTATTGTGGCAACACCTAATGTATAAAATGTCTTTTCTGGGTTGAGAACTCAAGGTTGATAACTTTTACCTATAGGTTGATAAAGAATTGTTGCTTAAGTTAAGGAAAATAAATATGGTTGTATTATGATCAATATAAAAGTGGCTAGCATATGTATTATGCCTTCAATAATCATATTGGTCAGGTAAGACAGGTAAGACATATGTGTACATAGCTAAAATATGAAGAAGAATGTGATATTTCTGTCATGAGACTGCTCTCAGAAAAATTTTATAGTGGAACTAACAAAGTTTTTATAACTATATGAAAGCATCTGAGTGGAACTTTAAAAGCACACAAAATTTCAGCAATTAGGAAAAAAAAAGTGTATTTAGTAAGAGAGTGGGACTAGGCATTCGGGGAAAATGGAAGGGCTTTATAGACAGATATCTTAAAAAAATTAAAAAAAAAAAATACCTCTAGCTGGTTACTCAGTGAGATTTCTGCTTGTGTTAGTGTTTAGAATAAATATTAGGTAGTGGAATAAAGATGAAGATATTAATTGACAATCCCAGAATTTCACATCAAGAAAATTTGTTTTCCTTCATTAGGCAATGGGGAGCCTTTTTAGATTTCCGAGATGGTGAGTGAACTCATTATGTTTTAGGATAAAAAAAAAGAGGTGTGATAAATTACATCAGACTAAAATTCTGGCTGGAAAGGAGAAGAGAAATATAAGTTCAAATAGATAATGGTATAAAATTTCTAACTGTTGAAGAAGAGCGTGTTTATGTATATATCTTTTAAAGATTTTATTCATTTATTTGTCAGAGAGAGAAAGAGTGCACACGCACAAGCAGTGTCAGGCAGAGGTGTCAGGCAGAGGGAGAAGCAGGATCCTGGCTGAGCAAGGAGCCCTATGCAGAACTTGATCCCAGGACTTTGATTATGACCTGAGCCTAAGACAGGTGCTTAAGTGACTGAGCCACCCAGGCATCCCTCATGTGTATTTTAAATAGAAGATTATGGATAGCAAATCATAATGGTATTTAGAATCTATTAAATGTAAAAAAAAATCTATTAAATGTATTTTAAAAATAATATAACAAGGTTGATTTTTAATGTCAAGTTTTACAGTGTGGATGTTATGTTCTTGCACTTAAATAAACTGTAGTTGAAACATTTTAAGTATAAATTTTATATGTGTAAGGGAGTACAGTACTTATCAAAAAAATTAGGGAGTAGTAGAACAAAATCGTTTAAAAACCACCACCTGTCCCTTTTCACAAAGGGATGAAAAGACATGAAATAATTTTGCTTGATTTATAAATTTTGCAAATGTTATGTGAACAATGCATCTTCCCTTTACAATGTACATAGCATGTCTATGGTTATAGAAATTATTATATTTGTTTAATTATAGGACTTCTCCCTACTTTTTTTTCTTTCAAATGCTTATTAATATCCAGTACAGGTAGCTTTCTGTGGGATACAATCCAAGGAAACATTTATTTATTTATTTATTTTTTCTTTAAGATTCTATTTATTTATTTGAGAGAGAAAGAGAGAGAAAGGGAGAGATCATGAGCAGGGGGGAAGAGTAGAGCGAGAAGCAGGTTCCCCACTGAGCAGGAATCCCAACTTAGGACTTGATCCCAGGACTCTGGGATCATGACCTGAGCCAAAGGCAGACTCTTAACCAACTGAGCCACCCAGGAGTCCCAAGGAAACATTTTAGAGGAAATGGGATTAACAATTATTTAATCTGGCTATAAATGTATGAAGATCATTTTTGGGATTTAGGGTGAAATAAAATCCTTCTAACTCCCACCATGCTTAAAAGTTTACCGTAATCCTCAAAATATTGGTTGATAACTGTCTAGAATTTTGAATGCCTACTGAAGGATAGGGTCTATTAAGTAGGAACAAAAGCTACATGCTTCAGAACCCAATATTAAGATAAATTTGATCAGTAAAAGGGATGCAGAGGAGAACTGACTGAGACAGGGAAACAGGAGGAAGTCCTTGCAATACATATGTTGAGAAAATAATGACTTGATGGTTAGGGGAGTGTAAAGACAAAAAATTGAGAATGCCATTTGGGTCACTAACATTTTTTTTTTCCCCAAATACTTTTATTTTATTTTTTCAGTGTTACAAGATTCATTGTTTATGTACCACACCCAGTGCTCCATGCAATACGTGCCCTCCTCAATACCCACCACCAGGCTCGCCCATCCCCCCACCCCCTCCCCTCCAAAACTCTCAGTCCCTTGTTCTGAGTTAACAGTCTCTCATGGTTCTTCACCCCTCCGATTTCCTCCAAATTCATCCCTCCCCTCCCTCTCACAATGTCCTCCATGTTTTTCCTTACGCTCCACACGTAAGTGAGACCATATGATAATTGACTTTCTCTGCTTGACTTATTTCACTCAACATAATCTCTTCCAGTCCAGTCCATGTTAAAATAAAAGTTGGGTATTCG
>CM052883.1:76499729-76620228 GCA_028534135.1 Potos flavus
TGGTTCTTCACCCCTCCGATTTCCTCCAAATTCATCCCTCCCCTCCCTCTCACAATGTCCTCCATGTTTTTCCTTACGCTCCACACGTAAGTGAGACCATATGATAATTGACTTTCTCTGCTTGACTTATTTCACTCAACATAATCTCTTCCAGTCCAGTCCATGTTAAAATAAAAGTTGGGTATTCGTCCTTTCTGATAGAGGCATAATATTCCATTGAATATATGGACCATATCTTCTTGATCCATTCATCTGTTGGGTCACTAACATTTTTAAAGGCATTGTTATTTTTTTTTTCCCCAACTGGTATGTAATATTCTCAAGAACCAAGATAATTCTATTTCCCCATAGCTCAAGACTTCATTTGTTGTATAACTAAAATATTGTCTAGTTAATATTTCTGAAATGTAATTTCAGTGTAATTTTTCTAATGAAGGAGATATAAGCCATATATATGTGCTTAAATATTAAATATTATATTCCAAACTATTTAACACTATAGAACTACAGGAACATGTAAATATAGAAAATTATTAATAAAGCAACAGGACAGATAAAAGCATCAAGAATAAAAAAAAAAAATCCAGGGAACATAAAAACACTTAAAACTATCTAATTAGTATCTTCAAAAAGGTTCAAGAGGATATTATGAATAAGAAACTAAGATTTAAAAAAAAGCAGAACAAAAATAATCTGACATGAAAAACCAATAACCAGAGAATGAGGGCCTTGGAAATTAAAATCATGATTATTTAGATTAAAAAATTGCCAAGAGTCATTCATCAATAAACTGCCCCTGTGGCCTCATTCTGAATTTCCTACAATCAGTTGACAGAGGCAAAGACAAATTGGGCTTGGTTTACAGATGGTTCTGCACTATACTCAGGCAACTCCAAAAATGGTAGAACACGTTGTTGTTGTTGTTGTTGTTGTTGTTGTTGTTGTTATTGTTTGGCTTCAAAGGGAAAAAAGGCTGAAGTATGGTTTTGGTTGAGGGTGAAGAAGCAAAAAAGGCAAGGTAGCTCCTGGAGACCAAGGTCAGTCCACTTAAAAAGAATCACAGACTTTGGGTACACGAAGAATTACTGGCCTTCAGGAGCAAAGTGCAGAAATGATAAGAAGGGATCCTGGGGGATCTGGGAGGAGTAGTGGTAGTGTCTGCACCAAGTACAAATCTTATTTTATTATTTGTTTCTGTATGTAACATTGTTTTACTCTATTGAAAAATAAAACTTTAGCTCAATGATTTGATAAAGTATTTCTATCATATACCAAGCTCCCATATATGTGGGGATCCATTTATCTGTTTCCCTCTATACCAAACACTACACTATTTTAGTTATTGTAGGTTTAAACTACTGATAGCATATATCATTAGTACAGTGTTTGCGTTTAAAATTGTTAATTCTTGTTTCCATACACTAATAATGATGTATCAGAAAGACAAATTAAGAAAACAATTCCACTTACAATTTCACCAAAAAGAATAAAATACCTAGGAATAAATTTAACCAGGTAAAAGACCTATACTCTGAAAACTATAGCATATTGATACCAGAAAGAAATTGAAGACACAAGCAAATGGAAATATATACCATGTTAAGAGACTGGAAGAATTTATATTGTTCAAATATCCATACTACCAAAACAATTTACAGATTTAATGCAATCCCTATAAAAACACCAATAGCATTTTTTACAAAACTAGAACAAATAATCCTAAAATGTGTATGGAATCAAAAAAGACCTCAAGTAGTCAAAGAAATAATATTGAGAAATAAAAACAAAGCTGAAGGTATCACAGTCCCAGATTTCAAAATAAGATAGTATTCAAAGTATGGGGACTGGCACAAAAACACACACAGATCAGGAGAATAGGATAGAGAGCCCAAATATAAATCAGTGCTTATATGGTCAATTAATCTATGACAATGGAGGCAAGAATATAAAATGGGGAAAAGACAGGGATTTTTTTTTTTTTTTCAAAAAAGGTGTTGGGAAAACTGGACAGCTACCTGCAAAAAGAGACTAGACCACTTTCTTATAAACAAAAATAAACTCAATTGGATTAAATACCTAAGTGTAAAACTTGAAACCATAAAACTCATAAAAAAATACAGGCAGTTGGCCATTGGTCTTAGCTATATTTTTATGGATGTCTCCTCAGGAAAAGCAAACAAAAGCAGAAATAAACTATCAGGAACACATCAAAATACAAAAGCTTTTGCACAGGAAAAGAAACAATCAATGAAATGAAAAGGCATTAAATGGGAGAAGATATTTGCAAGGACATATCTGGTAAGTGTTAATATCTTAAATACATAAAAACAACAACAACAACAACACCTTAGACAACACCAAAACCCCAAAAGATCTCATTAAAAAATGGGCAGAAGATCTGTGACATTATTTTTTATGTAAATACAAAGGTGAAAGTCTCGATTTCAATGGACACATGCTATTAGGATCTTAATAGGAATAATATTGGATTTGTAGATTAATTGACATCTTTATAACAGTGAGCCTTCCTATGAATACACATTTGAAACCATCTCACTTATTCAGGTCCTTTAGTTTCTTCAATAGATTGCATCATCTTGTTTAAAAACATTTTGCTTACATTTTATCTGATTAATTTCTAAGTACAGTTTAGTTGATTCTTTAAATGATTTCATTATTTATTTATTTATAGAGCACAAGGTTGGGAGGGGTAGAGAGAGAGAATCTCAAGCAGATTCCACACTGAGCATGGAGCCCAATGTGGGGCTCTATCTCACAACCCTGAGATGGTGATCCGAGCTAAAATCAAGAGTTGGGTGCTTGACTAACTGAACCACCCAGGCACCTCCAGTTTGGTTAATATTTTGAATAATACTTTTTTTTTAAATCAACATATAATGTATTATTTGCCCCAGGGGTACATGTATGTGAATCATCAGGCTTACACATTTCACAGCACTTACCATAGCACGTACTCTCCCCAATGTCCATGACCCAGCCACCCCATCCCTACTCCCCCTACCCACCAGCAACCCTCAGTTTGTTAAGTGAGTTTAGGAGTCTCTTATGGTTTGTCTCCCTCCTGATCCCATCTTGTTTCATTTCCCTCCAACAGCCCCCATGACCCCCTGCCCTGCCTCTCAAATTCTTCATATCAGAGAGATCATATGATAATTGTCTTTCTCTGATTGACTTATTTCACTTAGCATAATACCCTCTAGTACCATCCACGTCATTGCAAATGGCAAGATTTCATTTCTCTTCATGGCTGCATAGTATTCCATTGTATATATACATACACCACATCTTCTTTATCCATTGAATAGTACTTTTTTTACAATTACATTTTCTTCCTTTGTACTCTTGGTAGACATATAATAAATATTTATAGGCTGACTTTATATGGCAATCCTGATGAATTCCTTGATTAGTTCTAATGGATTAAGATTCTACCAGGTATTTAAATTATATTATCTTTACATAAAGTGATGTAGCTTATTCTGTTATCTTATTTTCTTTACCAACAGTCAAATGTTTAAAATTTTTAAAGATTTAGATTATTTTCTTCTATTTTCACGTTGCTTAAGATTATTTTGTTACTGTGAATGGGTGTTGAATTTTACTGAATTATTTTTATATATCTATTGAGATACTTGTATAATTAATCCTCATAAATATGTTAATGTGGATTTACATTCATATGTTTTTAAATGTTAAACCACTTTTCTGTTTCTTCAAAGGATCTTCCTTGGTATTTTTTAAATTAATTAATTTGACATGATAATTTATTTACTAATTTGCTACTAGGGTTTAAATTAGAAAATAAACAATTGTTGCTTTTTTAAAAAACAAACTGATTTTGAAGGATAACAAACATACAGAAAATTATACAAATTATTAGTGTACACATCCTACTGAAATTTTACAAAGGAAAGCACTCATGCAGACACCATCCTGTCGGAGAAACAGAACATTTCTCTAACCTCACAAGCTCCTGTTGTTTTCCACTCCATTCACTAGCCCCCTCAAGGGTAACTGCTGTGATTATTTTTAACATCATGTATGTTTTGCCTTCTTTTACTAACCTAATAAAAATAGAGCTACAGTGTATGTTTTATTTCATGCCTGGTTTCCATTAGTCACTCTTATATTTCTATGATTCATTCATCGCCATACTTTGGAGACTTAATTTGTTCACTCTTATTTGTTGTATAAATATACATTGAGTATTTCTATTTATTTATTCATTTTATTATAATAAACACTTTAATTGTATGTAGTTTATAGGCATTATTAACAATATGAATATGACTGCTGTATTGTCTATTTTTTCAATTTCAGTTAAAAATTTATACAGTTACATGCACAGATGTTAAGCATATTATTCAAATAGTTTTGACAAATGGATATCTCATTTGGCTAATACTCTAATTCTCATATAGAATATTTTCATCACTCCTGAAAACTCTTTGTATTCCCCCTCCTTATGGGCAGCCACTGTTCTGATATCTTTCAATACAGATAATTTTCATCTTCATTTGAATCTCATATAATTGAAATTAGAGTAGGTACTCTTGTGTCTGATTCCTTTCATTCATCATGTTTTTGAGGTTCATTCATATGTTTACCTATGTACTGCTTTTTTTTTTTCCCACTTCTGAGTAGTTCCCATTGTATGAATATACCTCAATCTGGTTATTGATTCTTTCTCGAAGTGTATTTGGGTTGTTCTTTTTTTGACAATTATGAAACAAGCCACTACCAAAATTGTGGGGGTGTGTGTGTGTCTGTGTGATTTTTGTGGAAATGTGCTCTTATTACCTTGAGTAAATTTACAAAGGGGAATATCTGGGTTGAAGGACAACCCAGATATTTAATTAAAAATAATTAATTGAAATATTTTATTGCTAAAAAAGGCAAACCATCATCTGAGCTCTCAGTGAGTCAGAGTCTCTTTGCTGGTGGAGAGTCTTGAATCAAGGTGATGTCTGTTGACTAATCAGGGTGGTGATTGCTGAAGGTTGAGGGTGGCTGTGGAAGTTTCTTAAAACAACAATGAAGTTTGCCACATATATTGACTCCTCCTTTCCAAGTGATTGCTCTGTAACATCTGATGCTGTTTGATAGCATTTTACCCACCATAGAACTTCTTTCAAAGACATTGGCGTCAATCCTTTCAAACCCTGCCACTGCCTTATCAACTAAGTTTATGTAATATTCTAAGTCCTTTGCTGTCATTTCAACAACCTTCATAACATACTTATCAGGAGTAGGTTCCATCTCAAGAAATGCTCGGCTATAAGAAGCAACTGCTCCTTCATTAAAGTTTTATCATGAGATGGCAGCAATTCACTCATATCTTCAGGATCCACTTCTAACTCTAGATTCTCTTGCTATCTCTATCACATCTGCAGTTGTTTACTCTGGTGAAGTCTTGAATCCCTCAAAGTCATCCATGAGGGCTAAAATCAACTTCTTCCAAAACCCTGTTAATGTTGATGTTTTAACTTCTTCCGTTGAATCATAGATGTCCTTAGTGATATATAGAATGATGTATCCTTTCTAGAAGTTTTTCAGTTTACTTTGCCCAGATCCAACAGAAATCACTACCTATGGCAGCTATAACCTTAGGAAATGTATTTTTTAAAAGATTTTATTTATTTATTTATTTATTTATTTATTTATTTATTTATTTAACAGAAAGAGATCACAAGTAGGCAGAGAGGCAGGCAGAGAGAGCGAGAAGCAGGCTCCCTCTTGAGCAGAGAGCCCAATGTGGGGCTCGATTCCAGGACCCTGAGATCATGACCTGAGCCGAAGGCAGAGGCTTTAACCCACTGAGCCACCCAGGTGCCCTATTTTTTTTAATAAGACGTAAACGTTGAAGTTATTCCTTGATCCATGGGCTGCAGATTGAATGTTGGGTTAAGAGGCATGCCAACATTAATCTTATACACCACTATCAGACCTCTTGGGTGACTAGGTACATCATCAATGAGCAGTAATATTTTCAAGGAATCTTTTCTTCCTGAGCAGTAGGTTTCAACGGTGGGATGAAAATATTTAGTAAACCATGTTTTAAACAGACGTGCTATCATCCAGGCTTTGTTGTTCCATTTACAGACGATAGGCAGAGTAGATTTAGCAGAATTCCTAAGGGCCCCAGGATTTTCATCACGGTCACTGAGCGTTGGCTTCAGTGTAAAAGCCCTCAACTGCATTAGCCCCTAATAAAAGAGTCAATCTGTCCTTTGAAGTTTTAAAGTGAGGCATTGACCTCTCCTCTCTAGCTATGGAAGTCCTAGATGGCATCTTCTTCCAATAGAATTTTGTTTAGCCTACTTTTGAAAATATGTTGTTTAGTGTAGCCACATGCATTAATGAGCTCAGTTGGATCTTCTGGAGAGCTTGCTGTATCTCCTACATCAGCACTTGCCACTTCATGTTGCACTGTCATGTTATAAAGATGAATTCTTTCCTTAAACCTCATGAAGCAGTCTTATATGGGCATGATTTTGTCACTCCCCCAAAAAAATTACAGTAGTAATACAGCACAGATCACTGATCACAGATCACCACAGCAAATGTAATAATACTTAAAAAGTTAGAAATATTGGGAAAATTACCAAAATGTGACCCAGAGACATAAAGTGAGCATATGCTGTTGGTAAAATGGCACAGATAATCTTGCTCCACACAGCGTTGTATAACCTTCAGTCTATACAAAAAACACAGTATCTTCAAAGCTTAATAAAGTGAAGAACAGTAAAAGGAGGCACACTTGTAACAGCTTTATTGGGAAATAATTGGCATACAATAAACACTTCACATTTTTGAAATGTACAATTTGATAAGCTTTGATACACTGATACACTTACGAAACAACAGCCAGATGTATCACCCCTGAAAGTTTCTTCCTTTACCTCTTCATTTCTCCTCTCTTGTCCCTCCCTGCCTTCCCACCTCCTCCACAGGTAGCCACAGATCTGCTTTTTGGTACTATCTATCGGTTCATGTGACTTAGAGTTCTGTATGAATGGAATCATACAATGTGCATTTTAAAAAATCCTCCTTTGTCTTAGCCTAATTATTTTGAGATTCATCTATGTTATTGTGTGTATCAGTAGATCAGTCCTTTAGATTGCTCAGTAGTAGTCTATTGTAAAAGAATATCATAGTTTGTTTAACCAGTAAGCTATGGATGGGCATTTGGTTTGCTTCTAGTTTTTGGCCACAGAAGATAAAGTCACTATGATCATTCACACAGAAGTCTTTGCATGAATATATGCTTTAATTTTTCCTGGATAAATACTTAGGAGTGGAATAGTGGGATCCCACTGAAGATACACACCAAACATCTTAAGAACATTTGAGTTCTTTTCAAAAATGTTTATAATATTTGATATTCCTATGAGCAGTTGATGAGAGTTTTGGTTCTTCCAAATCCTTGTCAACATGAGGGTTAGCCACTCTAATAGATGTCCAGTGGTATCTCATTTGTGGTTTTAATTCACATCTCTATAATACTAGGGATGTTTAACACTTTTCCTGTGCTTGTTTGTCATCTGAATATTGTCCTTTATGAGAAGTATTTTATTTTTTTGTCTTTTGCCTTTTTTAAAAAATTTGGCTCTTTGTTCTTTTTATTGGAAAACTGTACTTAGAAGCCCAGATCTAAGTATTTAATATATCTGCTGTTATTGATCTGTTGTTACTTCCCATGCACCTCAGTGGGCAGTTGGGGAGTTGGGGATTTAATGCAATACATATGTACACCTACACATTTATACACGGTGAACACATTTATATCTGAGTGTTTATCTGTATGTGTTGAAAACCATGATTTCATAAAGGTATCTTTAATTCTAATCCAACTGCTAGGAGTCATTCTAGGTTTCTCTCTCTCCTTCTCTCTCATTCTCTCTTTTTTACTTTCTGTATCTTTAACTTCATTCCTCAATATTGAGAAGTCTGGATCCCATTACCCTTAACATATTTACTTACTTCCAGTTTCTTTGTATGGAAACAGTCCCCTCCTCACTGTCATTGTCCTCCTCTCCTCCATTCCACTTGGGTTCTGACCCATATAAGAGATGCCTCTTCCCCGGTGATCTCCATAACCAACTCAGGCATCAACACATATCCCACTATGACATGGATTACAGGCCAGAATGTACAACCTCACCATTGGACTCACTCCTTATAGGCTCAAGCTCTGACATCCTGCCTTGGGACATTACCTCGACTCCCCGTCTCTTCCCTCAAGTGAGGATACCAGTATTGCTTGGCCCCATCTGATAGTTTTCAGAGGAAACAAGTTCAGAAAGCATAGTAAAAGGAAACTAGGAGAAGAGATGGCAAGAGGAAGTGAAAGAGGAAGAAATTCACCTCACATTTAAGATAAAAATTTGTATAAGGCCAATTGACACTTAAGTTCTGTTGTTGCTTCTTTCTTTCTTTCTTTCTTTCTTTCTTTCTTTCTTTCTTTCTTTCTTTCTTTCTTTCTTTCTTTCTTTCTTTCTTTCTTTCTTTCTTCCTTCCTTCCTTCCTTCCTTCCTTCCTTCCTTTCTTTCTTTCTTTCTTTCAATATTTTATTTACTCATTTGACCGAAAGAGAGATCACAAGGAGGCAGAGAGGCAGGCAGAGAGAGGGGGAGGCAGGCTCCCCGCTGAGCAGAGAGCCCGATGCAGGGCTGGATCCCAGGACCCTGAGACCATGACCTGAGCCGAAGGCAGAAGCTTAACCCACTGAGCCACCCAGGCGCCCCTGTTGTTGCTTCTTTCTAATAATTGTGTCAGGTTCTAGTTTCATTATCGTTCAGTTCAAAATAGTTTCTAATTTTCCTTGTGATTTCTTCTTTGAAAATTCAAATATTTATATGCGTTTGATTTATAAATATATTTATAAACAATTTATGGATATTTCAGAGGTTTCTGAATATGATATTACTATAAATTGCCAATTTTATTACACTCTGGTCAAGAACATATTCTGTATTGGGGCACCTGGGTGGTTCAGTGGTGTAAGCATCTGCTCAGGTCATGATCTGAGGGTCCTGGGATAAAGCCCCACATCAGGCTCTGCTTCTCCCTCTCCTTCTGCCCTTCTCTCTCCTCTCATGCTCTCTCTCTCAAATAAATAAATAAAATATTTAAAAAAACATATTCTGTATTATTTCTTCAGTTCAAAACTTACTAAATGTATGTTATAGCCCAACATGTTATCTGTATGAGGGAAGATTTCAAGTGCTCTTGGATACAATGTAATTCAGCACTTTCTAAGTGTAATGTTCTATAAATATCAATTAGACAAAGTTGGAGGATAGTACTGTCCACATCTTCTCTCTTTATTTATTATCGTGATCTACCTATCTAGTGTTGGGAGATGTGAAATACTAAAATTTCCAATTATAATTGTGGATTTGTTTAATTCTTCCATCACTATATAGGTTTTTGTTACTGTTTTGTTTTCTTTTGTGTTTTTCCTTCAGGTAGTTTGAGGCTCTGCTATTAAATACAGACATATTTAAGATTGTCATGTTTTATTGTGAAATTGACCCACTTTCATAATGCAGTGTTCCAATTTATCTTTGGCAATACTCCTTGTCTTAGAATGTATTTTGTCTGAATTAACTGCTTTAGCTTAGTGCCTGCATTTTATATCATATTCTGGCATTTCATTTGCAACCTATTTAAAGACAGAGATATATTTGGTCTTTGGTTTTAATCTTACAATATTTATCTTTTAATTAAAGTGCTTATTTTTAAGATTTCATGCAATTACTGATATGCTTTAAGTCTACCATCATTCTATTTTCTCTTTTTTCCATCTGTTTTGCTGTTCTTTTTTTAGTTGTTTTTCCCATGTCTTGTTTTTGTTTTTGTTTTTGTTTTTTGGATTCTAATCCTAGGTTTCTTCAACACAATCTTTTTACTCTACACAACAAAGTGCAAACACAACAGTGTCTACCATGTTGCCAAGTTCCAGAAACTCAAGACAGAAAATGTATAGTGCTGACTTCATAATAAAAGCCAAACAACCACGAATAAGAACAGTGACAGGAGAGTTGAGATGACTCCACAGAACTGGCTCTCAGCTGGCTCACAGATTTTAGACATAAAGGGAGATGTGGGGTGTGGGGGTGGTGCAGCGTGCATGGGTACATGTAAAGACAGAACCACTATGGCAACTAACATGGGGTGTTTGACCCTAGAGATCAGAAGAGGACTCAAGCAGGGGAGCAGGGCTGAGGCTAATAGAAATAACATCTGTGACAAGTGCACCCTTTCCTGAAAGTCCTGCAGCCCTTCACACTGGCCCCAGGTCATCTGTGGAATGGGAAAACGTGCTTCTAGCCTCCGTTTGCTCTGGAGTCCTGCAAGTCTAGCTGGCTTTGCCACTACACTGAGTCTCAGGAACAGGGAACATAGAACCTTTCTAGCAAGAAAACCGGAGGGGATCTTTCTAAGCATGACTTCAAACACCCCCACTTCTGCAGTGGGAGCTCAGCCCTGAATGGATTCTTAGGAAAGAAACAAAACTGAGTTGGATGGGATGTAAGTTATAGGGGCAGAGCTTCGGTGGTCCTCCATAAAGGGAGAGGTGGAGCTGGAGTTACTCCTGTGACTGTGGTGCTGGGGTGGGGTCAAGGTGGTGGGTGCACATGAGATCTGCATGGCAAGGGTACAACCTGATCCTCTTCTATGGGGAGATCCAGTGCTACAGTGGGGGGGGGGGCGTGGTGGTGGCAACATTCTCCTGGGAAGGCTGAATTGCCCTGGGAGTGGACAAGGCCAGAGGAATAGACACAGTGGTGGCAGTAATCTCCTCGCCACAGACTTGTCTTGCATCCAGGAGCTTCTGTGTCTCCTTGGATTCATCTGGATTCTCAAACTCCCTATATTCATAACTGTTGCACAGATGGGAGTGCATCTTTTCTACAACCATGCCAGATCATTTTCCCATAGGTAAAGAATATCCCCATGATGTGATCCTTGCTCACACTCCTGGTGAATCTCCCAATGTACACTTTGGTGTGGTTAGAGGAAACACTCCACCTTTTCTTTTCCTTTGGGGTGATTTAGATTTGAACTGTGAACCTCACCTGTGTCACCTCTACACCAAGAAATACTGGGAAAACTGGAGGAGTTATGGAATGTGCTGGACTAGCCCAGTGCCCAGGGAGGAAGAGCTAGAGCCACTGCTGGAGAGCTGCTGGAGCCCGAGCAGCAGGCAGAGCTGGAAACCTGTTACTGCTGCCACCACTGGAAGTGCTGTGCCTCTTTCTTTTATCCTTGCTGCGACAATTCTCGCTGGACTCCTTGGTGCTCCATTTATCTTTAGAGCAATCCTTAGATTTCTCAGAAGAGCAGCCTTTCCATTCAGTAGAAGGGGCCTTAGTGCTGGACTTTTTCCATTATTATTGTTGTTGTTATTATTATTACTACTTCTACCAAGGTCTTCTTTTTCACTCCTTATAAATCCCTTCTCCCTTTCTGGGGTGCTCCAAGCAGTAATGGTGGCCTCACCTTTCTGAATTCTCACTTCTAACTCCAGTCCGATAAAGGATACCTAACTGATCACCATTCATGCCAAAGGGCAGCAACTCTCCAGTCCAGGTGCTGGGCTGGAAGTGCTTCCAGGGCAGGGCTGGCATTGCAGACATGGGTCTCCAGTCTGGGCAGAGGCCCCAGTGCAGGGGACAAGCTCCTGGCTGCCCCAAGTCTCAGTGCCTGGCGGGGCTGCAGCAGAACAGACAAAGCCAAGGTGTCCCACCTCTTGCCGGGACAATTATCAATTCATCCCTGTTTTCTTTTTGCTCCTTCCATCTTTTGGTTACTTGAATATTTTTAGTATTCCTTTCCATTTAATATTTCATTTTGTTGTCCATACTTGTTTGTGTAGGTATTATTTTAAAGTACTCATTCAAATGTTTACAAGAAACAGTCTTATTATAAGTGGCAACCTTAATTATAGTGTATTTAAAATTAATATCTATTCTTATATTAGTTAGTTATTTTGGCATAACAAATTGCTCCAAAACTTAGCATTTTAAAATAATACATTTTTATTATCTTACGATTTCTGTGGATAAGGCAACTGGGCATATCTTGGATTGTTCCATTGCTTCACAGTCTCCCATGAAGTTTTATTATGTTGTTATTGGGGGCTGGAGTCATCTCTGTGAGGTAGGGGAGCTGAAGGGAATCCATTTTTAGAAAGACTTCCTGTCTGTTCTTTTTCCACTAAGTCTCATTTACTCATATTCTATATTTTAACTCTGAATAAGTCAAAGAAACTATATTCCCTTCAAGGAGGGAGCAAGAAAGTGAATCATTCTCGGAGTTTTGTCTTAGGACCTAAACACCAGATAGCATCTAAGAAGAGCCAGATCCCAGATGCATTCCCATACCTTAGCTTTGACAAACCTCCACTGACACTGGCATCAATACCTTCAGTGATTTATGGAATAACACCTACTGTTAGTTCCCTGTCATCTGCTTCTAACTAAATTCTACCCTGGATTCCTAAAGTAACATGTACTCTAGACCCTTTTCCAATATACATCTATAATCCCAAGCAATGACTAAACTCATTTTCCTTTCCATTCTGAGTTTTCCAGACACTTCTTCTGCTATTCTCTACCTGTCACTTATGCTATTTAATAAACTCATTCACATTCTTTAGCTTGTGTTTGATTTCTATCTTGTGTGAGGCCAAGGACTCTCTTAGCTGGTCCTGCAGGAACCCCCTCTGTGTCCTGGGAACCAAACTGCTTGTATCATCAAAGCCAGATGGGAGAAGGATCATCCTGCAAACTCACATGGTTGTGGGCTGGCTTCATATTCTTGCAGGGTGTTGGACTTTGAGCTTCCTTCTTCATTCACCACTGGCCAAAGATCTCATTCGAATTCCCTCAGCTTTTGCTATGTAAATGTCTCAAATGTGACAGTTTGTTTTTTCAGGGGGCAAGTCAAGAAGATGCAGTAGAGGAAAGAGAAGGAAAAACAGAGAGAGAGAGAAGGAGGAGATGAAGTTACCATCATTTATGACATAATCTTGGAAATGATTAGATTTTACAATATCACATTCATTGGAAATGAGTCACTAGGTCCGGTTCATATTCATGGAGTGAGATTATACAAATGCATGAGTACTAGGAGATGGGGATCATTGCGAGCCATTTTACAATGCTACCAACAACTGCCTCTGTCTTTAAATATAAGAATGTGACAACAGCACAATTTCCTTTATTATTTTTCCAAAACTTGTGCTATTTTAGTCATGTATTTTAATAATAGCTATATAAATTTCTCAGTGTGGTACAAAAACCAAGTATTCAGTATATATATATACACATTTTGTTGTATTTTGTTTGGATAGGAAATAAATAATTGATAGATTATCCTGACCACATAGACTTTGTTATTTTCTTTGTTAGGTCTAGACGATGTCAGCTTTCCCTTTATCCTTAGAGCATAACACTTCTTGTAGGTTATGCTCCTTTACTTTTCTTTTTTAAAAAAGATTTATTTATTTATTTATTTATTATTTATTTATTTATTTATTTAAGAGAGAGAACAAGAGAGAAAAAGCATGAAATTGAGAGGAGGGGCAGAGGGATGGGGAGAGGGAGAGAGAATCTCCAGCAGACTCCCTGATGAGTGCTGAGTCTGATGGGAGGTTTGATCTCATGACTCTGAGTTGTACTCAGACGTTAAGAGTTGTACTCTTAGCCTACTGAGCTATAAAGGCTACTGAGCTATCAAGGTGTCCCTCTTTTATCTTTCCTGCTGTTCAACTGATGCTTGAAATGCATTTGAATGTGTTTCTACCTTGGTTTGGCTTAAATCCTAACATCTATGAGCATGTGAGTATTTGCGATCTCCATTTTGCTCCCAAATCCTTAGAAGCTACACTTTACTTAGGTTAGTAGAATCTTGTACAGAAAATTTGCCACTGAGCCCTTGATCAAGGAACTGTGAGGAACCAACACGCAGACCTCCGGGGCTCTTCCTATGTGCATCTCCCTCCTACTCAGTACTCTGCCCCTCAAATTTAGTCTATGCCAATAGCTCTAAACTGATGTCTGCCCATTAATCTCACTGAGACTTCCATCTCCTCCTCCTCCTCCTCCTTCTTATTCTTCTTTTTCTTCTTCTTCTTCTTCTTCTTCTTCTTCTTCTTCTTCTTCTTCTTCTCCTTTAAAAATCTATTTATCTGAGAGACAGATGGACAGAACATGAGCAGGAGGGGCAGAGGGAGAAGAGAGACAATCTCAAGTAGACTCCATGCCGAGCATGGAGCCTGGCTCAGGGCTCGATCTCAGGATTCTGAGATCAAGACCTAAGCCCAAACCAGGAGTCCAGTCCTTAACCAACTCTGTCACCCAGGCTTCCATGCTCCTCTTAGGCTCAATTTCTCTTAACTATTGTCCAGAAATTGCCCCCAGGTGGACAGCTTGAATCAATATGTTGCCAATCTGAGTATTTTCTTCACTCAAGGATTAGTCCTGCACTGCTTATCATCTAATGTCTGAAAATGGGTGTTCCAATTCTTATTTGTTTTTTGTTTATGGTAAAGTATAGCAAAACTGGTAATATTTCATCACTGACAGAAGCTCAAGTGAATTTTTTCTAGTTTCAATATCAAAGTTCTATTAATTTCATAAGATAAAGCAGATAGCTTTCCCTTATTTCCTACAAGTCTCTTTCTTTTCTTTTTCTTCTTCTTCATGTGTGTGTATAAATATAGGGGTTGAAGTACTTGAGTGGTTCAGTCAGTTGAACACCTGACTCTGTTTGATCTCACCTGACTCAGGTCATGATCTCAGGATTGTGAGATTATACCCTTCATTGGGCTCCTCACTCAGCGGGGGGTCTGTTTGAGATTCTCTCTCTCTTCCTCTGCCCTTCCCCACCAAGTGCAATCCCTCAATCTCTATCTCTAAAATAAATAAATATTTAATAAATAAATAAATATAGGGGTTATGCATTCTTTATTTTTATAAAATTCATCTATAACAATTTTAATCTGGTAATTTTTGCTGTAGAAATTTTTATTATAGAGTCAAGTTCTCTATAATTATTATCCTTTTTAGATCTTAAATATAATTTAAGGCATTTATGCTATTGACAATGTTTTCCCAAGATTGTTTTATTGTCTAAGTTTTGAAAATTGTAAACACAATATTGTTTAAAGGATTTTCTTTTATGGGGTTTGGCTGTGAAAAGAAAATAATATTAAGTAACTGTTGAAGCATGTTAATAAATTTAACTTTTATTTAGAACAAATGCATATGAAAATATACAGGGCTGACACTCCTAATTTGTATAGATATTTCCTATTCAAACATGACCTCAGACAATGGAAGACCTCTCTGTAATGTCATCTTTGAAAACCACTAAACTCCTTGGGCACCTGAATGGTGCAGATGATCGAGTTTTGGCTTTAGTTTGGGCTCTAGTTGGTGATCTCAGGATCATGGGATGGAGCCCCATGTAGGGCTCTGCGTTAACGAAGCGCCTACTTGGGACTCTCTCTCCCTCTCTCACTGTCCCTCCCCAACATGCTCTCTCTCTCTCTTTTAAAAAAATAAATATATCTTTTTTTTTAAAGATTTTATTTATTTATTTGACAGAGAGAGAGAGAGAGATCACAAGTAGGCAGAGAGGCAGGCAGAGAGAGAGGAGGAAGCAGGCTCCCTGCTGAGCAGAGATCCTGATGCGGGGCTCGATCCCAGGACCCTGAGATCATGACCTGAGCTGAAGGCAGAGGCTTTAACCCACTGAGCCACCCAGGCACCCCAAAAATAAATATATCTTTAAAAAATAAAGCCACTGAACTCCCACACATTATACTGTTATGCTTTCCTAGGGGTGCATTTCCTTGCTTTACATATATCATGAAATCTCTCCCAACACCACACAACCACTCCATCTCAGGTCGAATGTTTGTTATACTGAAAACATGTTATACCACAGAGACGTTAAAGTATTTTAAAAAAATAGAGTGGAAATATAATGTAAGTGGCCAATGGATATTTAAAATAAAATATAATTATTTATCGTGTTCTCAGTAGCAATTACTGTCAAAGTAAGTGTTTCAGGTTCAATTGATACCTGATTGATCCACTGATTGTGAGCAACGTAAGATTTCACTTTTTCCTGAATGCAAGTTTGACTTGGTTTTGTATTTCGAATGTCTTTTTGTTCTCTGCTTTTTAGTTCTTATTTCAAGCATTATTTAAAAATATTACTTTTTTTTTTTTCTTCAGTGTTTTAGATGTAGTGCAAATGGACTTCAGGCCCTCCAGTTCATCATTTCTGCAAGTCTTTTTTTTTTTTTTTTTTGATGAGCTAACAGGTCTATTTTATCACACTTTGGAAATTTATACTCAGCAACAAGAAACAAGCCAGTGTTTCATGTTCAGGCAGATTACAGTGTTTTTCCAACTTTGGGCTGGAGAGGGAGAGTAATTTGGCCTGGAAAGGGATCCAGCATCAACTCTGAATTCCAAAACATTTTCTTAATATCATCTAAATCAGGTATGGACAAGACTTCAGGTACAATTTATTTTTGCATCAACATTTCTCTCCATCTGTGAATCTGTAAAACTAGACAACTGGTTATCTGTTTCCAAGGCACAGTTCTGAGCCACAATGGATGACATTCTTATTCCAAAAGGGAGAAATTGGAAGAAAGGTGTCATGGGTCCCAAGAAAGTCTCAAACCTAGTGGGAAATTTCATTACATTTTGAAGCTTGCAAATAATCCTCCTTGGCCTCACACTCTATCGTTCAAGCCTACTGGTAATCCCAGTATAGCCAAAGAAAAAAGTCAGCAAAGTTTCACACTACAAGATCATGGGACAAAATGAGTGTATTTCTAAATACTAGTAATAGACAATCTAAAAATGTAATTAAGAAAATAATTTTATTTATAGCAACATCAAGATAATAAAATATTTGGAAATTAATTTAACCAAAGATGTACAAGTGTTGTACAGTAAAAGATTACAGAAAACATTACTGAAATAAAGTAGACTCAAGTAAATGGGATATACCACACATTCATGAATTGGGAGAATTGATCCTGTTGAATGACAGTACTCTTCAAAGTGATCTCCAAGTTCATATATCTAATAAAGTCTCAACAGCATTTTCTTGAGGGGGGGTGCACAATGGAAAAGCTACTCTTAAATTTCATATAGATTTTAAAAGGACAAGAATAGGGGCGCCTGGGTGGCTCAGTGGGTTAAAGCCTCTGCCTTCGGCTCAGGTCATGATCTCAGGGTCCTGGGATGGAGCCCCGCATCGGGCTCTCTGCTCAGCAGGGAGCCTGCTTCCCCCTGTCTCTCTGCCTGCTTGTGATCTCTCTCTCTGTGTCAAATAAATAAATAAAATCTTTAAAAAAAAAAAAAAAGGACATGAATAACCCAAACAATCTGGAAGAAGATTTACAAAGTTGAAAAACCTGCACTTCCTGATTGCCAAACTTAGTACAAAGCTACAGTAATTAAAGCAGTGTTGTACTGTCATAAGGCTATAAATATAGATCAAGGGAATATATCTGAATGCCTAGAAATAGAGTCTTCATGCAAAATAATGAATTTGGACCAATACATTACTCAATACACAAAAACTAACTCAAAATTTATCAAAGAACTAAATCTAATATATAAAATATATAAAACCCATAATGATAAAACACAAAATTAAATCTTCATGACCTTAGATCTAATGATTACATGTGACATTGAGAGCATGAGAAATATCAGCAACAAAATACATAGGTTGGACTTAATGAAGATTAAATTTTTGCTCACTAAAGGACACTATCAAGAGAAAGAAAAAAAATTCTACAAAGTGGGAGGAAATATTTGCAAATCATATATCTGATAAGCATGTGGTATCCAAAATATATGAGTAACTCTTATAATTCAATAAAAACAAGTCAAACAATCCAGTTCAGAAATATCCAAAGTTCTTGAAAAGACATTTTTCCAAAGAAGACATACAAATGCCAGTTAACAATCACATGAATAGATTGTCAATGTCATTAGTCACTATGGAAACACAAATAAAAACTATAGTAACGTACCATTTCAGACACAGTAGGATGGCTAGATTAAGAAAAGGGGGGTGTAGATAACATACTGTTGAGGATGTGGAGAAATTAAAACTGTTGTACATTGCTAATGAGAATATAAACTGGCATAGCCTGTGGAAACAGTTTGTTAGTTTCTCAATAATGTAAGAAAATAATTTTTAATAAATGGAAGTTCACTCTTGTGTATGTACTAGAAAGAATTGAAAACAGGTACTCAAACAAAAACTTGTACATATATGAATGTTCGTAGAAACACTACTCACAAAGGCAAAATTCACAAAACCCCGAACAATACAAATATCCATCAACCACTATGTTTATAAACAAAATGTAGTTTATCTATATCATGCAATATTATTCAGTCATAGAAATGACACACTGATACATGCTACAACATGGATTATCCTTGAAAATGTTATGCTAAGTAAAAAAAGCAAGACACGGAAAGGCCACAAATTGTATGATTTCATCATATGAAATATATGGAACAGGAAAGTTGATGGAGCTAGAAAGACTAGTATTTTCCACTGGCTGGGAATGGTGAGAACATGGAATGACTTCCTGATGAGTTCCTTTGGGAAACAACGTTCTGGAACTAGATACTACTAATAGTTGCACAGTATTTTGGAAGTACTTAATGCCAATGAATTATACTTATTGAATTATTGAAAAGGTTAAATGTGTATATACCACAAAGAAAAAAATGCATATGAAAAACTAAAACTAGTAAGTCCTCAGCATATTTCAAATTATCAGTACATGTCTAAATCTTTTGGTTAAATCACAAGTATGATTAGAAAATAATAATCAAATTATAAGCAACATAAGGTATTTAATATGGATTTAAAGCAATATTTAAAGGAAAATACACATCTCCAAATGCCAATATTAGAAAATAAGAAAAGTTTAAAACAACAAACAATATGGGGCACCTGAGCAGGTCATTAAGTTAAGGGCCTGACTTTGGCTCAGATCAAGATCTCAGGGTCCTAAGATCTAGCCCCACATTGGGCTTCCCGCTCAGTGGGGAGTCTGCTTCTCTGCCCCTCTGCCGCTCTCCATTCCTCTCCTCCCCACTCAAGCTCTCTCTTGCTCTCCTCTCTCAAATAAATAGATAAATAAAATATTTAAAACAAATAAACAAACAAAATAAAAAAAAAAACAACCTAAATTTCTATATCAAAAGCCAAGAAAAGGACAATGAATTAAATACAAAGGAAAAAAATAATAAAGGTAATACAAGAAATCAATAAAATGCATAATAGATAAATAGTAGAGAAAATGGATAAAGGCAAGATTGGTCCTTTGACAAAGAACTGAAACTGATGAATATTTAGCAAACCTCCTCAAGGAAAAAAAATAGAGAAACACCAAATTACCAATAGTAGAATGAAAGAAAGTACATCACTACAGATCTTCCAACATTATGCTAATATATTTGAAGATTATTTTTATGAAATGGAAAAATTCCCTGATCACAAGTAAAGGAAAAACACACAAAGAGAAATAAAAAAAAAATACAACATTTAAAAATTTTAAAATAATCTGATGTCAGAACTCAAATATTCCTCATTCCAAAATAGATGAGTACATTGATATTTTTTCTTCAAAATGTAAGTACGAAATAATTTCGGTCTATCAAAAACTCTGTAATAGATATACTGCTTAAATTTATTTTATGAGACTAGCATAACCTTGATACCAAAACCTTACAAAGACCTTACAAGAAAGGAAAAAAAAATATTGCCAGAAAATAAATGCAAAATAATTACAAATGTGAGCTATTTTGATGCAATGATATATTAAAAAAGAGATCATATTACCTAGAGAAAGCTTTTGTCAAGAATGCAAAGTGGTTTAACATTGAAATATTAATCAATTTAATGCAAAATGTGTAGAAGAGATAAACCTTAAGAATATTTCTTTTTTTTAAATTTTATTTATTATTATTTCAGAGAGAGAGAGCAGGGTGAGGAGAAGAGGGAAAAGGAGAGTGACAAGCAGAGTCCTCATTGAGCACAGAGCCTGATGGCGGCTCGATCTCAGGACCTGAGATCATGACCTGAGCTAAAATCAGGAATCAGACACTTACCCTACTGAGCCACCCAGGTGCCCCATGAATATTTCAATAGATGCATAAAATTCATTACCACATTCATAATAATATTTTATCAACTTAGGAATCGATGAAAGCTTCTGAAATTTGATAAAATGTAAAGAAAATAATGAAGAATAAAATCACAGGCATAATGAAATATCGAATATCATTTACATAGAGGCAAGGTGATAAGGGAAATCTGTGTTCTAAGGTGGCCCACCAATCCAGCAGGGGAATCCCCAGGGCCTTTCCGGGTTTTCCCTCCTGCCCCGCCTGCCCTGGGTGCAAGTGCCACAGATATGGAAGTAAAAGTGTATAAACTATTCCCTTTGTTCGTGCTCAGGGCTCAGACCTTGGCGGATCACTCTCCTCTGAGCCCAGTGGCCTTAAATAAACCTCCAATCCTCCAAGGTCAATGAGTGCCTATTGGTTCTTCCGTCAGGATCCAGTCCAGGTTCCCTAACAAGACTATTTCTATAAATACTTGTATTCGACACTTTGTGAGACATAATGAGAAAAAAACAAAAGAAAAATTATAAGGTGTAGAATGTTAAAAAAGGAAATTGTCATTATTGTAGATGATATAATTTTGTACATAGAAACAGCCGGCCCCCTGGAAAATTTCAAATAAGTTATTAGATGTAATAAATGAGTTTACCAAAAAGCTAATATACAAATGAGTTCAGTATAAAAGTAAATTATGTATCCATATGTCAGCAATGAAATTAAAAGTGAAATTTAAAAATATCTCACACAAATGGCATCAAGAAAAAAAATTGCAAGAATTTCACATAGAAAATATAAAATATTGCTGAAACTAATTTTCAAATAACTTAATAGAAAAGAATGTCATGTTTCTAGGTTGAAATTCTAAACGTTAAGGTAGCAAATTCCCCAAAATTTATCTGTAGCTTCATCAGAATTCTTTATAGAAATCTCACATTTTTTTTCAGCAATTGACAAATGATTCTACAGTTCATATGGAAATGTATATAATAAATATTAGCCAATGAAGTTTCATAAGAAAATAAAACTGGAAGCCTTATGCTACTAGATTTCAAGACATTATGAATTTACACTAATAAAATTATACTACTGATAAAAGAATAGGCAAATAGAGCAATGGAAAAATATAAATTAGAAATCAAGAAATTGATCTTGTATATGGATAATCATTTGCTGTACAACCAAGTCACCATTTCAATGTCAAGAGAAAAGAATATTCTTTTCAAAAACTTGTGCCAGATCAACTAGCTATCAAAAAAATAAAATAAAATAAAATGAAGGGAAAAGAAAAAAAAATCTTAACTGTAGCCTCATTCTCCAAACAAAACCATTCCCAGATTGATAATACAAATAAATATGACAGATTAAAAAAAATAAAATTTCTATAAATTAGAAAAAAAGCCAGAAATCATCTACATGACCATGGGGTGAATGAAATAATTTCTTTACCTGGACATAAGTAACACTAATCATCAAATAAAATATTTATAAATAGCACTGTATTAAATTTAAAATTTTGTTCATCAATCACACCATGAAGAAACTGAAAAAATAAACCATAAAATATATGTATAGTCATAATTTATGTATCAAAAAAAGGGTACTTTTTTTAGCCATAACCAAACCCAATATTTTTATTTTTTAACTAGTAATTAAATATACAAATATATTTTCACCTTATTGTAATAATGCAATACCCTAACATTTATTCAAGTGGATTATAATTATTATTTTTGCTAACCTAAGCATATTTTGGTGTGCCTTACTAGAATATTTATGTGATTTACACTCAGAATTATTATTATTATTGAAGTATAGTTGACATACAATGTTATATTAGTTTCAGGTGTACAACATAGTGATTTGACAAATCTATACATTACTCAGTGCTCACCATAAGTGCAGTCACCATTTGTCACCATAGAGTGTTATGCTATTATTAATTATATTCCCTATGCAGTATTTTTCGTCTCTATGACTTAACTTACTTTAGAACTGGACGTTTGTACCTCTTAATACCCACTACCTATTTCCCCATCCCCACAGCCACTTCCGCCCTGGTAACCACCAGTTTATTCACTGTATTTATGAGCCCATTTCTGGTTTTGTTTGTTTGCTTGTTCATTTATTTTTGTTTTCAGATTCCACATATAAGTGAAATAGTATAGTATTTATCCTTCTTTTAGTTTACTTAGAGTAACACTATCCAGGTCCATTCATGTTGGTGCAAGATTTCATTTTTCTTGGGACACCTGGGGGGCTCAGTTGGTTAAGCATCTGCCTCCGGTTCAGGTCATGATCCCAGGGTCCTGGAATCAAGTCCTGCATCAGGTTCCTTGCTCAGCAGGGGGCCTGCTTCTCCCTCTCCCTCTGCTGCTTCCCCTGCTTGTGCTTGCTCTCTCTCTGTCAAATTAAAAGAAAAAAAGATATCATTCTTTTATATATACACACCACATCTTCTATTTATATTGTATTGTATATATCATATATTTATGTACCACATGCATCTATTAGTGAACACTTGGGTTGTTTCCATATCTTAGCTATTGCAAATAATTAAGATAAGGTGCATATATCTTTTTGAATTACTGTTTCAGTTTCTTTGTGTAAATACCCTGTAGCTGAATTATTGGATCATATGGTATTTCTATTTCAATTTTTTGAGAAACCTCCATGTTGTTTTCCATAGTGGCTGCATCAGTTTACATTCCCACCAACAGTATACAAGGATTCCCTTTTCTCCACATTCTTGCCAACACTGGTTATTTCTTGCCTTTTTTTATACTAGCCATTCTAACAAGTCAGAAGTGATATCTCATTGTGGCTTTGATTTGTGTTTCAAAAAAGGACAATTTTTAATATTTGATGTAAAAATTATAACACATCTATAAGAAATATAAACAGAAATATTTAAATAAATGGACAGAAGACTTAAGCAAGCCACCCACAAAAGTCAATATTCAAATAGATAGTATATGATAGCATTTTGCAACTACTAGAATGGCTAAATTTAAAACACAAGCAAACAAAACCCTGCTTGATATCCCAATTAAAAAAAAAAAAGAAAATGGATAGTATCCAAGATTGGTAAGAATGTGAAGCAGTTAGAAACTTCATTTAATATATAGCTTGCCTCTGTGGAATACATTTTACATAGAATACATTTTAGAAATATATTTTAAAATTAATATTACCTTATTACCAGCCATTCTACTCTTAGGAATATATGAGAATAAATAACCACTTGTGT
Organism: Potos flavus; assembly: GCA_028534135.1. NCBI lineage: Eukaryota > Metazoa > Chordata > Mammalia > Carnivora > Procyonidae > Potos > Potos flavus. The sequence continues at coordinate 76,523,196 of CM052883.1, forward strand.
CCACCAAAAGACCTGAACAAGAATTTTTATAGCCCTTTTACTTATAATAACCAACAAACTATAAATAACCTAAAAGTCCATCAATAGGCAGGTGCATAAATTGTGGTATATCTCTAAAATGAAATGCTACCTAGACTTGAGAAATAATGAACCAGTCCACATACAAGAGCATAGACAAATCTTGCAGACATCATTCTAACTGTAATAATTCAGACACAAAAGAGTACTTATTGTGTAATTCCTTGATAAGATGTTTAAAAACAAGTAATCAGTAACAATGGTGATGCAAGAATAGCAGTGACATTTGTGTTATGCCTGGAGGAAATTATGGACTCTTAGAGGGCCTTCATAGTGCTGGAAATCATCTAGATTTTAATCTGAGTTGAATTTACATAATTTTTATTAATATGTACAAATTATTGAGTTGCACAGTGGAGATTTGCGTACTGCACTGCATGTGTTTTACATTAATAAAAGCATATCAAATATCCACACAGAAAAATGGTACATTTAAATAAGAAAATGTATTTAACAGACACCCATTAAGCATATAAGAATTGCTGGCTACATAGTGAGAGGAGTAGAGTATAGGATACAAGGGAACAAACAACACAGGAAAGGAGAAACCTAGAAAACAATGAACTTGGATTATATGGTTTATAGATAAGTAGATAGATAGATTTTATATATCTACATATAATTTATTAATTTTTTTTAAACTTTTTTTTCATCAAAGACACCATGAAGAAACTTAAAAGATAAACCATAAAATATATGTAGCCTCTGGATTGAGGCTAGATGAATCGGTATATATATATAATGTATATATACATATTCTCCCTCCCATTTTATTTAATTCTTCAGTTTAAGGTTTATAATTCTGTAACTTACTTTTTGAAAAATACTTTAATTACCTATATCTTCTTTGTCCCTCAGACTGGAATGTTAGATTCTTAAGGACAATAACTATGTCACATTTAATTTATTGCATGCATGACACAAGGTTTACTACAATTTAAGAAATCAATACATGTCAACTGTTATACTTTAGTTATAATTCTAGTTAAACATGCATTGGCTATCCTCAAATTTATTGTAAGTACTTTAAAAGCCAGAATAATATGTTAAGCTTTTTAGCAGCCAGTACCAGATCTTATTCTTTTAAGAGATAAATAAATTGTCCTGAATGACATATTTCTATACATTCCATGGTACAACTCACTATCATAGCTAATGAAACTGATGTGATGTCATTTGATTGTAACTGCAGGGAACTGGAATTTAAAAAGATTTATCCTTAAGGCGTGATTTCATTAAGGACATTGTTGAACCACACACTCCATTAGGAGTTATAAGTTAGGAATGCGGATGTGCTCCCTGTGCTTCTCATCAGAGATAAGGGCAGAAGTGATTCAGTGGTCCCAGGAATGTGATCCCAGCGATGGTCAAGTGGTTGGAATGGGGCCTTGATGCAGTATTCCCTCAGAAGGCTCTTTCTACGCTGACCAGGTCTTGTAACATACTGAGCATGTGCAAACCCTCTGCTTTTCAGAATTAAGACTCTCAATCAGCCAGGGTAGATAAGCCAATTGGCTTCACACCCTGGAGATTGTGATTGTTCCAGCTGGCTAAGCACCAAGTGTTCAGGGACAAGATGACCAGGTTTCCTTTGAGAAATCAGACACTGATAGCTCTCAACTGGCTCAGTAACTGATGGAAAACTTGCTACCAATCTTTGGACTGTGGCTGTGTGACAATCTTATGGTCCTGGAAAAATAAAAAATAAAAAAATAAAATAAAGAATGCAACCATAAATAGAATTATCCCTGTCTTCAAAGAGCTATATATCATTTTATTTGGGAGTGAGATATTGACAAGTAAACAAATAATCAGAAAATGATAGTATATTGTAAAATAGAGGTAGGAACACATTTCCAGGAGAACAAGTGTGGTTCATTTAACCCAAGGGGGTAGAGGAGTGTCAACCAAGAAATGCTTCCTAGGGATATTGATATGTTAGCTGAATTTGGGAGGGTTGCTCAGAGTTTGCCAATTAAATAGGAGTTTGTGCCTTTCAAGCATTGGAAAGTTACCTTCAAAGACATAAAGGTGAGAAAGAATGCATGGTACTTTTAGCAACGTGCTAAGAAAAAAGTTTTAAGTTTGATGTGCAAGGTGAAGGAGGGAGATGGGCTGCAAAGTTAGACAGAAATGAGATCCAGATGGGCTATGTGTCATCTAAAAATGTTGAACTATATCCTGAAGGAGAATTTTTATGTGTTTAATTGTACGATTTCACAAAGTCTCATGAGGCCCCACTCTTCAAGTCCCATAGGCCAGATCTCCAATCCTTACTAGTCAGCATTCCTTAATGGAAGTATTTATGTAGCCTTTGGATTTTACTCAGTTCTTTGTAGTTTGCCAGAGGGAATGAGGCAGTATAGTTTTTTTCAGGATAAAATGCCAGATATGCAGTTCAAGTTCATAGCAAATGTTCCATTTGGAATCTCAGCAAAGAGAAACCATTCCTATGGGAGGCCTTGCCTAAGAAGATGCTAATCTGATACATTTAAAGAGGGGCAAAGGAGAAAAGAAGAGCCTCATTTTAGGTTCAACAATGAGTGACTCTGAGAGGACAGAACTGAACCCCAGCAAAGCCAATAAGCTTCTGATATTAAAGTCCCTTACCCAGAAACCCAAATGCTCTAACTCCCAGTTCAAGCAGCCTCACCCAGCTGCTTCTGTTTTGTACACTGGCTTCATTACAGCATTCTTACAGGAGCGCAAAACTGTTGGGAGTTTCCTTCATGACTGACTTTCAACATTAACCGATAGGTTATCAAATTGAATAACTTAAGGACCAGAAAATGCCTTTAGGTTATCATCTCACCTGAAGTGTGCACCATAAAATATAAACAATCAGCCTTTATACATGACTGCACCCTTTGGGAAGCATGTAGAGAGAACTCTTCACTAACTTACTTTATATTGCAAAGTTTCTGAAACACATTTTGTACAATTTCTTGCTTGGGCTTGATTTCAGACAAAAGGAGAGCTAAAGGATCTTTTCCTATCATGTCAGCCTCTAAACCCAGAATGAGAATGGAAAATGCTTTCTGTCTTCAATCAGTACATGGGCTGGACTATGACTATAGCAGCAGACTAAACTTTTCTAACTTGTCCTTTTATTGTAAAAAACTGAGTCATAGACCGAACTGTGTCCCCCAAATTTCAAGTTGAAGTCCTTACCCCCAAAGTGATTTTATTCAGAGAGAAGGACTTTAGGGAGATAATTAAGGTTAAATAAGGTCATAAGGGTGGGACCCTATTCCTATAGGATGAGTACCCTTATAAGAAGAGAAGGAGGCACTAGGAATCTGTCACTCTCCACACCAGCACAGAGGAAAGGCCATGTGAAGACACAGAAAGATAGTAACCATCTACAAGCTGGGAAGAGGAGACTCATCATGAATCAACCCTGCTGGTACCATGATCTTGGACTTTAAAACTCTAGTACTGTGAGAAAAATCACTGTTTGTTATTTAAGCCACTCAGACTGTGGTATTTTGTTATGGCAGTCTTAGCAGACTAATACAGACCTCTTCAGTGGGGGGCTGAGACAATTTAGGGACAATAAGTTGGAATGCCTCTACGGAGACCCAGAGTGTACCATAAAGGACATAATATTAAATTTTTTTAATCGCTGCTATAAGCAGCCTCTGAGATGTTCTCCAATAAATCCCATAGACTAATGTTCACAATCGTGTATAATCTTCCACCTTTTTGAGTGTGAAGTGGACCTAGTGTGATTTGCTTCTAATGAATAGAATATGGCAAAGGTAAAAGGGTGTCACTAACTTAGGCGTGTTAGATTTAGCAAGAAAAAATTGAGGATGCTCACTTAAATGAAAATTTAGTTAAACAACATATATGTTTTTTTTTAGTATAAATATGCCCTGTGTAATATTTAGAATATACTTATACTAAAAGCAATGTTTACCTGAAATTCAAATTTGACTGGTATTCTGTATTTTATCAAAAAACCCTAGACTAGTTCAACTAAAATGTAAGAGAAATGATGGAATGTCACTTCCAAGATTATGTCACAAAAGACTGTGACTCCTGTACTGGGTGTTCTCTCACTCCCTTGCTCTGAGGGAAGCCAGTAGCCCTTTTTGATCTTCCCAGTGAAGACGCCATTTTGGCAAGTAACTGAGTGATGTCTCTGGCCAACATATACCAAGAAATTGAGGACTGGCAACAGCCACATGAGTGAAACTGGAAGTTGATACTTTTCCATGCAAGCCTTGAGATGATTGGATCCCAGGCCAATACCTTCATTATAGCCTCCCTGAGTCAGAGAGGCTACCTAAGCAGTGCCTGTACTGATGGCTCACAGAAACAAGGAAATAAATGTGTACTATTGTAAGTTGCTAAATTTTGAGTAATTTATTATGCAGTTATAGATAAATAATGCAGTACTTGACCTTCCCCAAATAAGTCATCTGATTTCTTCTTTCTTGAAAAGCAAATATCCAACAAATAAGGCTCCGCAGAGGAAACATGACATCTTGAAGATGCTATGTCTGTCTGGGACACCGTGTTCCTTTTTTTTTAAATTAATTAATTAATTAATTTTTATTCTTATCCCTCTTCACTTGGTTCTACAACATTCTTTAATATACAGCTTAACTATCACCTCTTCCAGGAAGCTTTCCCTGCATTAGAAGTTCCTGCTTATACATAGCCATAATATGCTGTAAATAGTCTTATTGCATTTACTCTGTTGCAGTTTACCTTTTTTTCCCTTTTGCTCTCTAACTGGTTGCAAGTTTTTGGCCTAACACTGTGTCTGCCTTATAACAGGTACAAACAAAAAGCAGAGAAATTAGAACAATCCAAGCAACATTAAAAAACAATAACACCAAAACACCAAAACACCAACAAAACAATACCACAGGTTTTGGCCTAACTCTCCAGGACTTTTTAAGGAGCAATGAGTCCTAAGTACATTCCTTCTGATTAAAATAAAGGGAACATTCATTGGAGAGCAGTCTAGGTATGGGGGTTCTGAAAGCTCTTACAATCAAGGAACACTGAGCGAAGAAAGGATGAAGAGAGAGAATAAAATTACCCTTCCTTTGTATTCCAGAAGGTTGAACTCAGAACATCAGGAAATGTTAGATTTGATCAAGAGCCTGGTTCAGATGCTCTGGTGTTGAAATCCAAGTCTTGCCTTATATGACATGTGACTTTGAGAAAATAACTTAAATAGTTATACAATAGAGATACAGTGAAAGGAAGCTAATATTATGGTGTTTAGAACAGTACACAGAGCAAGCTAAATCAGTGTCCCTACTATAATAAATACTCCTATGATAATATATATATTTCTATTATAAGAAACAGTATAAGCATTGTTATTAAACAGTAGAATAGACTATGTCATGATAACAATACTAAGAATTATGGAGCACTTGCTCTAGATGGGGCATATACTAAGAATCTCACCTATATTCACTCAATCTCACACACACCTCATGAGGGAGGTACGCTTTCTTTCTTGGTACGCTTTCTTTCTTGGTACTGCAAATGATCTAGTAAAGCCCAGTAAAATTACGTAATTTGTCCAAAGTCACATAACTAATACATATCAGAGCTAGGACTTGACCCCACATAATCAAGATTCAGAGTCTGGCTACTAACCACTTCACTGTCCTATCTCCCCTGACTGATCAGTTTCCATTCCCCAAAGGTTTTTGAGTATTTGCTACCTGAGATTTTACCTTGGATAGAATGTTGGGATAGGTGTTCTTTAGGATCACCACCATCTGTGTGCTCTTTGCGATTTTGTTTGATTGTTTATAGATTTTTACAATTGTTCAAGATCCTTTATTGCACTCGTCAGTTTTCTATTTTATTCATATAATTATTAAAAAAATGTACTGGAATTCTCTGTGGGAGATAAAGCTAATGTGTTTGTTCAGTTTGAATTTATTTCCATTATACTCCAAAAGAAAAAGCCAATGAATTTTGTGAACACAATTTCTTCTTTTGGTGGAAGGTTGAAAACAAAGTCCAGGCCCAACTTAGCTCTCAAGCTTTATTGTCCAAGACAGAGTGTAGAGATGATATGAACATCAACTGTAGTTGTTCCTTGTTCTGAAAGGAAGGACAAAGGCACTCAAAGAGAGGAATGTGTCAGAGGAAGAATGGGTGAGAGAGTCCGTAGATTTTGGATTAAATGTAAGGTTTGGATGCTTCACCTGGTCAATACCCTTGAACACCTAAACTCTTCAGGGCACCATAAATACCTAACAGGGAGCTGGTTTGGACATTTTGGGCCCACTTATCTGTGAAAGAAGGGTTTGAAGTCTCTATGCTCAAGACAAATCAGGACATATCATGCAATTGAGCTATGGACAAAGGAATTAAATACTCATGCTACATACATATTGAACATTTATTATCTGTGAGGCAGAGTGTTAAATAGTAAAGATTCAGAGATAAATGTACCTTAGACATCTGATGAGTTAGAAATGGAAGCATGCAATTATCCTTTCATAAGTCTGATAATGGAGATGTGCACAAGGTGCCAGGGAGCAGACAAGATTCAGTACATCAAGGGATATTACAGGGTGGCTGGTTGCTTAATATAACTTTGAGAGGAGTCTGTCAACTGTATGAGACTGGAAAGGATATTCCATGCAAAAGGCACAATTTGTACAAAGATATCAGCATATGAAAGAGAACTACATATTTGGGAAACTGCAAATGCTTCCTATGTTGCTGGAGTGGGAAATAAAAGGGAGTAGTTCTATAGGAAGAGGATAAACAAGTAGGTAAGGGCCAGTTCAAGAAGGGCATTCTGTCTTGTGTTCAGGAATCTTGATGTTATCGAGATAATTAGAAGTCAATGCATTCTCCATAGGTACAGACATGGAAAAATTCATTTTAGAAATTTCAACTGGGTAATGATATTTAAAGTTAATAGGAGTGCCAAGAAAGCAAGCTATTGATATAGTCAAGTGGGAGATGATAAAGACTCTAGCTAGGGCAGCCATATGGGGATAGACTGTCAACAATCTAGGCTATAGAGAAGAGGGAGTAACTTGATGATAGGTTAGGTGATATGAATTTGGAATGGAAAGGTATCAAGGTTGATTCTAGATTTCTGGCTTGAATGGCATGATGGATGGCAGTGTAAAATCTTTAGTATGTTTAGAAGTTAACTAGTTAGGAATTGCATCTATCTTTATGAACAAGGATCTGAGGGCATTGGCAAATAAAGTTGTCTTCTCCTCACATAAAAGATTTCCAAATGTAGGGGTACACGGGTGGCTTAGTCAATTAAATGTCTAACTCTTAATTTCAGCTCAGGTCATGATCTCATGTTGTGAGATCAATCCCTGCATCAGGTTCCTTGCTCAGCATGGAATCTTCTTGAGGTTCTTTTCCCTCTCTCTCTGCTCCTCCCCCTGCTCACACATGGGTGCATGCACACACACACACTCTCTCTCTAAAAAAATAAATAAATAAATAATTTGAATAAAAAAAAAAAAAAAGATTTCCAAACATAGGAAGTTCATGACTAGTACAATAGATCCAATAATTCATCAGAGATGTATGTCTTTTATCTTTCCACCAACCATCCTGTGTACTGTTTATATCTACAAGGTCACCTTATAATTCAGATTTGGTGCTAGAATTCAAATTATCGTATCTATGTTTTAGGCTAATAATGAGAATGAGAAGAAATGAGAAAAAATGAGTATGCACCTCTCTCCTCCTTTTTAAAGATCTTTTCTGAAAATCCCATATATCAATCCTGGTTATATATCTCATTCATCAGACCCTAGTCATACGGCTCCTTTTGGCATGCTTCATGCTCAGACTAGACCTTGGTAACAATGTGCATAGGTATAATTAAGGGTCCTGTCCCTAAGGCAGAAGAGGAGAATATAGGGGCAACTAATGATCTCAGTAATAAATAGAAAGAATTCGACTTTGAGAGAAGGAGGATCATATCCAGCCTTTAAAATATTGCAAAGACTATTAAATGCCAATCACAGAATAGTAGCTTAGGAAAAGTTTATTGAATTGGTTTGAACCATTTTTACCATGAGAGCTTCTCCTTTTAACATCCTTGGGTTTTCCTTCTTTTGCAAATTCCACCGCATATATCAACCAAGATCACATTGTTTGAGAAAACTAGAAAATTTTGCATTTGTTTCTTATTTGTTTCAAGGGTAGAAACTAATTCGGATTTGTGTGCATGTGTTTGGTGGAGGCAAAACTAGAAGTATTCAGATGGGTATGGGGTATGAATAAGACTATTTTGACTGGGTTTTGAAATACATTTCCCACCATTACCACTATACACACATAAAGTCAAATACTACTTGTTAATTGGTTTATCAAACTAAATTATCTCCTATTCTTTACTTTACTAAATGCTGTTCTTTGGCTTTTGTTGTTACCTTCATGTTTGTTTGTTGTTTATTTGTTTGTTCTTTTTTGGTTCCATTCCCAAGAAAGAAAAATTAGATCTTATTTTTTGAAGGGACATATTATGCAGTTTTCTGCATAAAAATGTTATTTTTTCTGTGTTTATGGTTTAAGTCATGGTCTACATTGGTAAAAATGTACATATACATATTTGTTTAACAGGTACCAACTCCTCAGCAATAGTAATCAAGGGAGTTGCGTCATTAAACTGTCAGTAAGTCTCCCAGTGGGACAAGCCTCACATGTATAATAGGAATAATATATTAGGTTGCTCTATTCTAGGCCTATAGCCATTATTGTGAAGTTAACACAACAATACCCATGCTAAGTCCAGTGCCTAGCAATGTGCCTGGTGTGAGGAGTTTGTGCTAATTACGTAGGACATTCTCTGAGTTTCTCTGGCTCTCTGTCTCCCTGGCAGATAGCAGTAATGCACATTTGGGATTGCCATGTGAAGGTGAGGTTATGAGACCAATGTGGGCCAAGGAGTTTTGAGTCGATGTGACAAACATCATTTAATTGCTGGTGCAAGACTCTCTAAAGAAGGTTCTTCTCACTCCAGCAGAAACTGGAGAATCTCAAGATGATGGAAAAGATCTCCTAAACTATGGTGGTCAGAGGGCATGAATAGGATCACATTTTTATTTTTTTTCACTCCCCCATTTTTTCCATTGCTGCTGTTTTTATCCTTGTTACCCCTATACAACACGCCTATTCTGACTGAATCAGATCTCAATCATCTTTGTTTATAATGAATGAAGAAACAATGGAATAATAAACAGTATTTTACTTTCAATTTAGTGAGAAAATCTATTTGCTGACAGTGTTTTAATTCACTGAATGTAAGAGAGTAGATTTTGGGATTTCATGATGGGATTGTTTGACTGGAATTCCTTTAAACCAACAAGAGATGCCTATTGGCTCAGTATCATGGTCAGACTCCCCATCCTGATCTGCAAGGCCCTTAATCACTGGCTGCAACCAGCTTACCCTAATTAGCCCGTAAGCCCCCACTGCTTCTGCCAACTAATTGTTTCATTAATTAGCATATTGCATGCTAATTCCTTCTTTTATGCTTACGCCTAACCTGATGGCTTCACCTTTATTGCTTTCTCTTCTCCCTTCTTCATAATTAAATCCTAAGGGAATGTAAGTAAAAATGACAGAATAAAACCTTGAACAATTCTCTTCTTCATAAAAGCAATGAGAAAACTTGGAGAGAATGGTCAAAGTCAGCATTTCAGAATTCTGAAGTTTGTTTATCTGACTTTTTTTTGTCTATTTCAGAACATTCAGAGACTGAGTTTTAGGCCTAAGTTCAGTTAGGGTTAGAAGCTCAAGCATCATTTTCTCCTGTCAGTCAGACTTCTGTTGTCTCAGAAAGATGTTAATATGCTGAGAAACCCCTTTTTGAGGACTAATATCTGAATCCCAAGCTGTCTGAAAGCCCAGTTCCCAGTGCTGTGAACCCTAGTCAGAACACACTACTGTCTTGTTGCAGATGGATGGACCAATAAATGGATGATAAATGGATAGATAGCCATTGATGCACAACGCCTTGCACATGTGTGCACATAAACCACTGAGTGGAAACATTTCAGTGAGCATGTCAGCCTGCTATATGTTAACTAAAGAAGTTAACCAAATGCTTGTAGCATTTGTTCACAAAAAAATGGCTGAATCTTGCTAAGAAGAGTAAGCTTTGTGGCATTTTAACTTGCTGTCTTCCCATCTCCCTTTCAGTTCCAAGGTCACCTTGCAAACCAACAAATGCAGTCATAGTAAAAACCAGCAAAAGCAAAACAAAAACAAAACAAACAAACAAAAAACAAAAAACAAAACCCAGTAGTATCCAACTGGAGTAAGCAAAATGCAGTTGGAATTTCTTTCTAACCTCATTCCCAGAGAACTGTCATTATTTAGCCATGAGGTGGTTCACTGGAAGAGCACCTTTCTGGGTTGTCTTTATTTGACCTGACTTGGAACTGCCCAGTGACAGAAACTTTTCTCAGATGCTTGTCAGCAGTGTTTTCCCAATGTTTTTCAAGATTCCCGAGGCAGTGGATAACAATCAAAAAAAAAAAAAAATTGGCTACCCAAAATTCTTAAAAACTGAGAAGTGAGCTGTCCATACGTTGGAACATTCCCAACATATTCTTTATACTCTAGAAGGCCACACACATGTATAAATCTATGTTCATGCCCAAGAAACAGCTGAGAGAGATCTAAGCTCTTACTTTACTTGATGCTTTTGATGAGAAAAAAAAAAATGAAGGTTTGGGCAGTGTGGTAAACTGCCTGGATCACTGTTGAATGCATACTCTAACTTGTACACAGAACTCTTCAACAAAGGTGGGGAGACTCACTGCTTCTAGGAGTTTAGAGAAATCTCTGTCTTATCATTAGCTGACCACTAAGCTAACTGAAGAGAAATTTCAAAGGCTACATATGATTGAGAACACACATATTATAGAATTAGATCAGAATATCCATGAAACAAGCCAACTACAGCATCAAAAACATCAACCATACACAGTAACAGCAGCAGTTCCTAGGATAAGAGAAGAATTCATTTCTGTATTTCCTTCACAACATTTTTTAAAAATGACTTGTTTGAAAAAAAATTATGGGACATGCAAAAAAAAAAAAAAAAAAAAAAAAGCACACCCGAAACATAAAACTAGAAAGCATAAATCATGAAAAGAAAACAAAATCTATCAATAGAAATGATCTCTAAGAAAGCCAAACTTTGGAATTACTAAAGAATCTTTAAATCGGTTATATTAAATATGTCCAAAGAACTAAAGGAAACTATCTCTAAATAACTAAAGGACGATATAAAAATGATAACTCAGCAAATATAGAATATAAATGAAAATATAGAGATTATTTTAAAAAGCATAAAATGGAAATTTTGGAGTTAAGAAGTATAATATTAGGGTGCCTGTTTGGCTCAGTCAGTAGAGCATGCAACTCTTGATCTCAGGGTTATGAGTTCAAGCCCCACATTGGGGTGGAGCCTACTTAAAAAAAAAAAGAAAGAAAAATACAATATTGAAAAAAAAATCACTAGAAGAGCTCATCACAGATTTGATCAAGCTGAAGAAAAAAAATCAGTAAACTTGTAGATATGTTGACTGATGTTAAGACGTCTAAAGAACATAAAGAATAAAGAAAAATGAACAAAACAGAATTTCAGATACATGTGGGAAGCCATCAAACTTATCAACATATACATAATGAGATCCCAAGATAAAGAGGAAAAACAAGAGGGGGCAGAAAGAATATTTAAAGAAAAATGGCCAAATATCCCCAAATTTGATGAAAAACATTAATCTATACATCAAAGAAGTGCAACATTCCAAGGAGTATAAATTCAAAGATACCCCCACCTAGGCATACCATAAACAAAGCTAAAAACTTGGAGAATTTTGGAAGCAGCAAGAAAGAAGTGACTTGTCATATACACATTATTATCAACATGGTTAATGGCTAATTTCTCACCAGAAACCTTGGAAGCCAGGAAATTATAGAAAGACATATTCAAAGTGCTGAAAGAAAAATTGTCAACCAAGAATCGAAGTGAAGGGTAACTTAAGACATTCCTAGATAAAAGCTGAGAGAATCTGTCACTAGCGAACCTGCCTTAGAAGAAATACTGAAGGGAGTCCCTTGGACTGAAATTAAAGGACACTAGACAGTAACTTGTATGCTGATAAAATAATAAGGAGCACTGGTAAAGGTAGCCATAGAAGTAAATACAGTCTAAATGTAAAAAAGACCGTATAAATGCATTTTTGCTTATAATTTTTTGTTCTATAAGATTTAAAAGAAAACTGCATAAGGTAATACTTATAAATCTTTGGTGACAGACATACACAGTCTATGGATATAACAATAGCAATAGATGCACAAAGGAGGGGAAAGGGGATACCACTATCTAGGGGGAATGTTCCAGTATGCCATTGAGATTAAGTTGGCATTAATTCAACAGATTGTTATAAATTAAGATGTTGCTTGTAATCCCCAGGGCAATAATTAAGAAAATAACTATAAATATAGTAAAATAAAATGAAAAATAAAATCATATGTTAGAAAATATCTATTTAACCTAATTGACTCTGACCCATGCTTTGAGTTCCATTTCTTCTTAATTATTCCTTTCTTTTATTTTCTGTAATCTACAATAAAACTAGCCTCTGAATATTTGTTGCTTCCTCCAGCTTTTAGAACCACACAATTTAACAATCAAGAGTCTGACATGTTGTAAAGAGACTGTGTTTTGGAGTTAGAGGAATTTAATACAGATGGTCCCTGACTTACAATGGTTCAATTTAGGATTTTGCAACTTTACAGTGGCGTAAAAGGAATGTGCATTCAGTAGAAACCATATGCCAAATTTTGAATTGTGACCTTTCCTTGGGCTAATGATATGCAACATTATTCTCTCTCAGGATGCTGGGCAATGATATTGACGCATAGCTGCCAGTCATCCATAGGATCATGTGAATATGCAGCCAGTACATTTACAACCACTCTGTATTGATACAACCATTTTGTTTCTCATATTCAGTATAGTATTCAATAAATTACATGAGATATTCAACAATACTTTGTTATAAGATAGATTTTATGTTAGATGACTTTACCCGGCTATAGGCCAGTGTCGTTGTTCTGAGCATATTTAAGGTAGGCAAGGCTAAGCTATGATGTTTGATAGGTTAGCATTTTTGACTAAAAATATATATTTTTAAGATTTTATTTATTTATTTGACAGAGAGACACAGCAAGAGAGGGTACACAAGCAGGAGGAGTGGAAGAAGGAGAAGCAGGCTTCCCGCCGAGCGGAGAGCCCGATGTAGGGCTCCACCCCAGAACCCTGGGATCATGACCTGAGCCGAATGCAGATCCTTGACACTTAACTGCTGAGCCACCCAGGCACCCCAATATTTTCAATTTATAAGTTTATTGGGATGTAACTCCATCATAGTTGAGGAAGATCTGTATTCAGTTCTTGCACCACCAGAGATGAATTAGGTTAGCCCAAGGCTAGGTACATCATCTTATAGAGGTTTTGTTTAATTTCTTCTCTTCTCTGAGAAATTAAAGTAATGCTCTTGACTTTGCCATGGTTGGGGAAGATTAATGATATTCAAGCCATGATATGTGGTAAGAAATTAATACTATTGTTTTTGTGGTCTGCACATTGTATCTCAAAACTCATATTTATCTATTCCTATTTTTAACGTTTCATTCTTTTTTAGATGTGCTGATGACATCTGAAAGAATGCCCATTAGCTTCCAGTGACTCACAATCAGTGTCAGCATTTAATTTCCCTAGGAGGTCATATCCAGCTTGAAGTCCTTTCAGCACTGACAGCAGTACAGTCAGTGAAATGTAAAAACTTTTTAAAAAGATTTATTTATTTATTTATTTATTTATTTATTTATGAGGGGGGAGAGGGGGAAAGTAAGGGGAGGGGCAAAGGGAGAGAATCTTTCAAGCCTACTCCCTGCTGATGGTGGAGGCCAACACAGAGCTTGATCCCATGATGCATGAGATCATGATCCGAGTTGAAACCAAGAGTTGGATGCTTAACCAACTTAGCCACCCAGGCACCCCACAGTGAAGTTTAGAAGGTTGGGCAAAAGAGGGGGTAGAGGAATTCAGGATGAACTGAACTTAAGGTTTGAAAGAGGCAATTAAGAAACTCAAATCAGGAGTGTTTCTTGTTTATTTGCATGATTGCATTCTATCCATGGGCATTTGTGTACAATGCAAAGGATTACTGTTTGATTACAGTAAACAAGTTTTGCACATGATTGAAAGTAGGATAGCTCTTTCATTTCACTCCTACTTAAGTGGGTAACCTAGCACCCAGTGAGGAGAATCTATTTAAAATCATGGGTTAAATAGCAAATACAATCAAAATACAATCAAGATATGGACAAAACTCCTTTTATTGTGCTTCACTTTATTCTGCTTCACAGATGCTGCATTTTTTACAAATTGAATGTTTGTGGTAACTGCATCGAGCAAGTCCATTGGTGTCATTTTTTTCCCAACAAGATTTGCTCCTTTCATATTTCTGAGTCTCATTTTGGTAATTTTTGCAATCTTTCAAACCTTTTCATTATTACTATGTGTATTGTGGTAATCTGTGATCAGTGATTACAACTCACTGAAAGCTCAGATGATGGTTAGCATTTTTTAGCCATAAAGTATTTTTTAATTAAGGTACGTAATTGTTTTTTTAGACATAACGCTATTACACATGTAATAGACTACAGTTCAGTGTAAACATAACTTTTATATGCACTAGTTAACCAAAAAATTCATTTGACTCCCTCCATTGTAATAGTCGCTTTATCATAGTGGTTGGAACCAAACCTGCAGTATCTCTGAGGTACGCCTCTATTCTCATTCCAACTTCCCAACTTAGTCAAGTCTTCCTTTTTTTTTTGATAACTCAGCTAAAGCCCTAAATCTTATCTTCATAAAATATTAAGATTAAAAAAATCTTTCACTTGTAGGATATAGGAAAAAAGATCAGAACTTTTAAATGATCGCAGCTAATGCTAAGGGCCATTAAAAACGTGGTTGGGTTATATTCATATTTCCCCAAAGGACATTTAAAAGTAGATGATTTTATTACCCCCCAAATGGGTTAGATAATTAATTATGTATCCTAATGTGATTTATTAATAGGTGCTCAGTATTAAATAACATCAGCCCTTATCCACAGGGAATTAATTTGTACTCTGAGCAACTAGAAGTGAGGAAGATATGAAATGGATGATGTTGCAGGAGCAAATGAAATAAGCTATAATAACTTTACATAAATAAAACTATTTTTAAGCCTTTCCTTGAGTTGTATTTGTGTCTCCCCAGGGCAGGGTTGCTGTGCTCTGTTCCTGAGGGAGGCCCGGGGCAAGAAGACGTTGATTACATTTTCAATAACCTCGAGTGCCTCATATGCATCTTATGTTACAGTTGGTAAGGGAGATGAAAAACAACCTGGCAAAGGCCATCATTTAGCACTGCTTCTGCACAAAAGAGAGGGGCCAGAGTTTCCAGACTTTTCAATGCTGTGGCTGTAAGAAACTTTAACCCCTATCAGGGAGCAAATACCTGTGAGAAATGTGAGGTCTTTGGCAAATGGCATCTGAATTCTTAGTGAAAGGTTTTGTGCCTATTCAGGTAGTAAATGAAGTGACAGATAATGTTCAAATAGTCTATCCAAAACAGCATGTTAGGATGTTTCCTAATGAGGATCCACATCCCAGAATTTTAAGGCCATTGACACAATTATAAAAATAATAGAGAAAATAATCTTTGTTTGGCAAAACTTCTTTTCCCTCTTATCTCTTCACCTTTCCTCATGCTTAAATCCTCAGAATTTTTTTTTTTTTTACTTGTTATCTAAGAGGCTCTTCTATTTACTCTTCTTTTTTTTATTCCCAGTTAGTTATCAGCTTGTAACTGGAAAGGAATTTACTGATAAATAAGGTATTTAGTGTTAACTAGGGGTTGGCCAACACATTATATACCATGATATTTTATTTGTTGTTGCATAAAATTTCAGGTATGACTCTTGCTTGTAGTTTCTGCATTTTAAGTAAGAAAAAATTGTAGCCTACTAATTAGGAACACAGGTTTACTACCAGAAAGGCTGGGCTTTGAATATTAAATCTATCATTTATAAATTGCATCCTGTGATCACTTCATTTACCTATTCATAAGAATTGCTAAATTTATTGAGGATTCACTATGTGACACCCACTGTGTTAAGCACTTCGGAGGAATCCTTGCAATCTCTGTAACAACCTGTCTCACAGACAGGGGGATGCACTACTCAGACAAGTTAAATAACTTGCATGTAGTCACACAACTGATAAGGATGAAACTGGAATTCAAAACTCTGTAAGTAAACATCTCACATGTGGGGAATGATGCTTCTTTAATAATTCTATTGTGAGCTTTAAGTGAAGTTATATGTTCTAGGCATTCTAGAACAGCTCTGGAACATAATAGTAAGTGATTGTATGTAATGCCTAGCATCTTCTAATCTCTCAATTTCTGCAGACCCAGAATTAATTAAAATGATACAGTGTAATGACAGGAATTGGGGATTACACTTTAAACAATTGGGAGAAATGCAAATATGTTAGATTAGCTTGTATAGACTTAACTTTCTTAATATTCTTTTTTTTTTTTTTAAGTGAAATACCATTATCCTTAGTCTACAAATGAGAAAGGTATATTTTGCATTTGCAATATGTTTTTGGATTAGTAATATGTCTCAAAGAAAAAAGGCTCAGTGGTGGGGCACCTGGGTGGCTCAGATGGTTAAGCATCTTCCTTCAGCTCAGGTCATGATCCCAGGGTCCTGGGATCGAGTCCCGCATTGGGCCCCCTGCTCAGTGGGGAGCCTGCTTCTACCTCTCTCTCTGCTGCTCCCCTTGCTTGTGCTCTCTCACTCTCTCTGTCAAATAAATAAATAAAATATTTAAAAAAAGGTTCAGTGTTTGCAGCCAAAGAATGTACAGGCCAGTAGAATAAGCAGAAAAAGTTTATTTCAGGTGCTATATATTAAGTGCTAGAGTTGAGGTATGTATACTTAAGGATTATAATAATACAATGGAGAGATACTTAACATCTTGAAAGTCAACGGAAGCCTCCACAGGGGGAGGGTAGAAATCATGAGTTCAAAACAGAGATAAAGAAAAGTATTTTCTACAGAGGAAAGGATATGTGTAAATATATTCAAATATAAAAGTTCCCTCTCCATAGTAATTTATATGACGGGAGATATAGTTTCATGAGGTACTTAAGAGGGAGGGTGAATGATAATCTGTTATTTTAACAAGCTAAAATCTTGATTAAAGAACAGAGACTCTTTAGCAATGGCAACACTCTACTGTAAGAAGGATTATTGGTTGATTTTACTTTCTAAGCATCGGCTATCCATTTTTCTAGTAACAGATTTCTAATATTTGAAGGAACTCCACTGTTAATCTCTGTGACTTCCCACTCAGCACGAGGGATTGTCATGTGACTAGGGCTAGCCATTCAAAGTGCCGCATAACTTTGGCTACATCTCACAGGTCAGAGTGGAGGAGCACAACTGGAAGCAGCAAGGTCCAATTGGAGGATAGTTGTCTGGGAGAATTTCTCTTCCACTGGAGCTAATGCAAGTCTAAAATTGTCAGTGCGAGACTGGAATTAACAAGAAGAGTTTCCACCTCAGACTTGAGCCACTCGGGAGAAACAAACAAACAAAACATTGAGAGAGAGAGGATGAGTGATACTCTGTCCTTCAGGATAATTCACAATGGATGTGATGTTCCCACTCGACAATCTCGACTTATCAGGAATATCTTTCTTTCTAAAATATAGGGTTATTCTATCTTGTATTAAACCAATTTTGTCAAAATCATTATGGTACATTAAATATGGGCTCAACTTCTATTTTTTCATTTGTTAAGAATATCAGTGAGTATGGAGAAAGATGGAAAGACGTAAAACATTGAAAAAAATTCTTCCAAATCATCTAAAATTCTTTTTTTTTTTTTAAAGATTTTATTTATTTATTCGACACAGAGAGAGAGATCATAAGTAGGCAGAGAGGCAGGCAGAGAGAGGGGGAAGCAGGCTCCCTGCAGAGCAGAGAGCCCGATGTGGGGCTCGATTCCAGGACCCTGAAATCATGACCTGAGCTGAAGGCAGAGGCTTTAACCCACTGAGCCACCCAGGCACCCTGAATCATCTAAAATTCTAAGGTTGATCTATGGTGGTGCTATCAATGAAAGTGGTTGCAAAGCAAAGGTTGGAGGAAATTATTACCTTAATTTATACTATGGAGTCATTTATTTTTCAGAAAATAAATAAGCTTTCAGGGAAAACAAAACAAAACAAAACAAAACAAAACAAAATGAAAAACCTGTTGTTGACTAGAGCAAGATGCTTATTTTTGATATTCAGGATTTCCTTCAAAAAATAAATAAATAGATAACATGTATTTTTAAGTTGCTTTAAGTGACACACAGAGGAATTACTGAACTCATCAGATTTAAAAATCACATGGTAGCAGAATGTCGTGTTGGAAATATAATCAAGTTAATCTCCTATTTACACTCAAATTTCCTTTCTTCATTTTTAAAATTTCTTGCCTTGTTTACATGGTTGTTTAATAGTGCTGTCTTCGATGCCAGTAGTAGAAATATTTGCACAGGACCGATGTAAATGGCATTTTGCTCACTATTTAGTCATACTTTTATTATTTTTGAAATATGCTGATGTTTGTAATGACTTTTTTCATCATCATTAATTGCAATCCTCATTTGATATATTTAGAAATAATTTGCCAATGATATTTAGAAACATTTAGTTAATATTTTTTCTTAAAAATAACTGCAACTGTTGACACAATGCATAATTGTACATACATAAAGGGCAAAATAATATACAGGTAATATCTTGAAACTAATAAGTTAATGTAGCACAGTTGTTAATAAAAGGATAATGTAGAATTTTTCACCTTTTGTATGTAAGCAACTGCAAGTGAAAAAAAAGTTATCCTTTATTATAGCATCAAAAAATTTATACTGAAAATAAATCTGAAGATAGATGTTTAAATTTCTACACACGAAACCACATGACATAAGTGAAAGATATTAAAAACCTAGTAAGTTCAATGTTTATGTATCTAGGAACTCAATAGTAAAAAAATAGTAGTAGAAAAAAATCAAGCTAGTAATTCAGTATATAGATACATTTTAACATGTTTTTAAATGGTAATTCACATCTCTCTTGCTTTTTCTCTATCAAATAAATAAAAATTTTTAAAAAATGCTATTGATGAACTAGTGTTAAAATTTGTGTGTGGAATGTATAACCTTTTGTGTCTGGCTTCTTTCAGTTAGTGTAACATTTTTAAGATTCATCCAAGTAGTAGCATATATCAGTACATCATCCTTTTTATAGTTGAATAATATTCCATTTTATGTATATATATTTTGTTTATCCATTCATAGATTGATATACATTTGGACTATTTTCATCTTTCCTCAGCAGGTTATTCCTTTCAGCAATGCACAGGGGTTCTATTCTCTTTCTCTCTCTCTTTTTTTTTTAAAGATTTTATTTATTTATTTGACAGAGAGAGAGACAGCGAGAGAGGGAATACAAGCAAGGGGAGCAGGAGAGGGAGAAGCAGGCTCTCCACCGAGCAGGGAGCCCGATGCGGGACTCAATCTCAGGACCCTGGGATCATGACCTGAGCCGAAGGCAGATGCCCAGCAACTGAGCCACCCAGGCACCCTCTCTTTCTCTCTTAATTATTAGCTATCCTACTTGACGTTAAGTGATGCGGCCATTTATATATCTTCTTAGCAGAAATGTCTATTCAAGTCCTTTGACCATTTTTAATTGGCCCATTTTCTTCATCTTGCTGAATTTTAGAAATTCTTTATGTGTTTAGGATATTAAACCCTTTATATATATAATATTTAAAATAAATATATATAATATTTAAAAATATTTTTCTCATTCTGTAGGCTGTCTTCTTATTTTCTTGATAACATTGTTTGATAAATCAAAGCTTTTTTTTTAATTTGGACGATGTCCATTTTATCTCTTTTTTCCTTTGTTGCCATGTTTTTGGCATTATACATAAGAATCCATTGCCAAATCCAAGGTCATGAATATTTATTCCTACATTTTCTTTTTTGTCAGTATTGTTTTGACTAATCAGGACTTCTTCAAACTCCATATGAATTTGAGGATCAGCTTTTCTGTTTTGCCAATTGGCCACTAGAATTTTGATAGGGATTGCACATTTTTATAAAATATGCAGAGTAGATAAATCAATAAAGGTAGAACACAGATTGGTGATTGCAGGGGACTAGGCGAGGGGAGAATAAAAAGGAACTGCTTAATATGTACGGTATTTATCATGAAATTATAAAAATGTGGTTGCACAACTTTCCTATGGCACTAAATATTACTGAATCATTCACATTAAAATGGTTATGTTATATGAATTTTACCTCAACATTTTTCTAAATTATGCAGATAAGCCAAGTTGAAGAATAATCAAGCTAATCTAGAAAAAAGTAGAACTAACTTGAAAGATAAAAACAATCAGTCTGGGGCGCCTGGGTGGCTCAGTGGGTTAAAGCCTCTGCCTTCAGCTCAGGTCATGATCTCAGGGTCCTGGGATGGAGCCCTGCATCGCATCGGGTTCTCTGCTCAGCAGGGATCCTGCTTCCCCCTCTCTCTCTGCCTGCCTCTCTGCCTACTTGTGATCTCTCTCCTCTCTGTCAAATAAATAAATAAAATCTTAAAAAAAAAAAACTATCAGTTTATTACAAAGCTACATAGTGAGAAATGTGGTGTTAACACAAAAGTTAAAAAAATAAACCAGTGGCATAGAATTGTCTGTAAACAGAACTCACATATGTAATCAAAAGCACTGGGAGGGGTGCCTGGGTGGTTCAGTGGGTTAAGCCTCTGCCTTCTGCTCGGGTCATGATCTCAAGGTCCTGCGACTGAGCACCACATAGGGCTCTCTGCTCAGTGGGGAGCCTGCTTTCCCCTCTCTGTCTGCCTGCCTCTCTGCCTACTTGTGATCTCTCTCTCTGTCAAATAAATAAATAAAATCTTTAAAAAAAAAGCACTGGGGAAGCCTGAGCTATTCAATTAATAGTCTTGAGTCAGTTTGAGGTCTGCATTAAAGGAAAAATGAAAAAAGAACTTGACCTTATTTCACAGCACATGTAAAATTCAACTCTAAGTGAATTTGAATCCAAATATGAAAGGCCAAACAATGAAGCTTTTAAAAATTAATATCTCCCTGATTATAAAGTAGGGAAACATTTCTTAAATAGGAATCCAAAAATATAAACAAATAAGACTGAATGGGGATTAGGAAATCTGCCTATTAAAGGATTAAGAGTGAAAAAAAGACAATAAAAATACAAATAAAAAAGGATGTGTGCAAGTATGTTCATAGCAATACTATTTATTTCAGCCAAAAACTAAAAATGAATCAAATATCCATTCATTTTAGAATGAATAAGGAATTTGTGACAATTGATAACTTGAATTTTATACAATATTGAAAATAAATTTGTTATGCTAACTCAAATGGATGACTAATGCAACATAATTTTGAGTGGGGGAAGCCAGAAACTAAACAGTACATGTTGTAGGATTTCATTTCTATAAAGTTAAATAATAGAATTAGTCTAGAGTCTTAAAAGTGAAGATGACATGTGACACTAGGAAAATAGAGGGGCATAGGAACTGGTGGGGAAATAAGGGGGACTTGGGCAAAGAGGTCATGTCCTAGATGAGAGTTACCTGTGTGTATTTGCCTTATGACAATCTGTAGATCTCTACACTTAGGACATGTACATTTTTTTGTGAGTGTGTTATATTTCAATTAAATAGTGTATTTTAAAATGTTGATTATTGATAAATACACTAGGATGTCTATAATAGAAGTGGTATTAAATAAATAAGCACTGAAATGAATGTCAACAGTCACATAAATGTCACAGCAGTCTGATAGAATTTGAAGATCTAGCAGATGGTGTAAACTGCATGATCCATTCTAATGAAGGATAGTCTAACATATAGTAGTCATGCCAACAAACTAATTTAAATGAATACTTTTATTGTGTATTTTTACTATTTTGGCTCATTTCTAACTGCTTTGTTGTTGAGATTTTCCTTTTGTTCTGTTCTTAATTCATAATTGTGCTTTAAAAATGTGCCCCTGAAACTAACTAGATTAATTTTAGTTTTCCCAGAATTATGTTTCTACTGGAGAAGACATAATTCTGAATTTCTAAACAGATAATTTCCCCACAGTATAGTAATAGCCATAGTAGAATAAAGCAAAGTATACAATAAAGGAAAGGGAATCTTTTCTGTAAATTAGTGATTCAGTAATTGATCAATTATTAAGGTGCTCAGATATCTGTGTCTGAGGAGGTAAATAAGAAAATGATGTAGCTGACTTGGAAAGGACCAAGAATAGTGACCTGTTTGTTTTCATGCCACTCAGCTCCCATGGAGGAAATCAAGTGCTAACATATGACGACTCACATTGGTTACCCAGGAATGGATTCCATTACATATCTTTGTGAAATGGCCAATTCTCAACGCCATGCAATTTTCTGATGGCATTTTAGAGAGTGTTTGCCTATTTAAAGTAATATTGAAATTCCTAGATTCTGTGATTTTGGAACTTTTATTTGGTTTGGAATCAAATTAATATCTACGATGAGCTTGGTGAGTACTTTTTAGTTAACAAACGGGATTGCAAAAGAGGGAAGTTACTGCAAACTGGAAGTGTTGAAGGGCTTGTCTTCATACATTTGGGTAAAAAATCATATTGAACTGCTCACTTCTTTGCCTGTTTCACCCTGGAAACAGACTATCGCACCTCTTATTTTTAAACTTGAAGGTATGTTAATTTGCACTGCTTTTTATAAATTTATACTAAGTTAAAGTATCCTGATTTTTAGAATGATTTTGCAAAAAAAGGAAATTTGATAATGGATTTTTGAGTCTCCTAAAATACTGTATAATTATGTCTGTTCAATTAATAATATATTAAATACTCATCATGTTCCAGGCCATGTTTAGTAGTTAGAGGAAATGGAAACGATGATGTTAAATTCCCTTGACCTCCAGAAATTTATTACAATAAAGAAGAAATTCATGTATGCATACATACACATTTGTGTACATATCCATATACATTGATAAGCATATATGTAATATGTCAAATATATGTAATAATAGAACAGATGACTGGAAAAGAAATGTTTAGTTACTGTCCTACCCATTATTTCTAAATGATTTAATCAAATATTTGATATTGACATCTGATTATTAAAAGAAAAAATAAAGTCATGCATAAGAATATGAAGAGGAAGTGCCTGTGTGGCTTAGTTGACTAAGCATCTGACTCTTGAGTTCAGCTCAGGTTGTGATCTCAAGTTCATGGTATCAAGCCCTGCATTGGGCTCTGCACTCGGCGTGGAGTTTGCTTGAGTTTCTCTCTCTCCCTCTGCATCTTCCTTCCCCCACCTCCGCCTTCCTGCTTGTGTGCTCTCTCTCACTCTTTCTCTCAAAGAATAAATAGTTTAAAAAAATAAAGAATATGAAGATGGAAGCAACAAATTACTTCAAATGCCACCACTTAGAAATACCCAGCATTAAAATGTGGTAATTATATCAGTGGAAAGAGAACCCACTTCAGAGCATTTGAGCGAAAGATAATTTATTAAGAACCATTGAGAAGGCTGAAGAAAAAACTCTAGACTAAATATCCAGGCACACAATAGAATTGGGTGGCTGATGAAACTTTTACATTTACCAGCAGCAAGAAGAAAGTAAATCAGGAGCCACCATTACAGCTACTTCCATCATAGCCCTGCCCCTTGTGACAACATGGGTATCAGCAAAACAAATGGCTTGAACCATACCTCTCTCTCCCACATAACAGTTCCAAAGCAAAATCTTGTCCACAGATCTTTCTCTTCATATGTTTTTTCTAAATCAAGATCTAGAATAAAAAAAAAAAAAAAAAAGATCTAGAATCTGTTGTAACTGCAACTGATTGGAAGAGTCTAAATCACATTTAGAACCCTATATGAAAGCAAGTGAGTAGTACAGAGAATTTTATCTTTCTCATTTCTTTTGACTAGCAGAGAACTGTAATTGTTAATCAGCCAATACCCTATTCATCAGTATAAGTATATAGGTGGATGGATGGATATGTTATGAGATGAATATCTCATAGGTGAATAAATGGACAGGTAGATGGATAGTGGCAATTAGTAGAATAGAAGTATACTATGCATTTTATTTCTAATAAACTTATTAAAGTTAATTTCGCCTGAAACTTAGAGAAGAATAATTAAAATGAAGTAAAAAATAATGCTAAATTTAAGATCATTGTTTCTTTACCACAGAAGCACAAGGTTGCTAAAAGGTATTTTGAAGGTAGAAGTGAGGGTAAAATGGTTATAAATAACTTGAAGAGACTAAGGTCATTTTGGAAGTAAATTTCATGTTTTATTCATAGTCGGTGTACACTAACTTCATGTTATCAAAGATGAAGTAAGAAACTGTACATTTTTAACTAAACCTCTTGAATTTTCTTGATTATATTATATAATTGGGATTTTATGGAGGTTCATAATATTTACATTCTGTTCTGTAATATGAATTCCCCCAGCCATTTAGTGATTTTTAATTGAGCATATTTAGCATAAAATGAAAAAAATATATTAGTGTTGGGTTTAATGACTTTTGACAAATATAGAAGGCTATGGGACCACCATGAAAATCAAGAGTGAAAATTTCCCATATCATTCCAAGAGTCCACTCTTAAGCCTCTTTGCAGAAGAGCATCATGCTCAATCCCTATTTCAGGCGGTCATTAATCTGCTTTTTGTTACTGTAACGAATTGTACTTTTCCCCTAGAATCTCACATAAACAGAATTATGCATTATGTATTATTTTATGAATGCCTTATTTTCCTCAGTACAATTTTTTTCTCAGTATAATGTTTTTGAGATCAATCAACATTGTTACATTAATCAGTGGATTTTTTTTCTGTTTATTGCTAAGTAGTATTCTATTGTATGACTGTATCTCAATTTGTTTGTACCTATTTGTACCTATTTGTGAACACTTAAGTTGCTTTGAGTTTTTGGCATGTAAAGTAAAGCTGATATAAGCATCATTAATATGCAAGTCTTTTTTTGAAATATGTTTTCATTTCTCTGGGGTAAATACCTAAATGTGGGATTGCTAAGTGTTATAATAATAATACACCTAAATTTATAAGAAGCTATTTTTCAGACTGTTGTTCAGAGATGGTACCATTTTATCTTCCCCAATTCAATGAATGAACATTTCAGTTTATCTACATGCTTTTCACTATTATTGCCAATCTTTTGAATTTTAGCCATTCTGATGCATGTGTAGTGCTATCTCATTGTGGTTTTAATTTGAATTTTATTAAAAAATAATGATTGAATACTTTTTCATATCCTTATCGGCTTTTTATAAGTTTTCCCCTGTGACATGTATATGCGAAACCTTCGCTCATTTTTTTATTTTGTATTTTCCTATTGAGTCCTAGGAGGTTTTTTTAATCCATTCTCGACACAAATTCTTTGTTAGATAAAGGGCTTATCATTTGTTTCTAGTATCAAAGGGCTTTCAGTAAGCCTTTCTAGTATCAAAATTATATGGTATATCCTAGTAGTCCCTGTAATTATTTCTTTTTTCCAAATATGGGCAAAAGTCTGAATGAAACAACTTAAGAGTGCAACTAAATGCATTGCAATTGTGAGTAGGAATAGTCAGTCTTTGATTTTGCCGTATAACTATTGTGCTTTGCACTGGCATAGTACAACTTTTAATCTTTTAAGTATTATGATCATATCTCCTATGAGTTCAAATAATTAAAATGGGAGAAATTATAACAGCACCTCAGATATCTGAGTAAAAGAAAGCTAAACGACTGTGTTAGTCAGTGGCAGTTGGAAGGACCCATCAACTGGATTAGTGTAGTAAATTACCAAAATTACCAAAACAGAGCATAATATGTATATAGAAATATGACATTGGTCATTTTTCGATAGCCCCAAAATGAGGAAGCTCCTAATTACATTTTTCACTTTATAGCAAAAGAAGATAACTTTCTTAGCATACATGATGGGTATCATTTCTGCTAATTATAGAAAAGAGGTTAAAATGTTGGCTTGCCATAAAACCATATTTTATACATGTGGGACAAGAAGAATGTCCTTCTCTACATTGAGGATATGAATGGATAAAAAACATTAGAGTAAAAGCAGAAATTTATATGCTCTTTTTCCAAAACTGTGTGATGATTTTTGAAGAGGCCATAAGGGTTCTAAAAATGGATGAATTGACTGCACCTGAGCTGTTCAATGTTCTGTGTACATTGTGACAAAAACAAAAAAAAAATAAAAACCATCATTTTTTGGAAACAAAACTATTTCTGAACTTAAAAATATGTCTCAGAAAAAGGAGAGCCAAGTTAAAAAAACTTTCTAAATTACTTTATTAAACTGTAACTTATCTAGTTTCGGAATGCAATTTCAGAATTTCAAACGATCTCTTCTCTTTAAAAAGACTTTACCTGAAAAGTAAAAGTTCAATTTATACCATCCTATGTTTTTCAGAGTGTTAAAAATGATGAATATATTAGATGTGGATAAAATATATGATGAATGTACAGGAACAAAGGACTTGAATAATAAGCAGCTGACATACCAAAACATGGCTATAGGTATAGAGTGTATTGGTCATATTTGCAAATCTGGAAATGAATTCCACAAGCCTAGATACTGCTTTTGGTAGTAATTTCTGAAGTGGTCTGTGCTCAAACACTTATCAAGAGCATAATGAACATGATGCCACAAGTGACCTGACAGCAGGAATTCTCATAATGTAGGCTTCATAGGGCAAGAGATGCAAGTCAGAGTTTATGTTTAACTATATTCAGTTTTACCATTACATGTAAGAAAAGAACTTCTTAAATTCTGCTGACATTTCAAAAAGGTATTACAAGAAAAGGAAACAGAGTAAATAATCTTTATCATGGGACATAAATAAAACAGTTTGATATTTTTTTATTAAGTAGTTTACTTAGTCCTAATATAATTTTATCCTCCCTTTAAAAATTCAAACAGTTTTGTAGCCTAAGAATGTATAATAATGTAGCATACAAAATTTAAATACTCAATGAAGGGTTAAAAACATAAACAAAATAAAAAGTGTTGAAAGACAAAAGAACAATATGTGATATTTTTATGTTTTTCCCTCATGTATTATATGTTTAGTTCTATTATTCACTACTACTAGTTGCCACTGGTAACTAGTGAGAAAGTTGTTTTATTTAAATTTTTTAAAGATTTTATTTATTTATTTGAGAGAGAGAGCTCGTGCACAAGCAGAGGCGAGGGGTAGAGGGGGAGGGAGAAGAGGACTCCCCGCTGAGCAGAAAGCCCTACATGGGGCTCAATCCCAGGACTCTGGGATCATGATCTGAGCCAAAGGCAACAGCTTAACTTACTGAGCCACCCAAGTGGCTCAGTAAGTTATATATATATATATATATATATATTTATATTTATATAATTGTTGTTGTTATGGTGGTGCCCGAGTTTGGTTACCATATGACTTGCCTCATAAATAAATTGGGAAGTTTCCGAGTCTCTCTTATAATCTTAAACTATTTGTATAAGATTGGTACTTTTTCATCTTCAAGTTTTGGTAGAATTTGCCAACGAAACTGTTTAGACCAGAAATTTTTTTTAGGAAAATATTTATTACAAAACCAGTTCCTTTCACAGATGTGAGCTTTTTTGGTTTCTATTTTTTGTTGTTGTCGTGCCAGTTTTCAGTAGTTTATATGTTTTGTCTGGTTTAGGAATTTGTCCTTATTGCTATAAATTACCTTTATTATTGGCATGAATTTGTTCTAATAAGTCTTTTTATTATTTTATTAAGTGGTATCTGCAATAATGCTCCTCCTTTATTCCTGTTGTTGGTAATTTGCATGTTGTATATTTTTCCCTATATCTAGACCATTGAAGTATACTAAATTTATCAGACTTTTCAAAGAATCAAAATTTTGTTGACTTTTGTGAACTATTTATTTCTTATTTATTACATTGATTTCTCCTTTTGTTTTTATTATTCCCTTTCCTCTACTTACCTTAGGGGAAAGAGGAATATAAACTTTCAGAGTAATCTGAACTATAGTTTTCTACTTTTTTAAGTTGGAAGTTTAGAAATTAATATTTTTAATTTAATTTTATTTTTTCAGTGTTCCAAGATTCATTGTTTATGTATCACACTCAGTGCTCCATGCAATAATGTTTCTCCTTTACAGGGCACCTGAGGGGCTCAGTCAGTTAAGCATGTGGCTTTGGCTCAGGTCATGATCTCAGGGTCCTGGGATCAAGTGAGCTTCCCTCTCAGAAGGGAGACTGCTTGTCCCTCTCCCTCAACCTCTCCTGGACCCCTCCCCACCACCTGTGCACTTGCTCCCTCTCTTAAATAGATAAATCTTAAAAAAAAATTTCTCCTTTTCAATATAATATGTAAAGTATAATATGTAAAGTATATATTCCAATATAATATGTAAACAATTCCCTATGCACTAAACTACATCCTGGAAGCTGTGATAAATAAGGTTTGTATTGTACTCCAGTTCAAAACATTTTGTCTATTTTCCTCACAATTTCTTTTTTCCACATAGAAATTATTTAGAAGTTTTATTTCCAAATATTTGTGAAATTTAACATATCTTATTGTTACTGATTATTAATGTAATATTGCTATGATCAGAGTATACTTTGCATGAGTTTAATTTCTTGGTATTTATTGATTCTTATCTTATGACCAAGAATATAGTCAATCTTCATGACACTGAGTGTGCAGTTGACAATATTGTGCATTACAGTTTGTATAATTATTGCCTAAGTCAAGTTTGTTAATGGTTTTGTTCTAATTTTCCAAACTTCTACTGAGTTTTGTTCCTTTGATTTTAATTACTGAGAAATATGTGTTAAAATCTCCAGCTATGATTGTGGGTGGATTTATTGTTTTCTATCTTAAGATCCATCAATTTTTATTTAATAATTTGTAAGCATAATTAGTATTATAAATATTTTTGATTAATTGATATTTTTCATTACAAAATCTTTTTAACTCATGTTTTCTTGAAATCTTTCTTTGTCATTTATTTTGTATGGGTGTGTGTTTACATGATAGAACTTTAATCATCTTTATTATCTCCATCTACCTGGGTCTTTATGTTTAAACTTTGCTTCTTGCAAAGAGCACACAGTTTAGTCTTTAGCTTTTTCATTTTGATTTTCTTCTTTAATTATTTTTAATCCAGTTGATAATCTCTGCCTTTTTAATTTGTGTTTAATCTAATCACATTTAATGGAATTATTGTTGCTATTGTATTTACATTTCTCATATTTGCATTTATTTTATATTTGCCTCTTGTTTTCTGTTTCTTTGCTCCTCTTTTCCTGCCATGTTTTGGGTAAAAGGTGCATTTTATGATTCTACTTTAATATTTTCAATTGAGTTTTTTGCTCTTTTTGCATTATTGTTTTATTGGTTGCTCTAGAAATTATAATTCTTACCTTCTAATTATGAAAGTATGATTTTAAATAACATACTGCCTTATGGACAATGTAAATGCTTACATGAATGTAACCTTGTTGACCTCCTTCATGCTTTTACTTTCATTGTCTTAAATATTATTTCTAAATCTACACTATAAACATACCTACTATATTTTTATTATTTTTGCCTTACTTGTTCAATAGTCTTTTTCAAATATAGAGAGACAATTATTAAAGTACCTTTCATATTTACCAATATACTCATTGTTTCTCTTGTTCCTATTTCTTCCTGAATATCTGGATTTTTGGTGGTATCATTTTTCTTTCACATAAAAATTTTTTGTCAACATTTTGTGTTGTACAAGTCAGCTTGAAAATTATTCTCTCACATTTTAACTATATGAAAATTATTTTATTTATCTTTAATTTTGAAAAATATTTTAAGCAAATACAAAATTCTGTTTTAAAGTTTTTTCAATGTCTTGAAAATAAAATACTTTCAGCATTTTATTTGGTTATCTTCTAACCACCTTTGTTTCTTGTAAGAAGTCATTGTTTCCTTCCAGGCAATTGGTATTATTTCTCTGAAAGCTTTTAATATCTGTTCTTTACCTTTGCTTTACAACATTTTTACAATGGTGTGGTTATGTGTGGTTTTCTATTGCATTTATTCTTTTCAGGTTCACAGAAATTCTTGAATCTGTGTGTGGATTTCTTTTAATCAATCTTGGAAAATACATCTTTTCAAATTTTGTTACTGCCCATTATTTCCCTTCTCTTTTGAGAGGAGACTTCAACTATTCACATATTTATATTATTTGTTATTAAACCATAAATATCAGATTTTCTGTTCCATTTTGCTCCACAGTGTGTTCTTTTTTTGTTTCAGTTGAGTATTATTATAATATCTTTTTATCCCTCTTCATAGTCACTATTTCTTCCCTCTGCTGTCTTCAGTTTGCCATTAAGCACAAATAATTTATTCATGATATTGTATTTTCATTTCTAACATTTCTATTTGGACCCTTCTCATTTTTGTGTCTCTACTGAAGTGTCCCATTTCTTCAAACATGTTACCCATATTTATAACTATATGCTTTATTATTTTTTCTCATAATTATTTTAGAGAACTTGATACATACAGCTTGTGTTTCGATTATATTGTACAAGCACATATATATTTATATATGGCTTCCAGGCTCTTCTACCATTGAGATATTTGTTGTACAGCCTCATCCACTATTTTCAATGCCTCTGGTGATTTTTAGAGCTTTATTTCTTCTCCCAAAGACTTTGAAATGCATATGGAAGATGTCATAGGCTTCTTGAAGGTCTTGAGAGATTCTTCTCTTCTTTCCTACCCCACATTCATTCTTCAGTGATTGAAATACCAGAGTGCCGGTGGGGGCAAGGGAGCGAGTGCGAACCTGCAAGTCTTCTGTCCAGCCTTCAGTTTTCTTAAGCTAAAAGTGGCAGTGCCTCTGATGGATTTCTTCCTGTTCTCCTGATGTCTTCCATTCTTAAGTGGGTCTTCACACTTGGGTGAGGTTGTACCTGCTTCAGGGTAGATGTCTCTGAACTCTTCTTTGCAACTCACGCACTATGACTACCTTCTGCCAAAGCAGTCATTAAGATTGGCTGGCAAGTGCAAACTTGTTCTGAGGGTGGGATTCTTCTTGATCTTAATCTGTCACTCCAGCAGACAGATGACTGTTAAAATTTGATAAAAATTTAGCTCTTTAGTGCCTTTATTCTTCTATTCATTCATCAATTCATGCAACAAATACTCCTTAAATGTCTTTGATTTGCCTCAGCATGACTCTGGCGACTTAGCAATGTGCAAGATAGAAATAACCCTGGCCTCTTGAGGCTTAAAGAATATTGGGGAATAACAGCTTCCAATTTAGCACTTTCTTCATGACATCTTTCAAGGAATAGTGAAACAAGATAGAAATGAATATCCTGAAATTCCTTATGGATGGCTGTGTCTACAACAACTTGTTTCCACAAATGGGCAATAAATAAATATTCATAGATCATTTTGGCTATGTAATCATAGTCTGAATAATTTAAATATCATATTTTTATGTGTGGGTAAATATTCCATTCAATTTATATTTACTTATTCTCAAGGATTTGTGTATCGTTTCATGATATTATAATATTTTTGTGCTTTGCTTTTGAAAATTGGCAGGATTTAATTCCATGGAGGTGTTTCTTAGTGTGCCCCATACATGGTCATTCACCTATAATCAATGGTTTATGATAATCGAGATGGCTGCCATGCTCCATACTGTCATTCTCTCCTTATCAGAATATTTCTTTACAAATTCTCTGAAACATTATCTTAATAGATTGTGTATAGATACCTGTGTATAATATGAAATAATGTCTCCCAGTAATTTCGAGTTTCTTAATAAATACAAAGTATAATACAACTGCCAAGCCATAACAATGATAATAATGAAGAAGGGCCCTGATGTGTAAAGCAGTGGTTGTGCACTTCATAAATAGTAACTATGGTGTCTTGAGTGATGTCAGCAATATGGCAGAACAGGCAGCTCCAAGCTCTCATCTCCTGCAGAAACATTAAAAAGCAAGCAGAAACTGAATCAATTCTGTCAGATCTTTGGAAAGTAAATGAAGGTTTATAGCATCCATGTGAATGCTGCATCAAGAAAAAGGCAACTTGAAAATATGTGGAAAGTCTGGTGACATTTTACTTCCTTGCCTCACTCCAGTTTACATAGTCTTCCTTAAATCAATGGCAGCCTGTATTCCCAGTGTGTGACCCTCTTCTCTGGTTTCAGAGAAAGCAGAGCAGACCTCACTTGCAAATTATTTCAATGTTTGTTCCAACCTGTCTGGGGCTACTTGAAGAACTGATACAAGGCACTTTTTTCCATTTTACCTAAATAGGAATTCAGATTTTATCTATCTATCTATCTATCTATCTATCTATCTATCTATCTATCATCTATCTATCATCTATCTATTTTTTTTCCACAGTAAAAAAAAAAAAAATGATGAGGTGTCTGCTTTAGGATAGGCATCAACTTTGCTCTGTGCAGCTTTCTATGGCTGCATTTGGCAAAGGGCTTTTCAGTTAGGCCAGCACTTTGATAGCTATATGGCACATAAATTTTATTCATCCATTCTTTCATTCACTTAATCACTAATAAAACATTCATTAATTACCAAATTTTGCTATGCATGTCTCTAGATGCTGGTCATAAAATGAATATGATAAAGATCCTTTCCTCAGAGTACTTAAAGCTACTTTGAGGAAATTAACAAACAAGCCAATTTTTTTTTTTCTTGAAGTATCTTGACCGCTATGGTAGAGACAGGGATGACAAATAATTAACAGTATGGCACAGGTACTGACCATGCAGAATGGCTACCAGTTGTATCATAAAAGAAGGGGATGGAGGCTTCATTTAGTTGGATTTGAGGGCAATGCGACATATCCTGGGACAGTAGATGATGTCCTCTCTCACTTGGCCATGTGGGCCTAGTTTGTCATGGTGGGTCATGTAGGGCTTGGGAAAATAGTTATGTACCAAGTAGTATGGAATTCTCTCAATAATTTTCAGTTTATGTGTGTGCTTCTTCCAGGGTTCACCTGTCAGGCCTAGGGACAACTGAGCAAAAATCCCCTAGGATATAGAACTAAGTCAATACAGAACTAATGAACCCAAAGTTTATAGGTCAACAGGTTTTACCATTAATATTACAACTGGTGTAAGGCATGGGCAAGAATTATTCACATTAAGAAAAGAAGAGAAGAGTGTCCAAATTCAGTAGGGTTAGTATGTCCAAATGAAAGGAAGCTTGAGAAAGCATGTAGTGGTTAACTACAGCTAGTCTACAGTACAATATGTTGGGGACAGTGGGAAGAAGCCCATCAGGGATGCTTCATAAATGTCGTGTACATAATATCAATTTTTACCTTGTAGGGAATTAAAAAGTGTTCAAGAATTGCCTGGGAAACTGATATATAACATTTGCCTTTTAAAAATCTCACCATTAAAGCCATTTAGAGTATAGTTTGGAAGGGGCAAAACTGAAAGCAAGAGATTTATTATAAAAATGTGAGTGAAACTTGTTATATTATAATAAAACAATGAATAAAAGTAACATGCTGTATGCCTTAAACTTACACAATGTTACACATCAAACTTATTCAATAAAATAAGGAAATGTTTCATTAAAAAATAAGAGAGAAAGCCTGGGAGCCAAAAATCAAGATTGGAAATGAAAAAGAGAGAACAGAGTTTAATATTTAAGCAATGTTAAAGGATGACTTACGTAAATCAATTATGTTGGTCAAAAACTTACATGAGCCTTAATTGATGAAACAAATATATTACCTAGCCCTATACAATTGTTATATTCGCATACATCCCTGATGGATTTAATAATGTCCCCAAACCAACAGAATGTGTTTAGGAATTGTTTTATGAGGAATGTTGATTGAGCCTTGACAAGATAGCATACTATAGAAAATCATAACATAGATACATGGACAGAACAATAAGAAAGTGAGAGCATGCTTTCTTGGCCACAAAGTCCTGTTTGGGATTATGAGTCTGAGAGTTACAAGTCTACTGCATCTCTTCCAGTGGACTACAGAGCTATAAATATCTAAGAAACAGAAAGATACCATAGGCAAAGACAGGCCTGTGAAAATTTAGCCTATCTGTTAGGACATCTGGGGGAACTTGGCTTCAAGTAGGAGTATTCAGCAAAGAAAAAAAAAATCAATGTAGTAGAGAAAATATTTGAACAGGTTTTCATGGAGACAAACATTGCTGAGCAGATTTTGAAATATTATATATAGAACTTGGGAGTTGGAGGCATACTGCCTGGCTTTACCTCTCTGCTTTTTCTTCTTACTAGATGTGTAATCTAGGGTTGGTTACTTATTTCTGTGATTCTTAATTTCTCCTTCACAAAATAGGTAAATTAATACCTGCTGTGTCTCATCATAGTAAAGATGAAAGAAGATACTCTATATAGAGATTCAGCTTTTACGAGGGTGACACAATGAATGCATTGGTATTTGTGCCCTCTCCCCCTCTGCCCACCTCAAGAACACCAAATATCTGGCTAATGATTGTCCCCCCACTCCATTGTGATATTGGCTTATTTAAGTTTTTTTGTAGAGGTCTAGTAGAGTCTTAACTTAGTAAGTTACTATAATCTTTATTGTCACCTTGTATGATGACCTAAAAACTCAGGGACACTACTTGAGATAAAAGAGTTTGAATTCATTAAAAGAGTGACTTTTAGTTTTCATCTTTTTGACCCACTCTTTTTGCCACATTAGCCTCCTGCCTACTAAGAACCGAAGGAACTTCTGTTAGTTCTTCCTTATTAGGGATTATTTATGTTCTGTCTCTGGTGGTACCTGGGCGTCTCTCCATCTTCAAAATATATATGTGAATTTCTTTTTTTTTTTTTTTATATGTGAATTTCTTAAGAGAAACTGAGAGCATCATAGGTTCTACCAGGGCTATGTTTACCCCAAATCAATTTAAGAGTCTGTGAGAGAAGTCTAGTGGCAAAATCCACTAGAAATTCTCATGTCATACTATTTCATCCTTACAGTCAACCATTTTATTTTCTTTCTTTTTTTTTAAAGATTTATTTATTGGGGTGCCTGGGTGGCAAAGTCGGTAAAGCAGCTGTCTTCGGCTCAGGTCATGATCCCAGGGTCCTGGGATTGAGCCCCACATCGGACTCCCTGCTCAGTGGAGAGCCTGCTTCTCCTCCCTCTGCCTGCTGCTCTGCCTACTTGTGCTCTCTCTCTCTGTCAAATAAATAAATAAAATCTTTAAAAAATAAATAAATAAAAGACTTATTTATTTATTTATTCATTTTGGAAAGAGAGTGGGAGTGCAGGAGTGGAGGAGGAGCAAAGGGAGAAGGAGGTAAAGAGAATCTGGAGTGGACTCCCCACTGAGTGTGGAGCCTATCATAGGTCTTGATCCCATGACCTGTGCCAAAATCAAGAGTCAGACCCTCAACTAACTGAGCTACCCAGGTGCCCCTCAACCAATTATTTTTCATTGATTGATTAATTAAGCAAGTTACATACCTAATATGATGCAGAAGAAAATATTGACCTTGGATCTGATTATAAAGTCCATAATAATAGACCATAAAAATAGTCCATAATAATAACTCACTAAATTGAGTCTGTGCTGGAAAGACCAACTATTAATTTCTGAGAAATGATAATCAATTCATTGCCCATAAGAAAGTCTGTTTGTTATCAGAGGTCCTAGTATAACTAGATAATAAACATAAAAATAACATATCTTTTCAGTCAGTGCTCAAAGATGTGATTCATGAAATGTAGAGAAAGAATGGAAATTATATAGACATCTACAGTCTAGCTTAAATAGATTTTTACACAGCTAATTTAAATAGATATCTGCACCCATAATCTTATATATATAGATACCTACACCTCTAAACTTGCATAGATATCTGCTTTCCAACATTTACATAAATATCTGTTTCTAACTTACATCATTATCTATTTCCTAAGCTTATAAAGAATTTGCATCTGTAACTTAAATAGAAATTTGTACCATTAACTTAAATAGCTTCTACACCTCCAGCTCTATAAAGCTATCCCCAGTCCTAAGCTTATATAGGTAGCTACACCTCTAAATTTATATAGATTTCTATGCTCCTAATTTAAATAAATATCAATATTCTTAAACATATAAACATCAATATATCTAATTTAATTTATCTACACGTTTCAAATTACATAGATATTTATACCCCTAACTTAAGTAATATCTATATATCTCATTTATGTAGATAGCAATGTCCCTAAACTTATATTAACATTTTTTTCTAATAAAACATTAATTTTTACAACTCTAAAATTGGGAATAAAATAGTGATAGGAACTGGGTTTCTCTATTGTAGTGTTCTTTTATTAGAAGACAGATATTATCATTGATGGGAACTATGCTGTCATTAAAAATAAAAAAAAAAAGAGTCAGGATTTTTTTTCCTAAAGCTCATAATTTCTATCTGCATAACTTTAATCCCATTTGCCCATCTGGTTGGTCCAGATGGAATATGTTGTTCTTATACTACCATCTGTGTTAGAAATTGACTGATAGTACTTAGATTAATAATTAGATGAAGATATATAAGAGGTTTTGAAAAATCACCTTGTGAATATGATGGCTGTGTTTGGGATCAGTTTTGATTTGTGACTTAATTAAATAGAGTGCAGAGTCTCCATTGAATTTGACTAATTACTTATCAGAGAAGAAAGATAGAGAGAAATGGTCCTGTGTCTCCTAGAAATGAGGAAGGAAACTCAGCAGGCTATCCTGGCCACAGAGTTCCCCTCCCTCTCCTCCCCACCCTCCAAAACCAAACCTATTGGAAGAAGACTGAGTTGTCTCTTCAATCTTAAGGGCCATGGGCTCCAGATCTGTGCATAACTATCCAGGTTAATGATGAAATGAGGGAATGAGGTAAAAACTGGGATGGGTGAATGCATTAATATGGGTACATCTTGCAAAAAGAAGCAGCAAACTAGCTGTCACTTAAAGTCCTGTCTGTGTACTTAATACAACTTCCGATGTTGGCCTGCTCTGGAACAGCTCAGCAACTGTCATTAGGAACCTAGGATTCCCCTTATTTTAACTTGGCCTCCGGAGAATGCCTACTCTTTGTTTCTTTAACGGCCGCCTTGTGTCCTCAAGGTGGTTTGCTGCCAATATCTGCCTCAGGAGTTTTCTAATATCTTTGGGTGGGCTGGACTCAGTCGCACAAAAACTGAAACAACACATTTTTGCATTAACTTTGCAAAATGAGCAAAGGGGGCTCAGAAACTTTAGCATCTAAGTTTATACAACTCCTGTATAGAAAGGCACATTTTGAAAACATATTTCTTTTTGCAAAGCTCTTTCTCTTTCTGCTACATGACACTATCTTCTACATTGTTACAGAGCTAAAAACTGGGTTGCCTCGTCTGAGTCATGAAATGTATCTCTGCAGTGACCTCTGAGCAGCAGAATTACAAAACTGAAAAACAGGTAAGCATGGTTTTGAATGCATAGGGCATAAAAAGTTGAGCCTCCAAGAGAATCCTATGGATTGATACCTTGGTTTTCTGGACTGTTTGAGAGAGAACAGCTTTTTTTGTTGATAGGCATAATGCTGCAGACTGTCCCCCCAAATTCACACACTGAAATCTAAACCCAGTTTGATGGTATTAGAAAGTGGGACTTTTGAGAGGTGATTAGGTCATGAGGGAAAGACCTTATGATAGGATTCATACCCTTATAAAAAAAACAAGCCATCTAAGTACCCAGAGAAAAGATGGTCATCTGCAAGACATGATACTGGTTCTTACCAGAAACAAAATTAACTGGCATCTTGATCTTGGACTTATGAACTGCACAAAATAATGATTGTTGTTTAAGCCACCAAGTCTATGATATTTTTATTATAATAGCTCAAACTAAGATACATGAGCAGAACAGTCAGAAGGAAGGTTAGATAGTCCCTCCGTGTCCTCAGAAACACGTATGTCACTTCCTTCTGGACCCCAAACTTGCCTTTTAGTTCGTGGTAATCGATTGTTAAAGGTCCTGTTTTATCTCTAAGGGTTGTATCTGGCCATCACTTACTTCCTAATTAGCCTTCAAAAACTATAAGTTCTAGTTCCAGCAATTAAGTTTGCATGAGACAAAGCCATGGAGACAAATTCTAGACCTTAGGTGACAACAAAATTTACACTGTTTTCTTGCATTTTGAATTTTTGTCTTCTTTCCAGGGACCAATATATATGGTAAAGAAAAAACTATTGATTGGAAGAAGAAAGTAGAAAAACCTCTACAAAGTTCTATGGCAACATAAAGATGTCAAATCTTGTCTTCATAAATTAAATTACATAGACTACTGGAATATATGAAAAAGCTGTGTTACTGTCACTGGTTTTTCAGATGGTCTTATGTGAAATAAATCAATTTGGTATTTTGAAGACAGATAAAATCAGAGCTAAATAATTTCTATCTTGAATTATTTGAGTTTTATTACCAAGACATGACTAAGGGAGACCTTTTTCATTCATTGGCTATAGCTCTGGAGAATCCCATGAATAAGTTAGTATTTCATGCCAACAATACATTATTTGGACAGCTGCACACTTTCAATTTCTTCCTATTTAAATGTTCTTTCATTTATTCTGATTGCATCAAGGCAAATGTTTCAATTGGGCACTAACAATTTTAATAAGAGTGTTCAACGCCTGGTAATCTTTCAAAGGAAAAAGGTACACCAAGAAAAAGGCAGTGTGAAAACAGAGAGAAGGTGAAGGGTGGTGTTGGAGTGACACCAGGAAGTGATTTTGTTAAGTATTTGGAACTAAATTATTGCACCTTATCTTTATGGAAGACTATATGAATGAATGCATGACTTAAGGATTTACAAGCTTTTGGAACTGAAAGAGATCTCAGAACTCATGTCTTTGATTTTCCTGTATTTTATAGATTAATAAATCAAGGCACAGAGTGCTTGGGATAACTTATAAAAAATTATTCAGGCATTTTCTGACAGAACCACGTCTAGAACCTTGAAGACTTAATAAGCATGGTTTCCACAATACTATACTACATCTGAATCAGAAAATTGATGAACCACTAAATAGATTTTATTTCTCCCTTGTTAGGATATTCTGCAACACTTGCAGAAATGATGAACTTTTTTACATAGCCTATGCTTAGTCCTTTCTGAGGCAACAAGTCCACTCATCTGAAACAGTATTAGTAATTTGAAGATAGTTACAGTTTCTTACTCACTCACCTCTTCTAAGAGCTAAGTCACCCCAATAAATCATTGCCACAGGCAGTAGCTGTATTTCTTCCTTTTTTTTTAATCCCATGCAAACCTGGGTGTCCTACTATTTTACAGGATCCTAAAACAGGCTCTCCCCTTGTTCAATGCATTTGGTATCCCACAGGGCAGATTCTATTTCTAACAATGGATTAATAGTAGTATATTTTCTGTTTATACTCATAATCCATCTGTATTTCATCTTCCAAATTAAGAGAGTCACACCCTATTTGCATTCATAGTAATGATAAGGACTAACAGTACTCACTCATAGGTGACTACCCTCTCCTTCTGGGCCAAGGAAATATTACACTTCCCCTCCCACTTTTGGTTTGGTGCAGCCATGTGACTAATTCCAGTTTAGGAAGTTGAGCATGCATGTACTATATCATTTCTGGATGCCAGCATTTTATGGATTATGTGTTACCCTTCCACACTATTTTCCCTTGTCATGTCAACCAGGAGACCATGCACGTTCCAGATGGTGAGGCCATGGTCTAATGGAGCCACTATCTTCCTGGATCTCTGAGAAGATGGGTGGTCAAGAGGGCCATTACTATATATGGCAAATTTTGCATGGGTAAGAAGTGAAGCTTTGAGATTAGGAGGTTTTTTGTTTCTACAGCATTATTTAGCTTATCCTGACTAATCGGCATTAGTCAGAATATTTAACCTTTTCCTAAGATGCTTTTAATATTTACGTTTAGAAGAGTGAGATTTGTTCATTTATTTATCTAATCATACTCATTTATGATGTCTATATAATTCCAAGAATTTTGCTAAGCACTAGAAATCTTGAAATGAACAGAACCCAACTTTGACCCGTAGTACTTCACAGTTGGGTGCAGAAAACAAATGAAAGTATAACAGAGCGATAGATGCTAAAAATAAGGCATGTATTCAGCACCCGGGATGAACCAAGAAGAGATTTAACTCTGCTTGGAATATCAATGTGGCTTTATAAAAGAGTTCACATTTGAGCTGAAAAAAGGGGTGAACCTGAACTCACCTGTTGAGCAAAAGTTGGCGGAGGACAAACCACAGGAGGAAAATAGCATGTGCAGTGGCACAGAGTGTAAAAAACAACATATATTGGCAAAATTTTCCTGGTATGATAAATTAAGGACAATCATTAAAGATGAAGTCAGAACAAGAGGTAAGGGCCAGATCATAGAGGGATTATGTGTCATTCCATGGATTTAGGTTTTAGATCTGTAAGTTGGCACACAGGCTTTACCTTGTCTTTCATCTATAATAGATTGCAGCATATCCTCGAAGCTCTTTGCTAAGATGGATTCAGACTGCGTTTATACTTAATTTGTAAAGTCCACCGTGGGAGAGTAGAGAAGTAGATACATGATTGAATCTTTGCAATTAATTAGCATCTATAAAGTTCACATAGGAGTAATTCACTTACTGAAGACCATCCACAAATACCCAGATTTTCTATTTTTTTGTCTCATGAAAAAAAATAATAAATAATATCCAAACACACACAATCAACACATGCACAGAATTCGTTTAACTGTCACATCAGTGAGATGAGAGTGTGGGACAATTCATATCTGAAAGCAGCAGATAGAATACATCTTTCTAAAAACAATAAATAAAAAGAACATAATCCTTTTGGGACCTGAAGGAGGTTCCTCGCTTCTTTTGGCCATGCAAAGAGGAAATGTATTGATTTTAGAAAAAGTAAATGAAAACAGGAAACTTCAAATAAGAACATGGAAAAAATACAAATCTAAATTTCACCATTCTCTGGAGTAACTGTTATTAACAATTGGGGTCCTCATTCCAGATAGCATGTAATCACAGATAAAAGATTGAGAGATGAGTGGTTTGGGGATTAATGTGTTTGGGAAGCAAAACTTCTGAGCATGAAATTCTATTCTTGGCTATTGCATATTTATTTACAGGAAGTGCTACTATTTTATGGGGCATTCCTAGATGTACGAATCTAATGGTTACCATGGAGGCAAGAGAACTGCCACAAACTGAAGCTGTGGTATATACAATATATTTATTACAGATTAAAAAACTGTGTTTGTAGGATTTGCTTTTTGTCCAGTCACACAGCTGATGGAGACAATAACATAATCCATGCCTGACCTAAGGTAATGTTGACTGTGTGGTACAGATCTCTGTCGTGCCCATTGGTTTGAGATTTGTCTTCAAATATAGAGAATTTATTTCCGAAAGGTAGAAGAAACATTTGTCTAGGGAAATCATGTCTTTATCAACATTTTGCTAAACCCTTAGAAACTGAGATACATACCTTTATCATATGTTTCCCTTTATAAACATAATCTATAAATATTGAATCTAAAACAAAAAATCTGAATCAGAACACTTAGATAGCTTAGTCTGTTATATGGCTGACTCTTGATTTCAGCTCAGGTCATGAGCTCAGGGCCCTGGGTTTGAGCCATGGACTGGGCTCTGTGCTCAGCAGAGAGTCTGCTTAAGATTCTCTTTCTCATTCTGCCCCTCCCCCCTGCTCTTGTTTTCTCTCTAAAAATAAACAAATGAATCTTAAAAAAATAAAATAAATTTTAAAAATCTGAATTACTTGAGCTGACCAATAATTTGATTACATCACATAATAAGTAGACTTCTCTGATTTTTATATTTTGTAAATTATTTGGGACGTCATTGCATTCCAATAAATGTTACTGGATTCCTAGTTTAATCTTGTCTTCAGGAAAACCAGTGGCTTCCAACTCTCCTTAGGGATCTGGAAATCTGAAAGTAAAGTGCACAAAACCTGAAAGAAATTCAAAAACAGTGATCAAGAAAAGGAGTAGAATGCCCCAGGATCTATCCAGGCAACCAGAAAGTTCAGAGACCTTCGATTTTATACATAAAACTATTACAAGAATGGTTCACACCAGAGCATCATAGCACTTAAAGAAGAAAGAAAATCAATGTTTAGAGATCTCAAGGAAAATTACATTAATTTTAGACAATTTTCAAACAATCAATAGCTTACTGTCATAATTCACTATTAACTGTCATATGACTCTAAGCAGACCATAGTCAGTTGAGTTACAGTGTTACATAAAAATGTAATGAAAACAATTATTATCTATTTTCATACAGAACTATAAAGTCATGTAGACTAAAAAATGTTTAATAGTTCATACTTAAAGAGTGTCAGAGGAAGCATAAGAGCAAAGGGGCTAGAAGGAAGTGTCAGGGTGAATGAAAACCAGCTAGCCATGACTGACTTTTGTGTGTTCCCCATAGGCATCTTCATTTAAAAGAGTCAGGGAAGGAGGTGCCAGTCAAAGGCTACATTGCTTTTACATATGACATCTTCCCTTAAGAGAATAATTCTGGATTACTTCAAAGGGCTACCCACTAACTAATAAAAATAACATACTGTATCATATATTTTACCATTTAACACAAAAGCTTCAAGATTCTTGACATAGATTTACTACTGCTAGCATCTCTTATGGTCTGCAATATGACACAAATTTACTTTTCTAATGTAACTTGAGTAAATATATGTCTGGTGGGAAATATTTTATCTGATGGGGATCTCAATGAAAAAAAATTATTTCTAAAGTGGGAGGAACTTAAAGTGGTCAAAGAAATATGGCTATAATAAAATATATATTCTAGGGAAACAGTGAAGATATAGCAGCTGCCAAGAGAAAATCCAGAATAGAATAAATTATGTTTATAAATAAAAAAACATGATGAGAGTCTTAATAGATTTGTTTATTTGGAAGCTATAAATGCCAAGAGAGGGTTTTTCTAGGGCACTTCTATATTTTTGTTTGAGGATAGAAATATTAACAGTAATGGGATGAATCACAGAGGCAAGAAAAACCTACAGTCACAGACCCGTGAACTGTATAAAGGCATATAAACTTCACAGTAAAAATTCAAGGAGTGTGCACTCTGAGATGAAAAATG
Source organism: Potos flavus (assembly GCA_028534135.1). NCBI lineage: Eukaryota > Metazoa > Chordata > Mammalia > Carnivora > Procyonidae > Potos > Potos flavus. The sequence goes on from CM052883.1 coordinate 76,566,721, forward strand.
ATAAATTTAACATCAAGGTTTGATTGGCTCCACATTGATGGTATGAAAGGAAAGAGAAACACCATAACAGACTAGATACAAAGTCCCAGCCATCCTAGTGCCTAATCCGTATTTCAGATGGCTGGAAAATTGAATCCCCAGATTCACAGTACTACCGGAGTGCAATTAATTTGTGGTCTGGCCCCACGCTGCAGGGTAGTACAGGTGTAGGTTCTCCTTAGACAAATTTCCCATTCAGAGGAATCTTCGAGTTCACAAAAGCTATGCACCTGGACTGAAGAGGAAATTGGGCAAGCACTCAGGGGATAAAGCAAAGCAAAGGAGGAAAATAACAGATATCCTTCCAAATGATTGAATTCCAATCAGTTTCTGCTTGTGCTGCTATACAATACTCTTCTCACATTTTCAAAGGCTTTTCACAATAGCACTAAGAATGCAGTTCAGCATAGCTATTTAAAACAAATATGATACTAACCATGGTAACAATTAGTATGGTACCACTCAAAATTTTACATTTTAATAGAAGTTTTGGCATTTGAGACAGATTTTAAATTATTGTTTTATTCCATTTTATAACAACTCTATTTGGAGGTAATCTCCAAACAAATTATTCTAGAAAAACTCAACTTATGAAGACAAGAAATTAAGTCTGAAAGCTGAGAGTAGCAAAGCATCCAGTGGATTATGCTACCTCGTATTTCTCAAAATGTTTCCTATTAGCAGAGCTAAAATGACTGAGATTTATCAATATAAATAAATCATTTATTAAGAGTCTAGTATGTGTAAGACACTGTGTTAAATCATGAATGTGTAGAAATGAAGAAGAAATAGTTCATCTCAAGGGAAAAAAAACACAAGAAATAGTTCATCTCATTACATCCAATAAGGAGATAATAATGTAAACATATGGATTAAAATAGAATATTAATTTTTCTGATGGCTGAGGTATAAGTTATAGAGGTAATGTAGTAAGAAGTGACAGTCACTCTGTCAGAGTAGAGGAAGAGTCAAACAACATTTTCTGGAGATAACATTACTTTAAAATGGCATTTAATTTTTTGGAATCTTTATAAGCAATGGATATTGATAAATTTTCTGTTTGATAACTCATTGAAGTTTAACAAAAGTTACAACTCAACTCAATAAACATGTACTAAAGCCCCCCCACCTTACGCCAAGCATTATAAATGAAAGCATAGTGCAAGACTCCCATGAAGGTTATAGAATGGAAGGAGATATAAACATATAGGAGGAAGGTTTCAATACAATGTAGCAATGCTCTGATAAAGAATAGCGTAGTGTGCTCAGGAGCTTCTTAACTTTAGTCCATAAACTCCTTGACCTGAGAGATCATACAGAATGGGGGTCAGAGGAGCTTCAGAGAGGATGATAGCTGAGCTGGGTATTAATTATGTAATAGGATTTAGCCCAGGGAAAACGAATGGGGGTGTGTGGTGGGAAGGGGAAGAAAAAAATATGGGAGGCTATGGTGGTTGTAAAGGAAACATTCCAGACAGGAGAAACATTACCTTACAGGGAATATGAGGAAAAAGAAGCTCTATGGTATACATAGGGCTGGAGGAATGAAGGGTTGGTAGGTTATTGGCTGTTGAAGGACACAGTCACTTCAGTGTTTCCAAAAAAAAAAAGTACACTTTTTATATGAAATTTGTTTTGAAAGGAATAGTATTTGAGAGAGGACAGAAGATAGAAGGCTACTTTAGAGATCCAGGTGAGAGGTAATGAAGACCTGGCTAGGACAGAAGTAGAAAGGGATTTAGAGGAAGAGCAGGTCCAATAAATACTTTGATGATAAATTGATAGGATATCTTTATTGTTGTGGGAAGGTAAAAGTTTATGGCCTAGGCAACTTGATGATTTCACATGGCAGTAATTTAATGGAATTATAACATTATTTCCTTGCTTTGAAAAATAAATTCTACCTATAGAGCATGATTATAAAGGTTATCTGTAGTCAAAAAAATCCATATATGTATCTATATTTATGACTTTAAACTCTCTCTCTTTGTATCTCTCTGCATTTCTTTCTTCCTCCCTCTACTCTCTGTCCCTCTTTCCTCTATCATCTATTTCTCTATTTCTGTCTCTGCCTTCTCTGATTTAAAGCTCTACTTTATTTTCCCTCAAACAAAAATGCAATTCTTTTATTATTATTTTTTTTTTATGTTATGTTAGTCACCACACAGTACATCGTTAGTTTTTTTTTTTTTTTTTTTAAAGATTACACCTATCTATTTGACACAGAGAGAGAGATCACAAGCAGGCAGAGAGTCAGGCAGAGAGAGGGGGAAGCAGGCTCCCCGCTGAGCAGAGAGCCCTATGCGGGGCTCAATCCCAGGACCCCGAGATCACAACCTGAGCCAAAAGCAGAGGCTTCAACCCACCGAGCCACCCAGGCGCCCCACATCATTAGTTTTTGATGTAGTGTTCCCTGACTCATTGTTTACATATAACACCCAGTGTTCCATGCAATATGTGCCCTCCTTAATACTCATCACCTGTCCAACCCATCCCCCACACCCTCTCCCCTCTAAAACCCTCAGTTTGTTTCTTGGACAGCAAAGATACAGATGTAGTGAAAAGAAGGGCTATATGCACTCCGATGTTCATAGCAGCAATGTCCACAATAGCCAAAATGTGGAAAGAGCCAAGATGCCCTTCAACAGAAGAATGGATAAAGAAGATGTGGTCTGTATATACAACGAAATATTACTCAGCCGTCAGAAAGGATGAATTCCCAACTTTTGCATCAACATGGATGGGACTGGAGGAGATTATGCTGAGTGAAATAAGTCAAGCAGAGAAATCAATTATCATAAGATTTCATTTACTAGTGGAACAAAAATTCTAAGAGGCATTGTTATCATGCACTAGGGCATAAGCCTAAAGTTTTACCATTCCTTGATAATATAGGGGTAGTCATAGTTTCAGAACCTTTGCTGGTTTTGTCTTAGTTATTAAAATATTTCTCCTTTCTCCTTTTTTAAAAAGATTTTTTTTTTTCAAGAAGGTCCTGAAAAAAGGGAAGGTCATTCATAAGGGTAGAGAGTATCCTTACTCATTATTGATCCCTTCAGTATTACTTTCATTATTGATACTTATTTAAAGGTTGTGCTCATTCATATTTCCCTGGGAAACAGATGCTATGACAGATTTAAGAGTGAAAGAAACTTACTGGTACAAAATAAAGTGATAAGAAGCATAATTTGGCATGTAAAGCTTCCAAAGTGTTATGCAAATCTAATATCTGTTAAAGAAAAGGAGGGTAGGAAAAGCAGACATCAGAGTGGGGGGCACCCCAATGTGCAGAAAAAGAGTCCTACTTGGGAGAGAACTGGCCAGATACTACTATCTCCATACTCCTCACTCAAGGGCTGCCCAAGGAGAGTTTTGCTTGGGACTTAATGCCAGGAAGATTCTTGACTTCTGTTATCTACCCTATACTATGTGATTCCACATCTCCAAACACGTTTGGGAAGCAAGATTCCCCAGCATATCAGCAAGCCTTCTTTTCCGAAGAGAATATTGAAAAGAAAGGTTAGTGGGATGAATAACATTTCCAACACTGCACTTGGTCACATGGCCTTCTGAACTTTCACTTCCCTCCCTGCACTACACTCTAAATTTCTCTCGCCCTCACACATTGTCTCTGTTGGTCTTGGATGTTTGCCTAGTGGCATGAGCCATACCCTCATTTGGGGACAGTCTGGGTCTCATAACCATTTCCTTCTCAGGCCAGGGCTGCAACACTAGTTTACTTCACATTTCAGAAACAGAAGTGCAAGGGGCACTCAAGTTGATAACCTGACTTCCACACATACTTCTTCCTGCCCTCATTGTGTATCACCAGTCCTACCTCATTCCAGGTAATCAGGGGCAATTACCTTGTCATGATAGTGATTCCTCTTCTTAATTGAAAAAAATCTGGTAATGTCAACTGCCCAAGTCCTTTTGTCTTTTCTCTTTTTTTCTTTGATAGACTTATTAGAGATTTATCAACTTTCCTGATCTTTTAAAAGAACCAAATATCATTTCATTAATTCTATTGTTTCCTTGTTTTTATATTTCTAATGATTTCTGATCTTTTTTATTCCCCTTGTGTGCTTGCTACAGATTTAATTGGCTCTTCATTCTTAGTATTCTAAGGTGAAAACTCAGGATTTTAATTTTAGATCTTCCTTAGTTCTGTTATGCATACTAACTGCTATAAATCTCCCTTTAAGCACTGCTTTAGATGTATATCACAAATATTAATAAATTATATTTTATTTTAATCTAATTCAAAATATTGTTTAAATCTGTCCTAAAACTCTTTCTTTACAAACATTTTTTTATGGAAGTGTGTCTGTCAAATTGTTGGGTATTTTCTAGCTATCTTTCTGTTATGATTTCTAATTTAATTCCACTGTGGTCCGAAAACATTCTTTGCATCATTTCTACTCTTTGCACTTGTTAAAATGTGTTTCGTGTCCCACAATATGGTCTATCTTGATAGATGTTCCATGTGAACTTGAGAAGAATGTGGTTTCTGCTTTTTTTGGATGGTCAATTTAATGCAGTTGATTGATAGTGTTGTTCAAATCATCTATTTCCTTTTCACTGATTTTCTGCTTGGTCTGTCAATTACTGACAGAGATGTATTGAAGTCTTCAACTATAATCACGAATTTGTTTCTCCTTTTAGTTCTATTTGTTTTTGCCATGTGTATTTTGAGACTCTCTTGTGGAGTATGAACGTGATTAGGATTCTTATGCGTTCCTGGAGACCTAATTTATTTATTTGTCATTATATAATCACTCTCTGTATCTCTTACAATCTTCCTTGTTCTGAAGCATGCTTCATATCAAATTAATATAATTACTTAAGCTTTCTTTTGATTGGTTTTACCATGGTATATTTTGTCTTTTCCTTTACTTTTAACTTATTTGATTCTTTATATTTAAAATGGTGGAATTCTTATACACAACATGTAGTTGATCTTGTTTTTTAAAGCACTGTGACAATTTAGTTTTTAATTGATATGCTTAGACAGTTGGTATTTGTGATTGCTATGATTATTGTGATTACTTATGTAGTTAGATAATATCTACTGTCTTTGAGACGGTTTTCAATTTGTTGCATTTGCTCCTTCTGAATTACTCATAATTATGTTCAAGGGTTAAAATTCAGTAGGTCAGTTTCTGTTGATGAGGATGGGGCACGGCCATTTTTTTCTATATAAGGTTCTGTCAGAATTGATGATTTGCAGATCTGTCCCTTCTACTTGCCTAGGAGCTTCAGATGGTAGGGTGCCTGCGTTATTCAATATCAATGATAGCTAGCTGAGTGCCTGTCAGTTAGCAAGTCCTTAATAAGTATTTGCTGAATGAGAAGTGAGTATATAAAGAACAAATGCTGGAGGATGGTGTGAGGAAAGTAACAAAAATATAAAGAAGAGATGAGAATCAACATTAATAGCAATAATAATGTTTTAAAATAAAACATTTACTATATGCTACATAATATGATAAGTGGCACACATGCATTAGATCATTACAAAATATAAAAAATATACAACTGAGGAATGTAAGTTTTGAAAATATTAAGCAAACTTCTCAGGGGCTTATAAGTTGTAACTTTCAGTGCCAGGACCCCCTCTTAGGTTTTATAGACCTCCAAAGATCAAACTCTACTTCCACCAAAGACATGCTCCCGGATGCTAAAATATTGTTCACCAGGCTGTGACTAACCAGACATCCATCCTTAACCCCTTTATTAACTCATCAATTTAAGTGCACAGATTTTTTAAAATAAGCCATATTTATCAAGGAATGTGCTTCATTTACTAACTCAAGTACTTGCTTTTAAGACAGCTTTCACCTCCAAGTTTTGAGTAGTTTTCTTGAAATCATCCTTTCCTTCATTTGTCACTGGAAACCTGCTTCACCTCGAGGAGTGACATAATGCACCTCAAATATATTATTGTACATGAAATTCACACTTCTGATGCTTTTTGAAAAAATATATATGTGTATAAATATTGTGTCAGGCATAAAATATTTGTTCAGGTGGCCAAGTGAGTAAAATATTTATTTCTAGAGGAGGAAGAACAGCAGGCAGGAGGAAGACATACAGCAGCAATAAAAGTTGTCTCCCATGAAAGGCTTCATTCAGATTGCATAAACGTGGCCAGAAACAGAATAAATTTTGTGTAGAAATAAGTAGAGAGAGAAACGTGCTAATATTTTTATCTGAGAATTGTATACTACAGCAATGTGCTGACGTCTTCCTGTCCATCAGCAGATTTTTGACTTTCAGTGAGAAAACATCTGGAAATATAACAGTAAGGAACAGAAAGAGAGAGTAGAACTACTGGGCTTTTCTAATCTTAGGGTCATGTCTGTGATTAGAAGGGAAAAGAATTGTGTTCAATGCAAAAGTATTAAAGCTGAAAAAAATTGCCCACACTTTATCAGTTCTTGTTTTCTGGGCTTATAATTGCACTTCTCACAGCCTCAGTATTCTTCTTATCTAAAACAAAGAAAAAATAGTACTTTCAAGATGGCTGTAAAGGACTCAATGGAGTAACACATGGGGGAGCTACCTATCATAGAGAATGGTGCTCTCTGTGGCAGGGTTTTTTCTTCTCAATATTGGGGAAAATGTTTTCAAACCAAAACTGTATGGTACTAATGCTGAATAGCACATATTTTCAATCTACTATCTTGTTGAGTGATTAATATGTATTCTGAAATGTACAGATAGCCCCAAAGATCACCCTCACTGATTCCCAATTGCTAGTGTTCATGTACTTGCTCAATCCCTTCCTGGGAAATATGGGCTATACCTAGTGACCATCATCTAATGAATAGCAAAAATTATGGGATGTCACTTTCAGTTTTAGTTGATAAAAGACCGTGACTTCCATTGCTTATCCTCTCTCACTCTCTAGCTAGTTTGTTGCAAAGGAAGCCAGATGCATGTTGTCAGCTGCCCAGTGGGGAGGCCTCTGGTCAACAGCCAATGATGAACTGATGGTCTCACCCAATAGTCTGTGAGGAATTGAATCCTTCTAAGGAAGAAGTAAGCAAGGAAGAGAGGATGCTTCTTGGAATCTGGTTTTGAGATAACCTCAGCTCCAGCCAACACACTGATTGCGGCTTTGTGAGAGACCCTGAGCCAGATCCATTCAGCTAAGCTGTGCCCCAATTTCTGGCCCATAGAATCTGTGAGATAATTTATCCATATTACTTTAAGCCATGGCATTTTGGGATACTTTGTTACACAATAATAGATAATTAATTCAACTCTTCTTGGTACCATAAAGATTTAAGGGAATTTGAAGATACCAATCTACACATGTATTTGAAGCTCTATCATGACCCTAAAATGTTGCTAGACCACATTTCTGGGTATATATGTTCTTTATCTTCACTAAAATATACCAGGGTATAAAACTGATGGAGCATTTGTACTCCTAGTAAAAGCAAGTCTGGTTGCAGTGATATCGGACTGACACAGTAAGCTTGTTATCTGAGGTATGGCAACTGACTTTACGTCATTCTTACATATACAATTTCTTTTTGTCTGAAATGCTCCAAATTATTTTGACTCTGTTGTTTGTTTTTTCTGTTTTGTTTCCTTTTTTAAATTCCTTTATTGAAAATGATTGACATGGGGCACCTGGGTGGCTCAGTGGTTTAAGCCTCTGCCTTCGGTTCAGGTCATGATCCCAGAGTCCTGGGATAGAGCCTTGCATTGGGCTCTCTGCTCAGCAGGAAGCCTGCTTCCCCCTCTCACTCTGCTGGCCTCTCTGCCTACTTGTGATCTCTCTCTCTCTGTCAAATAAATAAATAAAATCTTTAAAAAAAAAAGAAAATGATTGACATGTACAAAGCTGTGTATGTTTAATGTGCACAACTCAATGAGTCTGGGAATAAGTATACACCCATGAAACCATCACCACAATCAAGGTCATAAACATCCATCACTTCCCAACATTTCCTCCCTCAATCATTATTTTGTATGTGTGTGGTAAAAACACTTAACATAAAATCTACTCTCTTAGCAAATTTTAAGTACGCAATAGTATTATTATAGTCACTAAAGTGTATGGTGGATCTCCAGAATTTAATTAACTTTTTAGAAGCTTGTCAATAAAAAAAAAATCATCAGATTTGGTCCTACAAATAAATATTAAGTCATAGAATCAAAAACCTTTGACAAAAACAATAGATTCTCATTCAGCCCACAGAGGCAAATTATTTTTATTGTTTTTGGTGGTGCATATGTTAATATATATGTCTGTGTTAATATGTATGTGTATGTGTGTGTTTAATTCTGGTGGCAATCACTGTAGCTCTAATTGACAAGTTTATATCTTTTTGACATTGGAAAATAACTATTGATTCATGGAATTAAAATAAAATTATTATGATAGAAGGTTATTATAAAACAATGTTTTATATTAAGATGTAATGTACTAATCCCAGAACTATCATTTTAGTTGGTTTATTTACACCCTTGTCACTTAAAAAACTATGGTAACTCATCATTCATTTGGAAAAAGGCTGAAGATATTTCTTTTTTTTTTAAATTTTTTTTATTTATTTTATTTTCCTGAAGATATTTCTTATAAAACATCAGAGCAGTCTGGGGAATTCACAGAGAATTAAGAAGTTTCCCAAACAAACAAACAAACAAACAGAAAATAAATCTTTAGCAGATAAATCTTTTATTCTAGGACATGATAACATATCCATGCTAAAGGGATTATTTTATATTATTTAATTGATTATTTCCTTACTTTTCCTTATAGTTTTTATACTTGTTTGTATACCTGTCCACCTCTAAACAATGTAATTTAGCTTTACAAGTTCCTTAACTTTATGTAAATAATATATGTGATATTTCAAGTCTTGCTTTTTTAATTTATTGGCAAGATCCATCTATGTTTTTGCAAGTAGCTTGGGTTCCTTAGTTTTTCATAATTTTCTTTGTTTGTACATACCACATTTTATCCTTTTTGTTCTTAAAGAAAATGTAAATGAGGAGTCTCAGGATCTAGGCCCTATCCCTTATGAACGTTTTTATGTATATGTCTTTGTGTTCAAAGTCATGAGTTTCATTAGGATATTACCCAACAATTGAGTTGTTAGTTGATAAAGCTTATGTATATTCAGTCATATAATGCCAAACTAATCCACAATGGTTGAATCAATTTACACTCCCTCCAGAAGTGTTGGCAATTTCTATTGCCATACAAATTGCTCAATAATTGACATTATCAGAATTTATTTTTATGATTTAAAATATGTTTGCCAATCTGTATGTAGTGTTATTTACTTATAATTTTATTTTTTATTTCTCTTTATTAATGTGGCTGAACCCTTTTTCATGTGGTTATTGTCTACATTACAGGAATTCACAGAAGGAGTTCTCCCTTTAGCAAATGTCTATCTATTGATGCCATTTTAAGTCTTTTGTCCAAATAAAACTCTCTGTATTTTTTCTTTCATAACTATATTCACAATCATTTTTGTTTTATGTAAGTCAAATTTTTACTTTTAATGGCATCCATAATTTATCAATCTTTTCCTTTCTGCTGTACACTACCACTGCATATATCCAGTGTTTATGTGCATCTGTCTATTCAGGACTCTTCAGTCTTTTCTATTGATTAACTTATGTATTCCTGTGCCAATATTACTTTATTTAAATTAATATGGATTTGCTAGGGGCATTAATATTTAGTAGAGCAATTCTTCCATTTTATTATTTTTCAAGAATGTTATGTTTATTTTGGTTCCTTGTCTTTCCATGTAAATTGTAGGATCTGCTGTGCAGACCTGCACAACCATATAAATAAAAAATTCCTATTGCTTTTTATTTGAATTTCATCGAGTCAATAAATCATGAGAAGATAATTGCCTCCTATTCAATAATGATTTATGCAATCTACCAACAACATATATGTCTCACTTATTTAGATTACATGTAATATTTGATACTCACTCTTGCTCATGTTTCTCTCAATAGTATTGCTATTTTTAATGAAACATTACTGGGTACTTGACATTTTTATATTATTACAGGTAATGCATGCACACGTACACACATATCTAAAAGTTTATTATCTAACTTATAAAGGCTAATGTATAAAATTAATTTTTACATTTTGATTTTTGTCAAAACTGCTAAATCTGATTAATTTTAAGAATTAACCTTTATTCTTTTGGACTTATTACATTCTGCAAACCACTTTATCTGCAAATAAGTACAGTTTCCTTGCTAACATTTTCCCTTTGTTCTACCTATCATCTATCATCTATCACCTGTCATCTATCTATCTATCTATCTATCCATTTTATTTCAAATATATATATACTTTGGACATTCCAGTTGCATCCAGTTGCATTTCATTGAGAGATATATATCTATATATATAGATAGATATATATAGATATACATATATATATATATAGATAGATAGATATAGATATACATATATATATATGGCATAAAAAAAGAGAAAAAGAGAGAGCACATATTCTCTAGTTACTGTAGACCCTTGAACAACATAGGTTTGAAATATATGAGTCTACTATATGATTTTTTAATTTGTATATATAGTACAATACTGTAAATATATTTTCTTCTCCTTATGATTTTCTTAATAACATTTTCTTTTCTCTAGCTTATTTTATTATAAGAATACAATGTATAATACATAGAACATACCAGATACTTGTTAATCGACTTCTCCTTTTATCAGTAAGTGTTTCAGTCAACAGTAGGCTGTTAGTAGTTAAGTTTTTGGGGATTCAAAAACTCTCTGTGGATTTTGGGCTCCGTTAGAGTCATTATCACTAACCCCAGTGTGGTTCAAGGGTCCCTGTATTTTTATTTAATTATTTTGTTAATGTTCTCAAATGTTAATGTTTCAAATGTTAATGTTCTTTAAATGCCTTACTGTGTTTACACGTGTATGTCTCTTTATGGATCTTCATTTTGTCTTATTTCCTGTGACAATTTTTCCTTCTGCTATCCCCCTATATTATTTTCCTCAAGTCCAATCCCACCTCTGACCCCATCACCCCTACTTTCTCTTTCAGGCATGCTTTATGATCTTTCTGCGAGATCATGGTTTCAACAAATGTGTTTGTTTATAGAAATTTTTCCCCATGAATGTTCATCTTTTGGTTAATTTTGCTATACTTTTACTTTTTTTATTATTTTTGTATTGATACTTTCAAAATGTTTTCCAGTGAGTTCTCTCAATCATTTAGAGTTTGAACCATTAACTCTCTGGAGCCCATTTCAGGGCTTTAGGGGGGTCTGGGCACCCCCATAGGTTTCACAGCCCAAAACAGCTCCTCAGTGACATTGCCTCAGTAATCTGTGGTCTCATGCTGTGTCCACGAGGGTTTCTGCCACAGCACTGTCCTCACTGCAGTGCAGCCTTACCTCAGCGCAGTCACTGCCCACTGCGAAAAGGAGACACAGCCAATACACTTCAGGGAAATTTCCCACCCTCAGATTGTACTTCCACTGAAACTTTCTGATAAATGCTAGATCCTTTAGACACTTTCAGCAGGGAACTTCTAGTGTTCCCCTTCCCTAAACTTGACCCTTGTGGCTTTTGCTGCATTTCTAACTGGCTAATCCCTGCTTTGGTTCCAGTTATTTAATGCATTTTGTTGTATTTCAGTTTGAACCTTACCTTTAGGATTTTCATGGCAGGTTCTTACGCTTTTCCTATCCCTCTTCCCTTGTGGCTTTTACAGGACTTTTAACTCTGCAACTTGCCGCTAAAAATAGGATGGGTGTTATTTTTAATTCTCTCTCATCTATGTCCACTTCTCACTTTCGTGGACAAGATTCTAACCATATCTCTTACTTTCTTTATCCTGCTCCTTATTATTCCCTTCTACAACTTCAATATATTTTCCTGGAGGAGGGGTGGGTGATGGGAAGCCTGGTTCACTGCAATAAATAGATTAGAACATTTATATTGCCTGATTTGTTTCTGTATTGCAGTTGATGCTCTGTGAGTCAGGCAATGTCAATTACGCTTATGTGTAACTCCTTGTTCATTCTAGTCTCATTTATTTAATTAATGATAGTGTTCAGAAGGAGGTCTTGGAATATTCAAATGTCTTTTTTTAAATTAATTTAATTTTATTTTTTCAGTGTTCCAAGATTCATTGTTCACACACCACACCCAGTGCTCCATGCAATACGTGCCCTGCTCAATACCCACCACCAGGCTCAACAAACCCCCCACCCCCCTCCCCTCCAAAACCCTCAGTTTGTTGCTCAGAGTCCACAGTCTCTCTTGGTTCATCTCCCCCTCCGATTTCTCCCAATTCACCCTTCCTTTCCTTCTCACAATGTCCTCCATGTTTTTCCTTATGCTCCACATGTAAGTGAAACCACATGATAATTGACTTTCTCTGCTTTACTTATTTCACTCAACATAATCTCTTCTAGTCCCTTCCACGTTGATACAAAAGTTGAGTATTCATCCTTTCCAATGGAGGCATAATATTCCATTGTATATATGGACCATATCTTCTTTATCCATTCGTCTGTTGAAGGGCATCTTGGCTCTTTCCACAGTTTGGCGATTGTGGCCATTGCTGCTATGAACATTGGTGTACGTGTGGCCCTTCTTTGCACTACATCTGCATCTTTGGGGTAAATACCCAGCAGTGCAATTGCAGGGTCATAGAGTAGCTCTATTTTTAATTTCTTGAGGAATCTCCACACTGTTTTCCAAAGTGGCTGCACCAATTTGCATTCCCACCAACAGTGGAAGAGGGTTCCCCTTTCTCCACATCCTCTCCAACACTTATTGTTTCCTGTCTTATTAATTTTGGCCATTCTAACTGGTGTAAGGTGGTATCTCAATATGGTTTTCATTTGAGTCTCCCTGATGGCTAATGATGATGAACATTTTTTCATGTGTCTGTAAGCCATTTGTATGTCTTCTTTGGAGAAGTGTCTGTTCATGTCTTCTGTCCATTTTTTGATGTGATTATCTGTTTTTTGAGTGTTGAGTTTGAGTGTTGAGTTTGAGGATATCAGACCTTTGTCTGTAGTGTCATTTGCGAATATCTTCTCCCATTCCGTGGGTTGTCTGTTTTGTTGACTGTTTCCTTTGCTGTATAGAAGCTTTTTATCTTGATGAAGTCCCAAAAGTTCATTTTCGCTTTTGTTTCCTTTGCCTTTGGAGACATGTCCTGAAAGAAGTTGCTGTGGGCTATGTCGAAGAGATTACTGCCTATGTTCTCCTCTAGGATTTTGATAGATTCCTGCCTCATATTGAGGTCTTTTATCCATTTTGAGTTTATCTTTGTGTATGGTGTAAGAGAATGGTCGAGTTTCATTCTTCTATATATTGCTGTCCATTTTTCCCAGCACAATTTATTGCAGAGACTATCTTTTTTTCCACTGGATATTTTTTCCTGCTTTGTCGAAGATTATTTGACCATAGAGTTGCAGGTCCATATCTGGGTTCTCTACTCTGTTCCACTGGTTTATGTGTCTGTTTTTGTGCCAGTCCCATGATGTCTTGGTGATCACAACTTTGTAGTAAAGCTTGAAATCAGGCAATATGATGCCCCCAGCTTTGTTTTTCTTTTTCAAAATTTCCTTAGTGATTCGAGGTCTTTTCTGGTTCCATACAAATTTTAGGATTGTTTGTTCCAGCCCTTTGACAAATGCTTTTTTTTTTTTTTTTTTTTTTAAGATTTAGGTATTTTTTAAAGAGAGAGAGGGAGAAAACACAAGCAGGAGGAATAGAAGTAGAGGGAGAGATAATCTTCAGTAGACTTCATCCTGGGTGCAGAACCTGATGGAGGACTTGATCTCAGGATCCTGAAATCAAGCCCTGAGCTGAAACCAAGCCACTGACTGAGCCACTCAGGTGCCCCCCCCCCACCCAGATGTCTTTAACAGGCAGATTAAAGGTAAAGTTTCAGGTTGTGAGTTTTTATTTTTTTAACTTAACTGACTGAGTCACTCAGGTGCCCCCCCCCCCAGATGTCTTTAACAGGCAGATTAAAGGTAAAGTTTCAGGTTGTGAGTTTTTATTTTTTTTAACATCCTTGCTATACTAAATTGGTAGTTAACTGAGGCAGCTTTGGCCTCTTATAGGATATTTTTAGAGGAGAGCATCTGCTGCCTTGATGGGCCTCTTGTCTTTAAAAGACACAGAACTAAAACAACTTCTATGAATGAGAATTTAATCACAAATCCTAAATTCTAAGAAATCTCAGATCTGTTTTCATTGCTTATTTTTCTTTTCCTGAGTTTGTTAACCCAGTCCTTCAGAGACATCATCTATACCTTTGCAGTCTGCTGGGTTCTTTCACACGCTCATGTTGATCTCTTCAGTTTTTAAACCCCTCAATATTTTTCCCCTTCATAGGTATCCCACTTTTCCACCAGTGCTGCCTCACCTGCTTTGCAGGGCCAACTCCCATAAGATTGTACAGAATGTAATGCCCTTTTCTATTATGTGCAATTTCTGTTCATCTTTTGATTTTTGCCTATACATCACGGCAGAGTTTAAAACATATTGAATCCATAGAAACACTCTTACCTAGAAACTTCCATCTATTATTTTTCCAGATTTTAATTTAAATTCAAGCTAGTTAACATACAGTGCAATTTAGTTTGAGGTGTAGAATTTAGTGATTCATCACTTACATACAACACCCAGTGCCCATCCAAGTGCACATTCCCATCACATATTTAACCCACCCCACCACCCACTTCCTCTTCGATAACCATCAGGTTGTTCTCTATAGTTAAGAATATGTTTCTTTGTTGCCTCTTTTCTTCCCCTCTGCAATGTTCATTTGTTGTTTCTTAAATTCCACATATGACTGAAATCATATGATATTTGTCTTTCTTTGACATATCACTTGGCACAATACTCTCTAGCTCCATCCATGTTGTTGGTAACGGAAGATTTCATTCTTTTAGATGGCTGAGTAATACTCCATTATAGATATCACATCTTCTTTATCTATTCATCAATCAATGGACAGCTGGGCTCTTTCCTTAACTTAGCTATTGTTGATAAAGATGCTGCACACATCAGGGTGCACGTATCCCTTCAAGTCTGTATTTTTGTATCCTTTGAGTAAATATCCTAGTAGTGCAATTGCTGGATTGTATGGTAGTTCTATTTTTAGTATTTTGAGGTAAGTTTTCCAGAATGGCTGCACTAGGAGTATAGCTCAGGGGTAGAGCATTTGACAGCAGAATGGCTGCACTAGTTTGCATTCTCATCAACAATGTAAGAGGGTTCCCCTTTCTCCACATCCTCACCAACACCTGTTGCTTCCTGTGTTGTTAGTTTTAGCCATTCTGACAAGTGTGAGGTGATATCTCCTTGAAGTTTTGATTTGTATTTCCCTGATGCCAAGTGATGTTGAGCACTTTTTCATGTGTCTGTTGACCATTTGGATGTCTTCTTTGCAGAAATGTCTGTTTGTGTCTTCTGCCCATTTCTTGATTTGATTTATCTGAATAGCATTCTGAAAATCTAATTATCACTTTGGTCTTTTGAAATGTTTTATTAGTTTTTGAGTATGCATCTATAAAATAATAGAGGGCAAACACGTGTTTACATATCATGTGTCAAGCCCTTATCATAAATTCTTCCATTTAAGAAATCTGAGATCTAATATCTTTACATACATCTTATCCAAAGTCCTGTTCTTTATGGTCCAAATCATTCTTTTAATAAGTTATTATTTTTCGTAAATTGTATTTTTATGCTTTGTCTACTATAATAGTTAAAAAAAAAGAAACTGATGTAGAAATTAATAATGAAAGAAAACTCCATCAACCATTATTCTAGATAATGTCCTTAGATAATTATTTTAATATTTTGGTATATATATTCTATGCATAAAATACTTACATAATTAACACAATGCTATATGTACGATTTTCTATCCTACTTATAATTAATATGTCACCAGCATTATTTTATGCAAAATGATATTATTATGTATGACATCAATCTATATGTCTGTCCTAACTCTTGGTCAACATCTGGTATCCAGTTGAAACTTGAAATACAACTTGTCCTTTATCTTCAGAGCATGTAGCTGAGAAGAAAGATCCAAAATATTTCTCTTTAAGTTAATTCTAATTTATATAGACAGATTTATTGTCAAATGAATCTCTCCTCTTGAATGGGGTACACAGAGAGTACAAAACTTTGTATGAAACCATATTTAGAAACTAGAGAAGAGGATGGATAGTAATATAAATGGATCAGTGGCAGATCCTAATTTTCTGCTTCTAAACAATTATATGAATATTGGTAATTTAAGAAAATGCTGAATCTAAACATTGGATATCTAAAATTCATTGACATCTGAAATTTTATTTTAGATGATCGTGATTATGATTTTTAAAACATGTAAGTAATACACATTTATTATAGGAAAATGAAAACAGGAAAGTTTTGAAATAATTTGGGGGATAGGGAATTAAATTAATCTCTTTTCTGCACAATTATCTGAAAATCCTTTTTAATATATTTTTTAATTTACTTCTAATAAGGTGCTTGTATTCTTTGATACTCACTAGAGTTTTCATTCCTTCTAGAATTGGAAAATTAAAAAATAAAATTGGAAAATTTTAAAAATGCAGTAAAATAAATGTTAGCAAATACTTAACAAATAATTCCTATCTACTTACCTAATACACTGAGCCAAGGAGGATTGTTACCTTATTTTATCATTGGTTCCTAGCATTAAGTCAAATTGAAGCACCCGCAGTTTGCACTCCTGTCATTCCTAAAAATAAGGCCTCAGCAACCATGTGGTTCTCAGAGGCAAGTCCCTCATGACCAGTCTATATTACTTCTACTTGGTCCCAATTTGTGCACTGCCATGTCTCCAGAGTGCAGATTCTTGGTTCTCCATTCTGGGCTGTGACCTCTGCTTTGCCTCCTTTGGATTTGCTTTCATCTTGACCCTCTCTAGAGATCTGTGTATTTGGGAGTTTTCTATTCCCCAAATGTTATGTCTTTCCTTGTCTCAATGGAGGCTTCTCTGAGAATATTCAGTTCTTTGGATCCCATCCTGGCACCAGCTACTGCATACCCTTCATGAAAGATTTGGGGGAAATATTATGAATCCTCCGTGTAGGTCAATATTTATTAATTGCATTTATAATTATTATATTTATAATATAATAATATATTGATTAAATATATAGCCAATACAAATATTTATTTTTTCTATTCATTTTGGTTAGCAGTTGGTGAGGCTCATTATTTTCCTTCTGCACTTACACATAAAGTCCCCTGAAATCACACAGCAGCAACTCTTTGCCTTGCACAGATCATAATGTCATGGCTTCCCAAGCATAATCCTCCCAAGGCACAATTTGCCAGATGAAATGTATCTACTAATCTCCTTCCTGATTAATTATAACTTTCATTTCAGCTCCTGATGTCCTTAAGGAACTTTGATTCTGTTCTATGGAGCTCTCCTCATATGGCTTATGATGAGTATCCCTTATTCTTCTTCAAGGTGGCCTTTTAAAGTCTCATTATATGACCTCCATGACAAGGTGACAGGGTGCAGAAGGGAGGTCACTCTGGATCCGCATGAATGCACAGCAGAGTCTGACAGACTGGCTCTTCCTCAACATCCTCCCCTACTCAGTCCAGCTCAGGGGAGGCACAAAGGAGACATCAGACATCATCTTGCCTGGACACATTTGTGATGATGAAAATAGCCAATAACATTTTTGGACACTTGAGAATAAGTTTCCAGAAGGTGCCTCATCTCTGAGATTAGAATTTTCACTTTCTTACAGATACCATGGTCCTTGGAAACATAGCATCTCTGTCCTTGAAATATTTCAACCACCTGCAAGTTTTGCTACAGATCCCACCAAAAGAAGTTGGAAGGACCCTTTCTATGTAGTGCTTCCCACCTTGGGGGATTGGATGTTAATATGCTTCAAAAAAGTGATCATTAAAAATGGCCCAAGACATTTATAGTTTTTTCAGTAATGATTATTAAACTTGGCATTTTAGCCCTTTTCCAACTTGAGTAATTATATTTTGCCAAGCCCAAGCTCTTCAAACCTTTTTCTTTTGTTTTGTTTTATTTTGTTCTTAAGTTGAGGATGTATCCTTCCTCTTAAAGTTCCTCAAGAGTTTATTTATTTTAGTAGGCAGGTAGGACATGGTGTCCCAAGGCATCCCCATCTGTGATTGGTGAAGCAGTCAACATTCTGAGAAGAGAGTCCTTTCTTGAGCATGACAGTGGAGCTTTGAAAGAGGAGTTATTATACAAAGTTCATTTAGGTGCATTTATCAATTGTTTCCTGATGTTGGTAATCCCAACAAGAATCAAGTATTTGAGAAGAAAATGAGAACATCTTTAACATGAAGAAAAAATGGGATTGCAAAAAAATGTTTTGACTCCGGAGCCCTGGTTGCTGTTAGGGCATATAGTAGATGAATACCAGAATGACCAGTTCTGAAACATAGCTGCACAGTAGAAATGTAAACCATAGCTTCCTCCCAAATGCTTTTCACAGGTTATATTTCACAAATTAAGTGAAATTAGTTCATTTGTGTTTGTCTGTCACAGAGTCAATAGGGTCTCATTTACATAAAGCCTTAGGAGGCCTTGTCATAATATACTCTTTTACTGGTACTAACATTTGTTTTGGAAGATTGAATG
Organism: Potos flavus; assembly: GCA_028534135.1. NCBI lineage: Eukaryota > Metazoa > Chordata > Mammalia > Carnivora > Procyonidae > Potos > Potos flavus. Next base: position 76,585,455 of record CM052883.1, read on the forward strand.
ACATAGATTGGCTAGATTACCTATGTACTTATCTTCCTTTTTCTTTTTCTTCCACTATCAATTCCTTCTTCAATAATGATAAACTTCATAATAATAATAATACAACACTTTTAATACCATTGACTTGGCAGTTATTATATTCTCGCACTGACCCAGAAATATTAAATATATTACCTCATTTGATCCACACAGAAGCCTTTTCCAATAATCACTGTTGTTATCATTTCATAAAGGGAGAAACCGAAGTCTCAAAGGGTAAGTAACTTGCTCAAGATTACCCAATTTCTAGGTGTTAGATCAAGATTTCAGAGTATATCTGTTTGACTCTAAAACCTGTGCTTGCAACTGTCATGCTTTCTGCTTCTCTTCCAGAGCTAGGGGTATGGTTAGATCAGAGCATGATAAAGCCTTACAGACAAAAAAAAAAAAAAAAAAAAAAAATCTAAAAAACACTGTCTATGCTGGACTGAGGAGTTTAGATAGAATGCTTGCTTGGGCTACCTACCATATTGTCTTTTGAAAAAGTTTCTCAAGGTTTAAAAATACAAACTCTGATGTGCTTATTTTTATATTTATAAAATATCAAGGCTCTATGTGACTGTTTTTATAAATTCCCAACACTTTTAAATTAGACATTTGTTTTATGATAATCATTTGGGACTATTAATCATGGTCAAGATGCTTAAATGCAACCTCTATCTAGCTTGAAAGAAAGAACGTGGAAGTTCATGCAGATGTTACCTTAAGAAGGACATTTAACCCAGCTCCCCATTCTTAGGGTAGAGAATTATAGGGCAGCCACCACTCAGTGCAACTTCTATACTATTCGCCTTTGCAGTAATTATTAAAATGGGTATTTATTTACGCAATAAGAAGAGTTCCTTAATTCATTATCTTCATAGATGGTAGGATCTGACAGAAGATAACCAGTGAGACAAACTCAGATTTTTATGTTTCCAAGGGGGACAAATTCCCACTTTGAAAAATTTTAGTAAGCCATGCCACATAGACCTATGAGTAATAAAATGACCATAATGACTAAAATGACTATGCAGGAAGATCACAAAAACTCCAATAAGGAACAGTGTCAAAATGACTAGGAGGAAACATGGCATCCTGACCAGGAGCCTTTCTGTTAGACCAAGTCTTGTTTTCTCAGAAAAATGTGATGCATATCAGAGTGAGCTTCTCAATGTCACCAGTGATGTCTTTGACAATAATGCTTAGCTAAGAGCAGGTCTGCCTTACATGCCTACTCTGTATCAAGTTCTGTGTTAATGATACATACTAACTTTATTTTACTGATAACCATTAAAATTTGTAGCTATTCTGGTCATTAACAGATGAGAAACCAGAGTTTCTAAGAGATTAAATGGATTTCTCGAGGTCACACAGTACAGTCAGCACCCTTCTATCAAGTCATCTTACTCTATCTAACCAAAAAGTATTTGGTTTTATTTTACTTATCAATGTGAAGAAGCAATATTGTCCAAGCATTGCATATGTCTTAGGAATTACGCTAGCAGCTATACATACATGTGCATAATCTCATTTAATCTTTGTAGCCTACTGGTGAGGTAAATATCACTCTTGTAGCTTTGAGGAAACAGAAAATAAAAAGCAGAAAGATGAAACTGCCCCAAAAGACCACCCCACTTGTAAGTGTCAGCACAAGATTTGAACCAAGGCTTACTTCTCTGCAAAGCCTGATTTCACTCTACTAATTTCTTTAGGGAAGTCATTTTATAAATGGTCTTTATTGTCTTCATAAAATGTCCTTTATTGTCTTCAATGGTTAATGTTTCACTAAACATACTGATAATCCACAATGGCAGAATTTCTCCAACAATAAGATGCAATTACTTTCCTACTAAATTATTGCCTTTAGAAGATATTCTATAAGAAGGAAGCTCAGAGCAATTGGGCTCACTTACCTCTGCAATTTCAAAGTAAGAATGAAATTTAATTGTTTATTAAGTCAAGAAGGATTCCAGGTAGAATAATTTCCTAATATCTCACTTCAGTATATTGAGTTTCAAGCCTATCTCAACTCTTCGAAGATTGTCAGCTTACTGCTCTGGGTAAAGGGAATGAGATGATTTCCCTTCTAATTTCCAACTTTATTTAAGTAGTGCTCATTCTGCAAAACTCTGCTGATCTCTGAAGGCTGAACTAGAAAATACAGCACAATAGAAATTCTGTAAATGAAAGATCCATGCTAATGTAAATTCTTTCGGGTCCTTAAAAGCACAGAATAGGAAGATATCCCTTATTTGGAACTCTGCCTTTGGCTATGAGAATCTCCACAAATATTTACTGAGCAGTGTCTCTGTGATCAGACACTGCACTCTATGTTGGGAAACAAATGAGTGTTAAGGCACAGTCTTATCCTAAATCCCTCTACATGCTCATCCCAGGTAAGAAGCAAGGGACATGTATGTACCTGGGGATCTCCTAAGGCTCTGCCTCAAGTACCAGGGTATCTTCACAAAATGCAGTCACAGCCGTGGTCCTCAAGTAATGCATTTAATTTGTCAGCAGGAAAATAGATCATTAAATATATGGGGGAAAAAAAAAACAAAGTGGGGTCTCTACATGCAATCTATTATTCTGTGAAATTCATTCCCATGGGTGCCTTCTGGACATTTCTGCTTTTAAAATGTGACTGCCAAGGGTAGTAGGAAGTACTTGGTTGCAGGGCATGGGTTTGAATTCCACCTCTGATACTTACACGTTGTATAATCATAAACTAATTAAACTCTCTGAACCATGAGGTTCTCATCTGAGTAACGTATAGCTACCACTTACTTCACAAGATTATTGTGACAGTATAAAAGAATAAAGTGTGCACTGTCTATGCAGAGTCCCGATTCACTAGTTGGCAGCTTCTTTATATTAAAAACAAACAAACAAAACCAGACCTTCTAAGTAAGTGAGAGGGTAATCTGGGGAACATATCAGCTCAATTCCAAATATGAGATCCTGTGGTTAAGGGAAACACAGGCTTCTCTGAAGATTTACATTTATTGGTGTCACATCTAGATATGTTCAGCAAAAGCTGTTTTCCCCATTTTTTGTTTGAGTCAAAATAAATGATCTTTATATATTTATCGATTGATCTTAGTTGTTTAAAACACAAATAACTAATTCTGTATTTCATCAGGCAGCTATTGAAATATCTAAAAACAGTTTCAGATTGAGTCACGTGTATGCCCCTATCTTACTTCATATATATAAATACATATACATATTAAGTATATATACATATATATATTAAGTAAACTTCTTCCTATCTTTCTAGATTCTTGCACGAAACCTTATATTCATAAATAAAAGTCACTGATATTGTTTATGATGCTCATATTCTAGAGATAAAATATTTTTCCACTTTGAAACAGAAGGAAAAATGTAAATAATTTACATTATTATGTGATTTGCATTCATACTAAAGAGGGAATGTATGCTATCAGATCCTTCTGTCCTAAGGAAAGGTTCTAGTAAGGGAGGAAGAGTGGGTGTCTCTGTGTACTGGGAGAAAACAGGATGCAGGTGAGCTGGAGTGAGGATGGGATGGGAGGCAGGTGGAATAAAGGGATTCTTAAAGGAAATAGCTAACTGGAAAGTTTCACTAAAGGCTAACTCTGCTCATAAGGAGCTTAAAATTCACATCTAAGGAACAGGAAACAGACATTGAAACAATTCCAATACTGAAAAGTACTTGAAAAATAATGAAAAAAAATACTTGAAGGGTCATCTATCCAATAAGATTCAAGTTTAGCTGATAATCTAAACCACCAGGGAAGTCTTTTCAGAGTACAAGTTCCTCAATTCTACCCTAAACCTTCTTGAGCTGAGCATAAGAATATTTGTGAATCAACCATGATTCTTCATTCCAAGTGATAGACATCCCAAACTGATGTGGGCTGACTTCAGCAAAAGGAAAGTGTTGAAAACATGCAGGGAAGCTCTTAGACTGCTGAAGAACCCAATCTGGGGAGAATGCAATGACACAAAGCAGAAAGGTAACCAGGGCAGCAGTAGGGAACCCACCTGGCAGCAGGCCTGGGAGGCAGGGTCCCAAACAAGGGCACACAGCTGCCGCCAGCACCAAAGACCCACGAATTCTCCCTCCCTGCTTTTTTGGGCCACAATGTCCAGGTTCAAGATCCAGGTGGCTGCATCTGGTTGGTGGCTGAGACGATCATGTCAGACCAGCTGTGGAGGCTTGGAATGTGATTATCTCTGTTCTCTGATTGTGTAGAGGGATATAGGCTCCTACGACAAAATTCTAGAGTAGATTTAAAGTGAGAAACAAAGAGAGTAAAGAATCTCAAATAAAATTCTGAATGTAGGATCCAGGTTTGGTGTAGCAATTGTCTCTATTTTATTATCTTCCCATCCTCAATTTTTTAACTTGTCACCTCTTAGTCATAATATGCCTGCTATGCTCCAGGCAACATCTTCCTACACCAATACCAATTTGAGGCAAGAAGAAAAATAGCACTAGATTTTTTCTTCACAAGACTTCAGTTTTTTTGTTTTTGTTTTTGTTTTTTCTGAGAGTAAAATATTTCCCAGAACTTTTCTCACCATGCCCCCCAATTCAAAGATTTTACTTTATATTTATTGCCCAAAACTGACTTACATGCAGTTTTTGAAGTCAATTACTATATAAATGCAATGGAATTTTCATGTTGGCATTAGATCTGTAATGTTTCTGGGTTTAGGATAAGCACCTGCCTTCTTTAAGATAAAAGGTGCTCCTGTCTTAGGCAAAGCCAGTCTGAGTTGTCTGAGACAAAGGCAGAGACTTGGCAATGGTAAGCAATGAATGACCTCACTATACACAGATAACACATAACACGTAGTAACAGGCACTGCACCAAGGTCATCTCTACCAAATAGTTGAACTATTTGGATTTTGTTCTGTGCTTGGGAGCTATCAGACCAGATGAGGTGACTATTTGAATACTCTGCCATGGATAGTGGCTGGATGGATGACTTCGTAGTGAATATCAATATTCATACACTTTTCCTGTAAACCTCTACTTCTCCCCAGACCAAACTGATATACTTTGAGTTATACATTGTGGACCTTAGATACAGGCAACTATCAAAAGGTGAATAAACTTTCTTGTTTAATTTAATAAATAGAATTACATTCTCTTGCTCAATTATGTAAATTTAACAATGGCTTTGTTTTACAAACACAAAGTCATATTGGTCACAAGAAGAAATAAGAAAATATAAAGGATTTCTTAATAAATATGCAGTTAATTATGCTTGTCATTATAACACTCTCAAAAAAAGTCATGCATAATTTTCTTCTCCCTCTTTGCTGTCCTTTATCAAGTGCATATTTAAATTCATCATGGAAAAAGGGGGAGAAAGTTCATAGTGTTTTTGTGATCAAACAGCTTTTCTAATTAATCTTGGCATCTCAGTGTAATGACATTGAATATTATTAAATTAACTTTTTATGCCCTCTTAGGGGTGTCTTTATAAAAAAAATATCATTTGTGGAAGTATTTTTTTAGACCAAAAGATACAACTCACCTTCAAAAATCTTTGAATTAAGGGATATTTTAAATTATTTATTTTATTATATTTATCTGTCCTTTCTTTATATTTATGCTTGCTAATTCAGATGATAAACATTATATATATTTGACATATAATAAAAATATAGTTTATATAAGAGCATGTCTACAGCAACAACCCGAATGGTCTTTTACTCTTTTCTTTTTCTTAAAATGTATAGTTGCAATTAAAAAATGGCCTTCATCAAACATATTCAATTCAATAATGCCATAATCATGTTTAGAAGAGGTTCAGTAATGCCCAGTACATGAAAACTTGGATGTAACTTTGGGGTTTCTGTAAAGGTTTTCTTCAACTTTTTTTTTTTTATTATCTCCTTTGAGAAGCCTTTGGCAAAGCAAGTGTTAAAATTTCTCCACTATAACTCATTAAGAACTTGGGTGCAAAGAATATAAATTGCTTCCTAAGATGAAGCTGGAGGAAGAAGGTAGATTGGAAGAACCTAAGCAGAATCTTCTGAAATCTGTTCAGATGGGCCACAATTATACAGATAAGATTTTTTTTTTTTATAGACTTCTGCTTCCAGTGGCAGGTGTTTGCCCAGGGAAAAGTCAGATATTCACAGAGCACTGCTTTCCTTACACTCTTTTTTATAATTTTGGTCTTCTCAAGGATAAGATTTGTCGTTTCTCACTTATTTTGTGTTATTAGGGCTCACCATAGTGCCTGGCACAAAGTGGATCTGAGTAAATTTTGATTCAACTTAATGGAATTGAATTCTTTAATTAGGTCCAAGGAGGATCTATGAATGCCTGACAATTTACTTTCACTGACCAGATGATAAGTTCTTTTTGGCTTATAACCCTTCAGTCAAACACGCTGAAATAACCATTGCCAAGTGTTCTTAGTGTCTGCTCTCTCCCATAATGTCTGTGGAAGTGAACCATTTTCAATTATCCAGGGCTCCTTCTTCCATTCTTAATTCCTCAATAAGAAAAGTTAAAGGCATTTAAAGATCAAAAGAAGAAAAACCCAAGGATGCCACAGATCAAGCTATAGATTAATAAAACTTATCTGTGTTCTTTAAGGCCCTTAATCAGATAATATTTCTTAGACAGTCACCCAACCCACCTCAAAAGATGAGGCATATTTGTGGAAGAAATTGAATGAGGCTTTCAAGTCTAAGCCCAATGCTGTTTTTTGTTTGTTTGTTTATTTGTTTTGGTGACCTGACACTGGATAAATCACTTAAGTCTAAAGACCTTATTCTCTCCATCTTGAAAACAGTGGTACTGATAATTGATACAGAGGGTTATTATGAGAAACACATAAATAAAATAATGGATATGGAAAGAATATCCTGTAGTGGGCAGACTTCTAAATACCCCTCCCTACTAATATTCCCAGTCTCCTGGTATTCACAGACATGTAAAATCTCCTTGTGTTGAATAACTTGTGTCCAGCTAATAGAATATAGAAAGAGTAATAGAATGATTATTTTGTGATTAGGTTAAACAAGACTACATCTACCCACCAGCTAACTTTCTTTCTCTTGTTAGGTTTGAAAAAGTAGACTGTCCTGTTGGAGAGTCTCACATGGGGAAAGCAGGAAGTGTGGCTTTCAGCCATTAGCCAGAAGGCACCTGAGGTCCACAGTCCAACATCCTGCAAGAAACTGAGTCTTGCCAACAACTCTATTAATGAACTTAAAAGAGATCCTTTGCCAGTAGAGCCTGGTGTTGAGACCATAGCCCTGTTTTATACCTTGATTGTGTAACCTTGAAGTAGAGGACCCAGTTAAGCCATGACCAGAGAAGTGAACCCGAAAACAACTGTGAGAAGATGAGTGTGTGCTGTTTTAAGCCAATAAGTTTTTGATATGTTAAGCAGTAGTAGGTAATTAATAAAAATAAAAACTAAATACATATACACACATGTGTATGTATATATGCACACATACATATACATAAATGTGCATATACACATCTTCATATATATGTACATACATATATCTGTGAATAACATACCACCATAATTATATATGTACGTATATATGTAATATATAACACAAAATTGTGCTTATATAAATATACTCTTCTTTAACTGTGTTACTTTTCTTTAACCGCAATGATAGGAACAGCATCAAATAATATGTCTAGCTACTAGTTCAAAAACTTTGCAGTAAATTTTCAACAAATAAAGAGTGTCACTAGGAAAATGCTGGCTGGTCAAGGGCCACTATGTATCACAGAGAAGGCCCTTTGCCTTGCAGGTTTAGAAACTTGATTCATAAGTGTCTTAAAATGGAGTGGATTTGAAAGGTTTCTTATACAAAAGAAACACACAGGATATAAATATAAATGTCAAATAAATTGATAAGTTGTAATGAGAACTGTCAGGTTCTGGGGCAGCATCTAGAGCCTTCTCTCCCTGAAGGCCCCTGGCACACCTGTCAGCCTGCCATTTCTATTTCTTCATGTGTTGCTGCAAGGCTTGGAAGGAATGGGGCTCTAGTCCAAAGACCAAGATTCCTGGAAACTTCTGGATAGGAAGTGCTGATACTTGTCTCTTTGCTTCTTTCAGAAATCTCTATTGCTGAACAGCCTTTACGACTGGCACAGCCTTTCCTAAGATGACTATGATCTTGCTCCCCCAACTGTGCCCTCAGAGAATATTTTGTCTCTGAGGTGACTTTGGTCCATCTCTGTGCTTATTAATTGTGTGCTAATTGCATGGCTTAGCTCTCACGGTCTGTGCTTCCACGTGTATCTAGATGATGTGATGGGTACTCTCCTGCATGGCCCATGTCATAGAATCTCTAACATAGTGATGTCAGAAAGCAATGCTTTCCCAATATTTATTGCTTCATGGATTTATGTAAGAGCAGCCAGAAAGTGCCTGTCACAGTGAGCGAAGCTTGGGCTTCCAGTATCTATCACTGCTTTGTCTCTTTTCTTTTCCTCTTGAGCAAGTTACATAATTTATCAAAGCTTCAGTTACTCCCTTACATAAGTGACACATAATAATGCTCACTTTATAGTTTTAATTTGATGATTCAAGAAGTAAAAACAAACAAAAATAAAACAAAAACAAAGGCGAGAACATCTATTAAAACTGCTAAACATTTGGCTAAGGTCCGTATAGATGTATTGATTTGGGTCATTAAAGCTATAAGTTAGGAATAATTATTATTCTAATTTTATTGATAAGGCTCAGCTAAATCAAACAGTGTGCCCTAAGATATAGAATTTATAAGTAATAGAGCTTAGACTGGAGCCCATGTTGTCTTCTCTTAGGAAGCATATTTATTCATACTTAGCTCAAGCAGTTGCCACTGGTATTTCTGATTCTGCCATTGCCCCTCTGCAGTCTATTTCATCCATGACAGAGAATCTAAATAAAATAAATTTAAATTAAATAAATTAAAATAAAATAATTAATATGTTATTTTAATTGTTTAGCGAAATATTAATAAGTAATGTTTTAGTAATAATCACAAAATAAGTTACGTAGAGAAATTAATAAATTAAGTAACATATATTTGTTTAGAGAGCCCAGAATAGTTCTCAGTGCATAGTAGTATACAATATATGTTGATTAACAAGTATTTCATTTTTAACTAAGATAGTTAAGATCCATCATTGGACATATATCATTTAATTTCAACCTTTATTCTTACTCACATATATGATACTAATCATTGTGCCTCTGACTTCTCTTGTTCTGGAAAATTTCAAGGGATTAACTTGACATGGATGAGAACATTTCACTCATCCCTGCCTTGTTCTCCAACTTCTTTCTAACTTTCCTTCCTTCCCCCCTTCTTTCCTCCCTTTCTTTTTTCCTCCCTTCCATTCTTCTATCTTTCCTTCTCATTCAAAGAATGCTTATTGTGTGCTTGTCATATGACAGGTTCTAGTTATGGAAGAACCTTGTCATATGACAGGTTCTAGTCATGGAAGCGAAGATTGGATTTAAGTACAGATACTATAACAAATCAGGAACCATGACGGTTTATGTCAGATTCATGTGACATGTCCATCTCAAGTCAACAGGGTGGACTCTGCTCTATGCTGCCTTCACTCAGGGCCCTGGATGATGGATATTCATCTCTGTGTTTCTATGATAGCTGAGACAAGAGAAAGGGAATGTGGTAGCTATGCATTATTAAAGTGTTGCTTTAATAGTGGAATATATATATCACTTCCTCGCATCTCTTCTGAGCCATGGAGTCCCATGACCATACCTAACTTGAAGGAAAAGTGTAATTTTCTCTTTCCCCAGGCAGAAAAACCTAGTAAACAACATAGAAACCTTGAGGGACAACTCCAACTATGTGTCTCTGACCTCACTTCTGGAAAGTTCAAGGAGGTGTGCAGATAGACATTAATGCCTCACTGTCTTGTTCCTAATTAACTATTTTGTTCTCTTTCCATTCCTCTTCATTCAGCCATCAAATCATTTATTGAATGTAGAGTATATGGGAGGCACTGGAGGTACAACAAACAAAAAAATTTAAAAAAAGAAAAAGAAAAATCACACTGCTCTTATATCATTTATATTGTAAAAAAGAAAAGTAAAATATTTAATATGTCAGAGGGTGATTATGGCTTTATACTAAGGAGAAAAAAAGCAGAGAAGTTTGGGGGGCTGCATAGAGAATGATGTTGCATAAGAAGAAATGTAATTAGGATCAGTGTTGCTCAAATTGAAATTTCAGTATGGCAATCATAGGTAAAGCTTCATTTTACATCTAAATATGTCCAGAAGCAACTTAAAACTCTTGCTCATAAAAAACATTTGGGGGGCGCCTGGGTGATTCAGTCAGTTAAGTGTTTGCCTTCAGCTCAGGTCATAATTCCGGGGACCTGGGATCGAGTCCCACATTGGGCCCCCTGCTCTGTGGAAAGCCTGCTTCTTCTTCTGCCTGTTGCTCTGGCTGCTTGTGCTCTCTCTCTCTCTAATAAATAAATAAAATCTTTAAAAAAAAAAAAAAAGAACGATTTGGTGCCTTGTGGAAGTCAGTGATTATGAATTACATCACCCAACCTCAAAACAACAAAAAAACATTGCATCGGAAGAGAAAAAAGAAAAAAAAAAATTGAAAAGGACACCAAACTAAACTAAACAAAAACAAAAACAAAAAAACAGATTTCAAAAATAAAAAGGAAATTTGAACTCAAGAATGGGGTGGGGTAAGTTATAAGGACGATTATTTGTATATTTTCTTTAAAAATTCAGAGCCATATTTTCAATCTTTTGGATAAAAGGCAAAAATTTCTCAATTCTAATGAATTTTTTTAAGATTTTATGTTTTTAGAAAGAAAGAGGAGAAAGATAGCGAATGAGTAGGGGGAGGAGCAGAGGGAGAGGGACAAGCGGACTCTGTGTGGAGCCCAACATGGGGCTCGTTTCATGGCTCTGAGATCATGACCTGAGCTGAAACCAAGAGTCAGAAGCTTAACCCACTGAGCCAACCAAGCATCTCAATAATTTCTCAATTCTAATATAATAAACACACATGTATATGCAAAATATATTTAAAAAGAATATGAATAAAATATATTTCAAAAATCTTTTGTTGCTACTGTGAATTTACAAGTTTTTTTCATGTACAACTTTATTCACTTAGCATACAAAAAATCACTTAGCATACCTCTTCCTTTCACTGTTTAACATTAATTTTTTTTTATGGGATGCTGTTATCTTTTTTTTCCCAAATACTTTTATTTTATTTTTTCAGTGTTACAACACTCATTGTTCATGTACCATACCCAGTGCTCCATGCAATACGTGCCCTCCTCAATACCCACCACCAGGCTCGCCTAACCCCCCACCCCCTCCCCTCCAAAACCTTCAGTTTGTTGCTCAGAGTCCACAGTCTCTCATGGTTCATCTCCGCAATACAAAGAAGGGCCACATGTACCCCAGTGTTCATAGGCCACAATTGCCAAACTGTGGAAAGAGCCAAGATGCCCTTCAACAGATGAAGGGATGCTGTTATCTTTATGCAACTCTTTTCCAGTGGTTTATAATATAACTTGGAGTGGGCATGCCATCATTTTACTTAGTTGCTATATTTTTGTAAGATATTTAAATTATTTCCCAATATTTCAGTGTACACCTTATAAAAATAATTCAGTCTGTTAAATATTTGGCAGGGTAAAATAAGACTTTGTGCCATAAGTTGCAGAAATTGGGTAGCTCTACTTTGACTCTCAGTTGTAAAAGATGAGCCTGTTTACCTCCAAGCCCCTCAGGAGTAACCAGAGAGTCTTTACAGGGTGTAATATATCATAGACATTTCATCATCACTCTTTGACAGACCACATCAAGTTACATGTATTTCAGCATGGGACATCCAAAGCAGATCTGTGACATATTTACCATCCAAGTTCAGTGATAAGCCATGTTAATTTATGAAACAGACATTGACGCAAGTTTGACATTTTATTTTGGAAGATGTAATTCTTTCACACATAAATATGGAAATATTAGGTTTTTGCATGGTTTCAGCCAGGGGTCTGCAATTTGTCTATCCATCTTTTTTTCTTTTTTTTTTAATTCCAATGTAGTTAACATAGAGTGCTATATTAGCTATGGGCATAATATGGTGACACAACAATTCTACTCAGTGTTCATCACAAGTGTACTCCTTAATCCTCATCACCTATTTCACCCATCCCCTCACCACCCACCACCCCTCTGGCAACCATCAATTCTCTGTAGTAAAAAGTCTGTTTTTTGGTTTGTCTCTTCTTTTCTTTGTTCTTTGTTATGTTCCTTAAATTCCACATATGAGTGAAATCATATGGTATTTGTCTTTGACTGATTTATTTCACTTAGCATTATACCCTCTAGCTCCATCCATTTGTTGCCAATGGCAAGATCTCATTCTTCTTTATGGCTGAATAATATTCCATTATTCATATATATATTCCATTATTCATATATATACATATATATATGCAAATATATGAATAATAGAATGAATCATCTTTATTTACTCATCTGTCTATTCATCTTTTTAAAAGATTTTATTTATTTGAGAGAGACAGAGAGAGCATGAGCTGGGGTAAGGGCAGAGGGAGAGAGAGATAAGCAACTCCCCATTGAGCATAGAGCCTGATGTAGGGCTGGATCCCAAGACCCCAGGACCCTGACAATCATGACTTGAGCTGAAGTCAGATGCTTAACCCACTGGAGTCACCCAGGCACCTCTGTCTGTCTATCAATCTTTTAAAGCCAGTTCTTGAGACTTACCTGTGGAATTGACAAAGACCACCCTAAGATGAAGAGATTTTCTACTCCTTTGATCTCAGTGTTGTGATTTTCTTTACACATCATTTATTTAACATTTAAATAAACTTTTTCCCTGATTTTATAAAATTAACACATTATTCTAAAGTTAACGGTGATTTTTTTTTCCTCTTCTTTTTGATAATGGATAAGGAAAAATATCCATGATGAAATTACATCTAGAAAGATTCATTGTACCTATCTATTTTGACACAACAGTGGTAGGCACCATTGAGGAGAGAACAAAAGAAGCACACATATGCCCTAGAGAAGTCAGTTTATATCAGGTGTGCAGATATACTACAGATAATACCTAGTGCAGAAAAGTACTTATTTTTGTTTTGTGTCATTTAGGCAATGGGTCCTCAAGTTGCAATAATTTCGAAGCTCACCTCTTAACTCCTCCAACCTTTCTGTAGTGACAGGAAACCTCTCCAGCCTAATGAAGCTTATTTGGGAAGAAGAAGGGCATGACCATCACTGACCATGTACAGTGCTCTCTACACAGTAGTAGATTGTAAAACACATGATTTAACATTTTTTCTTTCAACTATATGATGAAATCATGTCTATTTTTCAGGTGTAGATGAAGAGATTGAAATACCAAGATATTTAAATAAATCTTGTCAAAGGCAGGTATAAATAGCTATATAAATATGGTTTTTGGTATTAGTTGGAAAGTAGCAAGACAAACACTGATATCTAATTGTGCAACACTATCAGAACTAGGTAATTTTGTGCTTTCCTACTAAGGACCAACAATTACTCATTAATTTGAATATTATAGTGGTGAATTAGCTATGACTCATAGAAATAACCATTAAAATAGTCAACCAGTGGAAGTCAGGAAGAGAACTCCATCACATGCTAGAACCTATGAGTATTACTAAAGTAACTAATAATTCTTGATAAGGAACTGGAATACTCCTATGCCTACAAAATGTTATTGAGACAACAAAGAAAAGAGATACTGTTATAGAAGTTATTAATATTTTTAATATTAATTCATTAACAAAAACAATTACTTGGATGCCAGAAAAAGACATAATCAGAATTTGGTTCTGCCATTAGTTTGTCAAGTCATTGTAAACCAGCTTGTTTATGACTTTGGGCCTCAAATTCCTTGTTTATAAAATTCTGACATTGGTACAGGTTAGAATTCCTCCAATCAGCAAAACACTATTTAAACTCGTGCAGGGGACAAGAAGAGTGTATGACTTTGTATCTTCTGTTAAGAGAGTATCTGTAAAAAAGAATAAAGTAGGAAGTAAGAGGATGGAAGTAGAATCACTGGCCTCTACTATGTGCAAGGCAGTGTGCTGGGTGCTTTACATAGATCACCAAAATTGATCTCACAAAAACTATTAAATCAGGATTGCTATCTACATTTAATTGAGGAAAAAATGCTGGAAAATATGGCTGGGTCAGAATTTTAACAGCTATGTTACAAAGTAGAATAAAGTAGCTTGATAATAGAGGCACACAGGGAATTTTGAGATGACAGAAGAATGGATAACTCCTTCTCAGAAGACTTTTTTTTTTTTTTTTTTAAATGTTAGTGAATCTGGGAAAGTTTAGGTTGCATATACCAGAACTTCTCAAAGTCCCTTACTGGAGGTTGGAAATGAAATAGCTAAGAATATATCATGGTAATAAGTATTAGGAAATTGATTCCCATTCTAAATATCTTTGTTCATTTAGCTCTAAACTTGAAATGTTTCCGTGGAACTAAAAATATCACTCTGAGCAGTCAAGACTCATTCTACCTAGTAAAATTTCTTTGAATTAATCTTACTGAGAGTCAGTTAAGAATTGGTTAGTCCTCAAGCTTTCCTACATGTCTGTTTTGTCCTTACCTTTTTTCCAGGCTAATGAGGTTTTCGCTTTCACTTTGACCTTATCATGCTCATACTGCACTTCACTTTTTGCCAGGTAAGAAATATCAGTCTGCTAGTACCAGTCATCTTTCTATTTAGAAAAAATCTCCATTTTTCCTGGGTCCACGTGTATTAAACTGTTTACCAATTTCTCACATATGGAGATTTAACTGGTATTCTTAAAAGGGAAATTAAGTGATATGATCAGGAAATTTTTTTTTTTTTGATCAGGAAAATATTAAAGACATTGCTTGAGGGCTGCCTGGATGCCTCAGTGGGTTAAAGCTTCTACCTTTGGCTCAGATCATGATCTCAGGGTCCTGGAATCGATCTCCATATCAGGCTCTCTGCTCAGCGGGGAGCCTGCTTCCCCCTCTCTCTCTGTCTGCCTCTCTGCCTACTTGTGATCTCTCTCTCTCTCTGTCAAATCAATAAATAAAATCTTTAAAAAAAATAAAGACATTGCTTGAGGCTGAAAAATATATCGCTGTCCAATAATTTTCACCAAATACATTATTATAAAATATAGACAACTTTATAGTCTAATGGTAAGTGCAAAGAGTCTAGTGGCTAAAATGCCCTTCAGATTGGAGAGATAAGCAACACGTAAGAGATAAGTTCTTCTTTAGGGAAGAGCCCTAAAATCTAGACAGAGGGGCTTCACCTTCTTGTGAAAGCACTGGAGCACAGTCAGGAAGTCATTTTTTTTTAATAGTAGTGAGACATCGGAGTCCAAAAATTCATTGATTCATTAACTCATTCTGGTTTCTATCATCTAGCTACTCCTCCTAATTGGGGAGCTCTTTTCCATTATGCATGGTATTGGAGGAAGCTACTGCCCATGTCATGCAATAGAAGCAATGCATCCAGAAAGATCCCTTTTGGCTTGACCAAATGGACCCACCAAACTGGGGTTTTGATTGTCAATATAACAACATAAAAATTTCGGGGTGTTTGAGACTCACAGCCACTGTATTACTAATATTGGTGGCTGCTGGTTAGTACAATAGCAATGATGATATACTGGCTAGAATACTAACATATTAGCTACTAGAAATGCAGCCAGAAAAAAACTCAAAAAAAATCCTGAATGAATTTCTAAAGGATGTGTTGATGGCTCCTTGTCAGATGCAGCTGTGTCAGCCCAAGACCTCAGCAGTGGTGATCAGGCACAGAGATAGATTTAGCTAACATAACCCGGGATCTGCTCCTTTCGCTACTAATAGAGCAGAGGAGATGACTATGTATGGTAAATATGAAGAAAGTTTTTCATCTTATCTTTGGCACCCTAGTTCAGAGGTGGCTAGAAGTTCAAGTAGCTGATCTAACATGACTAGAGTATAGTACCTCTGGCTTCTTCGGGAGTCTGTCTGGTATGGTTGAATTTTGCCTGAGTATCCACAGTCTGTATGGACTAAAGAACAGAAAGTGGCTGCTGAGAAATAGTCTTTGCAGAGCCTGATGGGAGTTCTACCAGATTTTATAGTAGAAATCCTTGGAGTGGAAAAATGTTGGCTGAGCTGGAATCTAGTTCTGGAATCTCTACCATAACCCCTCATCGACAGGCATTTGATTTACTGCCTTTGGAATATCATCCTGGAAATCTTGGATACCAGTGTCTCTATTGAGGGATCTACCATGACCGTGTCTGTCTCTAAGTATCCCAGGTCACCCTGGGAGGATGGATGTCTCCCCTTAGCTATAGGTGGGAAAAGGTTGGAATAGTTGAGTTACATCACCACCGACAGACCAGTCAGGAAGGCTGTGCCCTCTAGAACTGGGCTGTAGCTCAGAAGGCCTGGGGTCTAAGTGGACGCTTCACCATTTCCACTCCATTTGTAGCAGGGGACAGGGGAATATATGTGCCAATGTCATGCATATTCATTTCCATACTTTTTTTAAAAAGCATATATGACACTGTCTGCAAGAGCAGAAAAACTTTGGCTCACACCTATTATCCTATCCAACTTTTTTCAGTCTCCTCCCCTTATTCTGTTACGCATCTAATATTTATACCCAATTATTTGTTGGTCAAGCAAGCCAGATTTATGCAACTAAAAACTCTGGGCAATTAAATGGTTTTCAGCAGGGGACTGACCAAATTTTCATTTAAGAAGTTTTTTTTTTTTTTTTTTAAGAAGTTTTGTGCTGAGGGATGAACTTGAACGGACTGAGACCGAGTCAGGTTTAGGACACCAGCACACAGTCAGTGGTATTTAGGAAGGAGGGAAAGATTAATTTTTGTGTGCTTATATAATGATACTTTCCATATAAACTCTGTTGGATTTTGAACTAGGAAATGTTCTTAAAACTTTTTTTTTTTTAAGATTTTATTTATTTATTTGACAGAGAGAGAGAGAGAGAGATCACAAGTAGGCAGAGGCAGGCAGAGAGAGGGGGAAGCAGGCTCCCTTCTGAGCAGAGAGCCCGATGCGGGGCTCGATCCCAGACCCTGAGATCATGACCCGAGCCGAAGGCAGAGGCTTTAACCCACTGAGCCACCCAGGCGCCCCGGAAATGTTCTTAATGGTCAGTTATCAACCATATCTGTTCAGAGAGAGGTGAGAGACATGGTACAATTGTTGCATATTTAGGCACTTGCTTAAAAAATTTTGACACGCTAATTGGTTCACTAGTTTAATAAAGAACCCACATATTATTGCTATACAATTTGTGAAGCCATAACCTAAAATGTATGGTAAAATAGTTAGAAAGTCTCTAAAATTTTAGGGACTTAGGTTTAGGTTTTCTTTTAAAATAGAGCTGTATGTGTATGTGTGTGTGTATGATGTGCATGTGTGTATGTGTGTGTGTGTGTGTGTGTGTGTGTGTGTGTGTGTGTGAATATTCCCTAATATCATGCTGTGGATATAGAAGAATATGAAGGGAAAAGATCTTACAAGAATCTAAGAATAGTGACATGTAAATGATTCTGTTCTTAAGAAGCAAGGTGAAACCATGAAGTGTAGAAATTTCCTTACCAAAAATATCATTACGTAATGCTCTTCACGGCTATAGTGGAAATATCTTTGTATACTGAAGAAAAAGCATTTTTCATGCTTTCAGCATATATGCTGACTGTATGGGATGTTTATATTAACCAGAGTCTTAATTAACTTTTTTTCTTTTGTGATACATAAGGAATGATAAGCAATCATGAGACCCTCTTCTACGAACACATTCAGGCTTACTCATTATATTTCATAACTGACTATAACTTTTCCTTAAGAAAAGCATATCTAACATTATTATGAAGAAAACTTATTTTGTTAGTTAATTTTTTATAAAAATGGTATATTCATCCGGTATTCAAATGAAACATAATATTTAATAATAAAAAGTAGTTGTCCTATGTTCCCAACCTCTGTGTCTAAATTCAACTTCATTAAAATACATGTTACTGGTTTATTCCTTTTTATTGCCTTGGCTATAATTCCAATAGTAATTTAGCAGGATTATATGACAAAATCCTATATCTTGATCATAATTCTCCCAATTTTTAATTGGGTTATCAAAAATGTCAGCATATTAATGGTTGTTAGCAATTAAGGGTTTGTAATTCATCTGAAACCTGCTAATATACCAGCATGTTCTGAGTCCAAATTTGAAAAATGACAACCTACAAAGTTGAGTGAATTCCCCCATTTTGGGATAGCTGACATTATTAAAATAAATCCACTATATCATATAACCAGGCATCTCTGATGAACTCGTACACTCTCTATCCCCCATATGCTATGTTCTGTCTTCCTTTCCAGCCTTCACTTATGATTTTTCCTCCCCCTTGGGCATACTCACCTTTATTTCACCAACCAGTCTGTCCTTTCAAGACCCAAGTGAGGCCCATCTCTTCCATGGGAGATCATTTGACTATACAAATATACTATTAATTTTCTTTTTTACTACATTTTTTTAGTACTAGTGTTAATAAGGTCACATATTTAACACCAAAATTACATTTGGGTGTCTGATATTTAATAGACACTATATTCACAGTGTTTTTCTTATCCTTTACACTTGCAAACAACCTGTGAAGTCAGAGTAGTGATCTGATGCATAAATCCAACATGTAGGGAACTGAGACAATGAAGGAATTTTAAAGCCTTCTCTGGGTCCCATAGTTCTGTAATTCCAGGGCTGTGATTTGCATGCAGCTTTGCCTAAACTCAAAATGTACAGCAGATACATTTAATAATCCTTAGCTAATTTCCCTCAAGCTCTGTGTTGCCTTTTCGACTACACTAAATTTGCTGAAAAATTCATACTCCGTCTTCTGATAAATTGTTTATGTTTCTCAACTTCTTATGTGTGTCTTCCAACCACTGCCTTGAGGGCAGTGTATCCTACCAAATGATAAATACATAGTAGGGAGCTCAAGAAATATCTGTTGAATAAATATTTATGCACACTATGGAGGTCATTCCATGTTGGCTGATATACAAGATTAAGGCTGTATGGATTCTAGACTAAAGTGACTGAGGAAAATGCAAAATTTTAAAAGGCATCACAACTGGAAAAGAAAAGAAGTCAAATAAATCTGTTTGTTTTGTTTTGTTTTGTTTTGGTTTGGTTGTTGTGTAATTCCTGAATTTACCCAGCAAATTACCCAGTGAAGATAGCTAATAATGTCAATGATAGTGTGAATCTAACATCTAGAATCTTTTAGAGCCTGTTTTCAGGATTTTATCCTAAGCTTTCCTTTTTTTTTGACTTCAAGTTTCTGAAGATTGCTTTACTTAACATATCATGGTAGAATTTGAGATATTATATTATCTTTTTTTCTTAAGATTTTATTTATTTATTTTAGAGGGATAGTGTGAGTGGTGGGGAGAGGAAGAGTGTGAGTGGTGGGGAGGGGCAGAGGAAGAGAGAGAATTCCAAGCCAACTCCATGATGAGCATGGATCCCAATGCAGGGCTCCATCTCACCACCTACGATCATGACCTGAGCCAAAGTCAAGAGTCAGACACTTAATTGAACTGAGCCACCCAGGCACCCTAAGATTTGAGATATTATGTTCTTAAAAAGGAAAAAAAAAGAGATGTGTTCTAAATTATCTATAAATATTATTCATTTGGTCTTGAAGAAGATTTTGCATCAGTTTGGGGTCTAAAAATAGAAGAAAAAAAGCTCTTTTACAACATAAACACACAGGAGCCAAAGTCCCTTTCAACAGAGGAAGCTCTGTGGTTACTGAAGTGTATACAATTATAAACTCAATTGTTAAATCAAAACACATCCCAATCACCCTAGCATGTCGCTTTTAATGGGCAATACATTCCCAGGAAGGCAAGTTCTCTGCTAACAATATTGAACCAAATCATCAAAATTCAAAGACGGGTCTATAAAATGTGAAATTCTATCAGCAAAGTGCACAGTGGGCCATAATGCGTAGATTAATGGGCAGCCTGTCAAGTATTTTAATGTATGCTTCAATCGTTGAAACACATGTGATGATTAGTAAAGTATTTGGCTTGAGCAATAAAGGATATAAAATAAATTAAAATCATGACACCTTCTGAATTAATAAAGCATTTGGTTAGGCTGTATTGATAAATCACAAGCACAGATTAAAAAAACCCCATAACTAGAAACATTTTCCCCCAGGCACGCTGGGATCTCACACTGGTCTTTCTTATGGCATATTCCTAAATGAGGATCTCTGTGTAAAGGAGAATACTAAGCCTCTGAAGAATCTCAGAATATGAATACTCACTGGTTTAAGCCTTGAATGTAAGCCATCGTCTATACCTGGCATCACTCATATTTCTTTTGAGTTCTAAAAATTAGATTTCTTTTTCCTAAGCTTGTTTCAGAACTACTTTCACCTCAAAAGCAACTTTCAATATTTTCTTGGAAGCATGTCACTAGGAACACCAAAGCTGAGAAATACACATCAGAACAGAACTGATAGACCAAATAAATTCACTTTCACTTTGGTTATTAGTTTATGTTATGTGAGCTGAAGGAGGTGAAATGTTGAAAGGTCATCCAGTTTCATGAGAGTAGTGAGGACAATGGAATCCAAAAGGGTCAAAGAGATTTATCTTGTTCTTGAGTGGCAGACTTGAGAAATGAAGCTGCTATGATAATTTGGTGATGGTCTTTAGTGCTTAATGACAACTTTGCCAGTAGGGGCGCTCGTAATTTGGAGGGGGTGAGATAACTTTTTCTTTTTAATTTTATTTGGTTATTTAGTACTTGAGGGCAGGCAGGGGCAGAAGGAGAGGGAGAGAGAGAGAATCCTCAAGTATATTCCCTGCTGAGCACAAAGCCTGATGCATGGGGCTCCATCTCAGGACCCAAGATCATGACCTGAGCTGAAATCAAGAGTCAGATGTTTAACTAGACGAGAGACCCTGGCACCCCTGAGAGAAAATCTTAATCCTTAAATGCTATCTTTTTGGAGGTAAGCATTTCCAGAAGGAAAGGCACATTACTTTTATTGAAGGATTAAATTGTGTTCATGGTTTGCTTTTCCAGATTTGCTAGTCATTTCAAAGGCCCATTCAATCCAGCACCAGAAGTTGAAACACATGTTAAATATTTTTGCACCAAAAATATAAAAGCAGACTCATGGTCATTGCCCTTTAGGACCTCACAGTTTAAAACCTGAAAGTCACTTACAATAAAAAGACAACATGGAAAATGCTGTGAAAAGAGTAACAGCTGGATGCTATGTAAGTAAGTTATGTGGGATCTAACTGAATCAGAGTGGTGCAGGAGCATCAGGGAGGCAGTACATGAAGGTTATCTTGAACAATGTTAATGAAAATATTTCCATATGGAGGATATGGGTTGAGCAAAGTATTCTTACGTGGAATGGAGGACATTTAGGTTGGACAGGAGGAAACACGCAGAGGGACAAATGGGAAGAGTTACAGCTCATCTTTTTTCAATTATTTGATGTTGGATTAACCTTTTCTCAATAATAAAAAGACAAGAAATCTATCAGGAGATAAATTTAGCTCTTTCTTTCTGTAATAGCTTTAAAAAAAATGAATTATTTCTGAAAGCGATAAGTTCCCCTTCTATACAGTAGTTCAGATGTTGAGTGACAGTGTGGAGATGTTGAAGGATTCAACTCTGGCTGTCTATATTCCTATGAAATGAGTGGGACATTTCAAAAGGGAGAGCTAGCCTCTGAAAGTAATCTTCAGGGCAGTATACTCATTAGTAACTCAGAGCTGGCTTTTACCAGATACTTTTACAAGAATTTTACAAGAAATATGTAAACATCTTTTCATACACTTAAACTTCTTGTCAGATATATACATACCTTGTCTTTGGCCCAGATAATGAAATGTATGTTTACACTTCTGTCCCTATGTCTCCTGTGCTTTAGTAAAATTTCTCTAGGTTATGGAAGTTGGTCAATTATTTCAGCTGCTCAATGGTTTGGGCAGAATAAGCTTTTGAGTAAAAAAGAAGACCGTTAATAGCTATTATCCCATGTAAGGAAAAACTGTGTGTGTGGGTTAATGATTGAAACAGAGATAAATGGACACTGCAGAAAATATGGGAAAATAAAAGTAAAATGCACTCAAAAGTATGTTTTTAAGTTCCAGTTATCAGTTACCTTTTCCCCAGGTTATGCATTTTAATTTGGAATCACCTACTTTCTAAATTGTTTAAATATTGCTTTTTTATTTTATATTATATGATGAACAACTTCTCTATAATTAAGCACTAATGAAACTTTTTAAAGCTTTTTACAATAGCTTACCCTACATTTGTATTATAATTCACTTAATCAATCCCCATTGTTAAAATTTGACCTATTAATCACAATGTAACCAAACTTGTATTTCAAACAGTATTAAGCTCAACCATTTAAAAATTTTTTGTACTTTATTTTACTTAAAATGTAGAAATAATAAAGGTGTATATTCTTATTTTTAAAATGTTAAGATAACTAGAAAAGAAATTCCATTGTCTTTCCTAGAAGTAACAATTATTAAAAATTGAATCACCACATGTCCCAATTTATACCTGCTAATCTAGTATAGTTGTTAATGTAATGGAAATATTTTTAATTCATAGAAATGTCCCAGTTGGAATGGCAAATCATGTAATCACCTTAGTTAAGAGTTCATAGTGTAAATGTGTATTTCTTTTACATATTTCCATCTATATAGCTTCTATATATGCAAATTTTAACATAGAGTTATTGTGTATATATTAACAACTTAGTTAATAATGATATTTCTTCTTTGAGAAATAACTTTCCACAACAAAATATATGACTCAAACTCATTTCTTTTAACTTTTGTGATATTCCCAAATATAGATGAGCAAAGTTTTATTAATTCAGATGAATAATTTCCAAATTATGATGTCAAAGTATGATTTTTAAAAGGTAATATAATGACTCTTACACAAATACAAAATGAAAACTCATCACTTTTTTTTAACTTATCAATGAATGAGAACACTCACTAAGATGTTAGCACTGGTTCAAAGAATTTAACACACACACACACACACACACGCACACACACACACACAAACATGCATACACAAATATACCAAAATGAATACATTCAAAACTGGTCAATGTTTGCAACTCCAATGGATGCAATTCATTTGTATTTAAATGTAGATATACTATTAACATTGCTATCAGTTTTCTACAATTCGCCATTTTTTTTCAAAAAAAATGACAGGCAGAAATAACTCAGAGTGTGTGCTAGAGGACTCCCAATAAGATTTTAGATTGTTCTCAGCATATTTGTTATTATTAAGAATGCTACAAGTGATAATTTTAATATGTAATATTTTCTCACGTGAACAAACATGAGATACTTACCTGGAACCAGGAGTCAAATTTCTTCCTTTCCCTTCCTTTCTCTTCCTTTCCCTCCCCCTGCCTTTTGTTTCCTTTCCTTCCCCTCCTTTTCCCTCCCCTTCCCTGACCTCCAGTTCCTTGTTCTCCCCTCTTCTCCCTTTGCAATTTCTTAGTTGTCTTTTAAAAATATTTCTTATATTATAATCTGTTATTTATCATCTATCTTTTACCTATCTATCTATCATCTATCATCTAACTATAATATTTTATCATTTCAACAATTTATGAGAGTAAAATTCGGTGCCATTAAATACATTCACAATATTGTGCAACCATTATCATTATCTTTGCCCCAATTTTTTTTATCACCCTCTATAAAAACTACCTGATCAACAATAACTCTGCATCTCTCCCTTCCCCCTCGCCAACCTCTATTCTACTTTCTGTTTCTACATATTGCTTACTCTAGGTAGCTTGTATATGTGGAATCAAACAGTATGTGTCCTTGTTTGCCTGCCTTATGTCACATAGAATGTTTTCAAGGTTTACTCATATTGTAACATACATCAAAATTTCTTTTCCTTTTATGGCCATTAATAATATTTTCCTATTGTACTATATACCACATTTTGTTTATGCATTCATCTGTTGGTGGACATTTGGATTGTTTTTACATTTTGGATATTGTGACTAATGTTACTATGAACATTGGTATAAAATATGTGTTTGAGTCCCTGCTTTCAATTCTTTTGTATATATATCTAAGACTGACATTGCTGGATCGTATGGTAATTCTCTGTATGACTTTTTGAGAAACTGATGGTTTTCCACAGCACCTACACCATTTTATATCCCCACTTTCAATGTACCTGCTCCAGTTTCTACACATCTTCTCCCAATGAGTATTGTTTATTTTTAATAGCCATTCCAATGCATGTAAAATGGCATTCCTTTGTAATTTTATTTGCATTTCCCTAATGGTTAATAATGTTGAGCATCTGTTCATATGCCTAGTGATCATTTGTATATCTTCTGTAGACAAAGTTCTCTTCTTCCTTTGTGTATTTTTTAATTGATTTTTCTTATTAAGTTTGAAGTTTTTATATATTCTGGATATCAAACTCTTATTATATTTATGACTGTAAATATTTCCTCACTCTGATTTTCTTGATAATGTCCTTTGATTCACAAAAGTTCCTATTTTTGATCCAGTCTAATTTATTTACTTGTTTATTTTATTTTAGAGAGAGAGTGCATGCACATGCACTATTGAGGGGGGCAGGGGAAAAGAGGAGAGAATCTGCAGCAGATTTTGCACTGGGCATGGAACCACACATGAGGCTCAATCCCATGACCAAGAGATCATGACCTGAGCTGAAACCAAGAGTTGGTCACTTAACTGACTGAGTCACCCAGGCTCCCCATAATTTATTTACTTTTTGTTGTTGTTACTGTCTAAGATTTTGCTGTCACATCTATGAAATTGTTGCTGAATCCAATGTCTAATATTATTTTCACTGTTATCTCCTAAGAATTTTATAATTTTAGCTCTTCCATATTTCCAATTTCTGCAAAAATGTTTGTTGGAATTTTAATAATAGATCAATTTAAGAAATATTGACATCTTTATTTAATATTTATTATTTTCACCAGTCTCTCTTTATATATATAGCTGTAAATCACATGTATTATTTAGGAAATCACATGTATTACTCTCTTTATTGTTTCTAGATTTTGTATTATCCTTATGATGTCCTTCATTAATCCATTCTTTATAGTAATAATGTTATTTCATAATTATATTTAAAAATATTTTGCTTTTTCTTCCATCTGAATTTTTAAAATAGAGTTAATACACTCATATCTCATTTTATTGTTCTTCATTTTTATTGTGTTTTGGAGATACTGCATTTCTGATACTTTGAAGGGTTTTGGCAATGCTGCATCGAGCAAGTCTATTGGCATCATTTTTTCCAACAACATTTAAACATTTTGTTTCTCTGTCACATTTTGGTAATTTTTGCAATATTTCAAATTTTCATTATTGTCATATTTGTTGTGGTGATCAGTTATCACCTATTTAATTTGCTGAAAGCTCAGATGATGGTTATCATTTTTTAGCAATAAAGTATTTTATAATTAAGGTATGTACTTTTTTTTGAGACATAATGCTATTGCACACTTAATGGACTCCAGTATAGTGTTAACATTATACTATATTTAATATAACATTATATGCACTGAGAAACCAAAATAATCATTTCACTCTATTGTGATATTTGCTTTATTATGGTGGCCTTGAACTGAACCTGCAATATCTTGGACATATGCCTGTGTAGGATTCTGACTTATTTTTTCTCCAAATCCATACTAATTGCTCTAGGAATACCACATTTCTCATGAGTGAGCTCTGAGTCAGATCAGAAAATCACAAAGCTCTAATAAGGTTTTTCAAGGGAGTTGGAAAACATTTTGATCTTTTGGAGGAGCTCTAAAACCCATTAACTTATCAACAGTGCTACTGATTATCAAGACTGCCAAGAATCTGAGAGAGGGGCAGGGCATTGACAGTAATGCATTTCTTTCTGTAATCTCTGGGAGAAAAAAGATATATATCTATATCTACATCTATATCTATATCATCTATATCTATATCTATCTATCTATCATCTAGCTTCTATCTATCTATCTAATCTATATCATGTTCTTTTTTTGCTTTTTCCAGCTTCTAGAGGCCATCCTTATCTTTTGTCTCATCACCCCATCTATCTTGAAAATTAGCAAAGATGAGTCAATTCCTTAACATATTGCATTTCTCTGACCTCCTCCTTCACTTTGAATACATGTGGTAATCATGTATTATCATTCTATCTTAAGTTAGACTAATTGACAAATTCGATTCCATTGCAATATTAATTCCTTTCACCATGTGTCATAGAATATAAACAGGTCCCAGAAATTAGAACATGGATAGCTTTGGAAATTATTATTCTTCCATAGTCACATTCTGTCCCTCTAAAACAAACTTTTGCATCCAAGTCAAATCTTTTCACCATGTCTTCATATTTAAAGCTACTTAATTACCCTATCTTTGCATCAAATCTCCTTTAACTCAGAATCCTTTCTATGGGAGTTCTTAGATTATCTCTCTTTAATCTTCGTCCTGTAAGAATTTTATGCTGAAAATTCAAGTTCCTGTATTTTTGGTTTAACAATCTTATTCATAATTCTTTAACTTTTTCCTTCTGGGTTTCTTCTTCTTTTTTTATATTAATTTATTCAAAAAATGCATGAATATTTTATATTTTGGAATGCATTAAGTTCAACTGCACTGTTTTATTCTATTTATGTTTCCTTTGACACTTGATCACTTCACACTAAATTATAGATTATAAATTATTTTAGTGTAGAAATTAAGTTGTTTGATCTACTATATTGTGAAATTAATTATTGCTGATAATACTTAATGAGACTATTGTGATTATTATTTGAAACTAATCAGACTTTCTTTAGAATTGCTCTTAGAGTTTCTATTTGGCCTGAGTTTAAAAATAGAAATAACCGGATTGATTAGACACAAATGATAAACTAACAAAAACTGTGCTTATTCTGTTCAAGGAGATAAAGTCAAACTTACTAACTGCAATTTTTTTTTTTTTTTTGCTGATCCAGAATGATCACAGACTGCAAGACTTCAAACATTTGTTATCTCACACTTTCTTAGGTCTGAAATCAAAGTTGGTGTCTTTGCTCAGGGTCTCATGAGGCCATAATCAAAGTATTGGCAGGTTGCATTCTCATCTGTAGCTTAAGATAGTCTTCCAAACTAATGTATGTCATTGGAAGACTTTATTTCATTGCTGTTTTTGTATGAGGGTTTTGTTTCTTTTGTTGACTGTTAGCGAGATGCCACTTTCAGCTCCTATTGGCCTGTCCTGGGTTCCTTTCCCTAGTGCTAAATCCCTATTATGCTTCACATTTTTTATGACTTCCAATACTTCTACACCCAGATATAAAGGACTTATGTGATTGGTCAGGCCCACTTGGATAATCTCTCTCTCTTAAGTCAGCAGTGCAGGATAACATAATCACATAGGTAAATCCATCATGTTCACAATCCCAGGGATTTGAAGTATGTGTATCCAAGGATGTGGGGATCTTGGAGGCATCCCTAGGAATCTAACAACCGTTATAATACTATCAGGAAACTGGAATCACTACTATATTTTGAAATTAAAAATCAATATTGTAGAACCAAAAATGTAAAATAACCAAAATTAAAAACTTAAAGGTCACATTTGTTAACTGTTTAGTCACAATTCAAGAAAGAATTAGACATGGAGGACATTATATGAAGGAAAGGAAGGGTGAATGGGGGAAAATCAGAGGGGGAGATGAACCATGAGAGACTGTGGACTCTGAGCAACAAACTGAAGGTTTTGGAGGGGAGGAGGGTAGGGGGTTGGGCAGGCCTGGTGGTGGGTATTGGGGAGGGCACGTATTGCATGGAGCACTGGGTGTGGTACATGAGCAATGAATCTTGGAACACTGAAAAAATAAAATAAAAGTAACTGGGGAAAAAAAAGAATTAGAAACCTATTATAGATCAGAAAAATGCATTCATAATAAATAAGTGAAGTAAATCAGAGAAAGACAAATACTGTATGATCTCACTTATAGCTGCAATAAAAACAAAACAAAACAAACAACAAACAAAAAAACAGAAACTGAACTTATAGAAACAGAGAACAGATTGGTGGTTGGCAGAACTTGGAGAGGGGGAGGTAGTGATAGGTGAAGCTGGTCAAAGGGTATAAACTTTCAGTTATAAATTAAATAAGTTCAGGGAATATAATGTACATGATGGTGACTGCTGTTAACAAAAAGATATTGTGTATTTTAAAGTTTAAAAGAAAGTGGATGTTAAAAGTTCACATCGCAGAAAAATTGTAACTATGTGAGGTAATGAAAGGTAACTGAATTTATTGTGGTAGTCATTTTGCAATATGTACACTTATCAAATCATTATGTTGAACAACTTATACTACCACAATGTAATATGTTAATTAAATCTCAGTAACACTGGGAAAGCATAAGAAGAAAGTCTAATATAGATTAAATTGGAGCAACAGAGAAAAACAGAAAAAGAATACCTTAGTAATATTTGAAGATATAATGGCCGAAAAATTTCCATAACAGATAAAAAACAAAATTCTCCCAAATCCATCAGCCCAGTAAATGCTAATCAGAAAAGTATAAAGAAATCTATACCTAAAATATTAGTGTGGCACTAGAGAAAACATACCAAATAGAAAATCTTAAAAGCAGTTAGAAACAGATTATCTTTAAAGAAACGACACTTTAACCAGAAGATTACTTCTCAAACACCAATATTTGACTAAGACAAAAATAAAATGGTAACAATCAAAATTCTTACCACTTTAATTTCCTGTATGTTATTCAGCCAAAGTATTTCATGATAATACAATTTAAAACATGGAAGGATAACAAAATGGGAATTTACTACAAACAGAACCATACTAAAGACAACATAAAGGGTTTTTTTTGGAAGACACAATCCCAGGTCAAAGGTCATAACTGCAGCATGAAATAAAGATAAACAAATACTAAATGTGTGGGTAAATTTAAGTGAACATAACAAAAAGAACATCACCACCAATAATAATAATAATATTGTTTTCTGAAATTTAATGTGTCCATGATTGATAAAATTATAATTACATAATTCTGGAAGTAATTAAACCAAATTAAATGTTTTTGGGGTTTTATATTATCTGTGAAGAGGAGAAATGTACTAAATTTGGGGCACATGGGTGGCTTAGTTGGTTAAGAGTCTGCCTTCGGCTCAGGTAATGATCCCTGGGGCCTGAGATGGAGCCCCTCATTGGGCTCCCTGCTCAGTGGAGCGCCTGCTTCTCTCTCTCCCTCTGCTGCTCCCCCTGCTTGTGTGCTCTCTCTGTCAAGTAAATAAAAAAAATAAAATCTTAAAAAAAATGTTCTAGACAATGTTGGATGTTGATAAGGCATTATCAAGGTTTTATGCTTTAATTCTTAGAATAATCAATTAAAAAATAGGAAACTAAGGGCCTACTTTCTAAGCTTATAGAAAGAAAATTGTTTAGTGGAAATAACATACTCGAAAAATGATAAAAGGACAAAAAATACTGTAGAAAAGGCTGCCGTGTTTCTAGGCATGTGTCTAGGACACAATTATATATTTAAATTGCAAGTATATTAGTATTTAATACAGATTGACTAAACACTATAATTAAAGGGAAATTGTTGAGATTGAATTTAAATAAAATAATTGATATTGCTAAAAAAGACCTCTGAAAATAAAATTACCAGAAGATTGAAATATAAAAATGTTGAAAAGGATACTAGGTAACGAATATACCTGATGAACCTATATCCATCATAGAGCAAAGAGATTCTGAGGCACGAGATTTACAATAGGTGTAGCAAGTGACCTTATAAAAATGAAGTCTTTCAGTTTATCCAGAGATGCTACAGTTCTAAATATGCACGTCCTTAATAGCATAACCCCACAATAGATAAAATTTGAAAAATGCTGTAAATTGCTCTAAGTTGGGCTTCTTTGGAGAGAGGTCATGAGTAAAAGTAAAAGTGCATTAGGAAGATGGATTGCAGACATAAGGGAGTGAAACTCAAATGGGAATAAAGCCAACAAAAGTTTGTGTTGGTTCCTACCTTGGGCTTCCGAGGCTTTATATTCCTGGTGAACTCCAGAATTCTGGACAATTGAGCGCACAACAATTATCTGAGATGTAAGGACGCTGTGAGATTTATTTTTTGTTATCACCTTAAAGCTTTTCTAGTGGCTTTAAATATCCTGGTCCTTACCTCTTGCTGCTCAAGCAGGCCAAGGTAAAAATCCAGCCAGAGACTTGCAGGTGCTTCCTGTGACCACCACTGTAATCAGCTGGGCTGTGCAGTGGTAGCGACTCCAGGAAGCAATACTTCACACATATGCAGTCATATTTGGAAAGGTGAGTCCCTCTCTGTAACTAAGAAGGCAAAAAAAAAAAAAAAAAAACAAAACAATAAGGAATCAAGAGTAAAATGAAATAAAATATAAATTCTCACCAATATCAAAAAGATCGTGAGAAAATATAATGAACATAATTATGCAAATAAATCTGAGTATTTAGATGGCATGGTTGTAGAATGAGAGAGAAAACATGAGTAGTTGTATTCCTACTAAAAAATTCTTTAATTTGTTTCCTCACATTTCCATTTACAGAAGTTATTACCAGTAGATTTTTTTTTTTACCAGATATTTGAGGAAGAGATCCTATTTCCAACCCATAAGGCCAGCAAAATCTTAATACCAAAACCTGAACAAGGACATTTTAACAAAATCAAATTGTAAACCACATGTATTCAGATTAAAATAAAGTCTTAAAGAAAACATTAACAAAATGAATGCAGCAATAACTACATAAGGTAATATAATGTAATTAAGATAAGTTGAAAATTAAAATGGTCTATCATTCAGATTCAGTTTATATAATTTACTATATTAACACAGTAGAAAGAATATAAAAAAACATTAATACATGTAGAAAATATTGATAACATTTAATATACATTTATTTTTAAAAAGCAAACTTGGGATAGAAGGGGACTTTCCTAATCTAAAAAGATATGTAGCTTTTATCTTTAATCTACATCAAACATTATTATTATTGGTGAAACTTGAAACTTTCCTATTTTATTGAGAGGAAAACAAGGAGGTTCACCACTTCTATTAAATATTGGTCCAGAGTTTCTATGCAATATCTTAATGCAGGAAAAAAAGTAGTAAAAGAGAAAATGATTGTAAAAGAGAAGAAAAATGTTAGGCTCTTATATGATATGATTATGTGTAAAGAACAGAGAACCCGAGAGATGTTATAGTTAAATTATTAACATTTAAAACAATTAACAAGGTTGTAGAATTAAAACTCAATGCAAAAATAATATTTTTATGTAAAATTAGAAATTTTAAAATATATAAAGTAGTCTTATAGTATCAAATACTTAAAAATTGATATAATAAAAACCAAACAAAGCCAAAATTTGTTCAAGTCCTCAAAGTAGAAAACTTTAAAACACTATTGAGAAATAATAAAGGTATGTGAGTAAATGGAGTTGAAGATTCAAGTTTGTAAAGATAAAACTGTCTACACATTAATCAAAAGACTGAAATATTTTCCAATCAAAGTCCCAAACATTAAAAAAAAACACTAATAATTACATTAAAAAGAATAAAAACTAGGAATACATTTCATTCAGGAGGTGAAAGACCTGTACAGTGACAACTATGAGACATTGATGAAAGAAATTAAAGAAGACACAAATAAATGGAAAGACATTTGTGGTCACATGTTAAAACAATTAATATTGTTAAAATGTTCACACTTCTCAAAGCAATAAACAGATTAAATACAATCCTTATCACAATTGCAATGGCATTTTTTCACAGAAATAAGCAATCCTAATCTTTGCATGGAACCATAAAAGACCCCAAATAACTAAAGAAAACTTGAAAAAGAAAATAAAAGTTTGAGCCATTACATTTCCTAATTTTAAACTATAGTACAAAGCTATAATGATCAATACAGTAATGTATTAGCATATAAACAGACATAAATCAATAGAACAGAATAGAGAGCCCAGAATTAAACTCATACATATATGGTACATTAATTTATGATAAAAAGGGCCAACAATATACAATGGGAACAGGAAAGTATTTTCAATAAATGGTGCTGGGAAACCTGGACAGCCACATGCAAAAGAATGCAACCAGATGACCATCTAACACTATGCACAAAAATCAGCTCAAAATGGATTAGACTTAAATGTAAAACCTGAAGCCATAAAATCCAAGATGAGAATATAGGTAGTAAGTTCCTTGAGCTAAGTCTCAGAAATGATTCTTTAGGTTTGATAACAAAAGCAAAGGCAATAAATGAAGAAATAAACAAGTGGGACTGCATCAAAGCAAAAATACTTCTGTACAGCAAAGGAAATCATTAACAAAATGGAAAGGCAACTTACACAATGATAGAAAATATTTGCAAATTAGGACACCTGTGTGGCTTTGTCAGTTAAATGTCTGACACTTGGTTTTAACCCAAGTCATCATCTCATGGGTCATGGCATTGACTCCTCCATCACGCTCCACACTCAGCAGGGAGTCTATTGAAGATTCTCTCCCTCTGTCCTTCCCCCTACTCTCTCTCTAAAATAAAGAAAATCTTTATAAAAGAGAAGATATTTGCAAATCATATGCTTGATAAGCGATTAATCTCTAAAATGTATAAAGAAATCCCAATAGTACAGAAAAAAAAAAGATCCAATTAAAAAATGGTCAGAAGAAAAAAAAATGGTCAGAAGAATCACTTAATATTTGTCTTTCTCTGACTTAACTTCACTTAACATAATCTCTCTAGATCCATCCACATTGTTACAACGGCAAGATTTCATTCTTTTTATGGATGAATAATATTCCATTGTGTTTGTGTGTGTGTGCATGTGTGTACATATACATATACCACATCTTATATCCATTCATCAATTAATGGGCACTTGGACTTTTTCCATATTTTGACTACTGTAGATAATGCTGCCATAAACATCAGGGTGCATGTATCCCTTTGAATTAGTATATTTGTATTCTTTGGGTAAATACCTAGTAGTACAATTGTTGAATCATAGGGTAGTTCCATTTTTAACTTTTTGAGGACTGTTTTCCAGAGTGACTACACCAATTTGTGTTCCCACCGACAGTGCAACAGGATTCTTCTTACTCCACATCCTCACCAACAGCAATTGTTTCTTGTATTGCTGATTTCAGCCGTGATTTAAGAAACAAAACAAATGAGCAAAGGGAAAAAGAAAAAAATAAAAGAAAAAGAAAAGCAAGAAAGAGGGAGAGAGAGGCAAACCAAGAAACAGACTCTTAACCATAGAGAACACACCGATGGTTACCAGGGAGGAGTGAAGGGATGGGTGAAATAGTTGATGGGAACTAACAAAGGCACTTGTGATGAGCACCAGGTGTTGTACTGAAGTGTTGAGTCACTAAATTGTACACCTGAAACTAATATTACATTGTATGTTAACTAACTGGAATTTAAATAAAAAATAAAAATAAATAAAAATTTAAAAAATGGTCAGAGGTTCTGAATAAGCATTTTTCCACAGAAGGCATACAGAGGGACAATAGGTATATGGAAATATGCTCAACATCATCAATAAAATGGAACATGCAAATCAAAACCACAATGAGCTATCACCTCGTGCCTGTTAGAATGGCTATTACGAAAAAGACAAGAAATAAGAAGAGTTGGTGAGGATGTGGAGAAAAGGGAAACTTTATGTTGGTGGAAATGTAAATAGGCACAACCATTATGGAAAATAGTATGTAGTTTTCTCACACACTCAAAAATAGAACCACCATATGGCTCAGCAACTCTACTTCTAGGTATTTATCTGGAGATCTTTATCTCAAAAAATATCTGTATCACTGTGTCCATTGAAGCATTATTTACAATAGCCAAGATATGGAGACAACCTAAGCATCCACCAATGAATGTATGGATAAAATAAAAATTATATGTATTAAATATACAAAAATATATTCTTTCTATATAAATGTATATTCTATAAAATATAAACATAATATATAATATATGATAATATACATAAATACATATACAGATATATATACATATATTAAAGAAAGAAATCCTGCCATTGCAACAACATGGATGGACCTAGAAGGTATTATGCTAAGTGAAATAAATCAGACAGAGAAAGATAAACATCATATAATTTCACTCTTATGTAGAATCTAAACAAACAACTAAATGCATATACACAGAACAGATTAGTTGTTGCCAAAGGCAGGGGATGGGAGTAGGAAAAATAGGTAAAAAGGGATCAAAAGTTACAAATTTCCACTTTTAAGATGAATAAATCCTAGGGATTTAATGTACGGAATGGTGACTGTAGTTAACAATACTACATTGTATATTTGAAAGTTCCTGTGGGAGTAAATCTTAAAATTTCTCATCACAAGAAAAAGAAAATGGCAAATACATGTGGTGATAGATGTTAGCGAAACTTTTCAAGGTAATTATCTCACAGTGCCTACATATATCAAATCATTCTGTTGTACACTTTAAATTGCTACAATGTTACATGGCAGTTACATCTTAATAAAAAAAGTAGGTAG
>CM052883.1:76620728-76641170 GCA_028534135.1 Potos flavus
ACATGTGGTGATAGATGTTAGCGAAACTTTTCAAGGTAATTATCTCACAGTGCCTACATATATCAAATCATTCTGTTGTACACTTTAAATTGCTACAATGTTACATGGCAGTTACATCTTAATAAAAAAAGTAGGTAGATATAAATGTATAGATATAGATAAACATATCTTGCATAAATAAATACATGCTAGATAAATATATGTATATACACATATAAACGTATATGTGTATTCAACATGTGGTAAATAATATGATACAATTTTAAACAAATTGATTTGGGGAAACAGATTAAGTTCCTATGTGCCTACATCACAATTTTCTTTCCCAAACCTAGAGGTATAGTGATTCTAGTGGAGGGGAGCTACTCTTCTAAATTTTGTTTCTTCAGGGAAGCCTGGGTGTCTCAGTTGGTTAAGAGTCAGCCTTGGGCTCAGGGCATGAGCCCAAGGTTCTGGGATTGAGTCTCACATCAAACTCCTTGCTAAGTGCTTCTCCTTCTCCCTGCTGCTTCCCCTGCTTGTTCACTCTCTTTCTCTGACTAATAAGTAAATAAATATGCTTAAAAATAAATAATTTTCTTCCTTCAAATGCTTAATGAAAAAATATCTCAGATGTGTTTCTTTTATTTATATATTTTGGTAGTGTTAACAAAAATGAATGTACAGATTTCATATCAATATGGACATAACCAACAAAGTAAAGAAGAAAGAGGAAAATTGGAGAACATGTTTGAGCCATCCCAAGGTCAAGTGAACAGCTATTGTAATTAAGAATGGGCATTACTAGTGTCCTGTAAAGTAGTATTGCATCAGGAATAGATTTCCCACAGGCTGTGTAGATGCTGGGGGACTGCTCTCCAGCCTGTACCCAGAGAAGCCCGAAAGCAGACAGTTCATCTTTCTAGACCTCAGTAGAAAGTAAAAAAGTTGTGAGGGGTCCCAGTTATACAACTTTCTCCATTTAGAACAATCAGAACCAAAACTTCCATTCCATGTTTTCCATTAAAGGTTTATTTGACACATTCTGAGGTATTTCAGTAGTTTTACCTAGAGGCATAGCTGAGATTAATGAGAAATAGTAAACTGAGGAAAGAAAGCCAAGTTGCCAAAAAAAAAAAAAAAAAAAAAAGGTATGGACAAGAATAAAGAGAATTTCAACAAAAACCAAAACAAAAGTAAGCACAATTCTTGGGAACTTCCATTTAGAGTATGTTTGCATACAAATGCAAAAAAGACTCTCAAGGCATAAAAATTATTTTCCAAATGTTAATAACATGAAACAAACTAAAACAGAAACAATAGCTACTATTGGGGGACTAATTAGTATTCTAGAAGTTTGACTGGAAAAAAAATATATCACAATGGAGGCAAATCCCCCACAGATATGGGGAAAAAAAGAAAGAATATGTGGTAAGTAAGATGGGAACTTGAATAGCTGATGCTAAGACATAATGTGACAAAATAGGAGTTCTAAAAGAAGAAAAATCACAAATGGCCTACATTATTAAAGAACCTTTTGTGACTTCTCTTTTCATTTTGAAGGAGCCCATCCTGTCCCAGGGAAGATTTATAGACAGAAAGTTTCATATGAAATTTTTGAATGCCTAGGATTAGATATTAAAATTTAGAAACTTCTAGGGACACTTGGGTGGCTCAGTCGGTTGAGCGGCTGCCTTCCACCAGGGTCATGATCCCAGGGTCCTGGGATCAAGTCCCACATAGGGCTCCTTGCTCAGCGGGGAGCCTGCTTCTCTCTCTGCCTCTGCCTGCTTGTGTTCTCTCTCTCTGGCAAATAAATAAATAAATAAAATCTTAAAAAAAAATCTTTAAAATTTAGAAACTTCTAAATAGAAATACAGCTTACTTAAGCCATAATATCAGAAAGAAAAAATCACTCTAGAATTCTGTAATTATACTTCCAAAATAGAAAATACATAAACTTTGTCTAAATGGCAAAAATACTTACTCATCAATTCTAACTAAATGAAAAGTCAAACAAACTTGGAGTGATCTCAAGATAAACAAATAAAAGGAGCAGAGGAAACAGAAGTATGTATGTATATACTCATAATATGTAGATTAACTAAAAGTGGCAGATGATATTATGATAGGAAATTTATAATAGTTTCACAATTTCGTTGGAACAAAGTGTGTACTTATAAAAGGGACAATTTAACAATGGTCTAAATATATCAAAGAAAAAATAAGGAAAAATAGAAAATATGGATTTGTAGATATTCTTATTTGTTGGTGAAAAAAAATTATAGCCAATTAAGTTGTTTGATAGAAAACAAATACTATTTAATGCAGATCTATTACTAAAGAAATATCAATTTGTATATAGCAATTAAAGAGAAGATGGCAGATGCTAGCTAAATTGAAAATCACAGTAGAACTGCCAAACTTCCAGACCAGGACATAGCTGAAAAAGAGAAAATTAGAAAATAGCACAGACAACCCAGGGAAAGTAAGATGTGGGGAAGGGAAGGGAGACACTTCAACACTCAAATGTAGAAAATTGTAAAAATTAAAGTATAAAGCATAAAGCACATATATGTATATGTTTTTAAAACAAATGTAAATAAATGGAAATATTTTCTCGAAAGGCAAAGATTCTGAGACTCACTCAAGTATAAATCCAAACTCCTTGACATCATTGTTGGTAAAGATTTTTTGGATCTGATCCCAAAAGCCAATGCAATAAAGCAAAAATAAACAAGTAGAACTGCATCAAACTAAAGTTTCCACACAGCAAAGGAAACCATCAACAAAATGAAAAATAAAAACAACCTAGTGAATGGGAGAAAATATTTGCAAATCATGTATCTAAAAAGGATCAATATCATATATATGTATATATATATACACATAATATATTTGTTATTATGTATTTATATATTATTATATATATTATATATATACTCATACAACTCAATAGCAAAAAAAAAGTGGAACAAAACAAAAGATTAAATTAAAAATGAGAAGAGAATATGAATAGACATTTTTCCAAAGAAGTCATACAGATGGCCAACAAGAAAATGAAAAGATGCTCAACATCACTAATCATCAGGGAAATGCAAATCAAAGCCATAATAAGATAGTACCTCACAACTGCTAGAATGGCTATCATCAAAAAGACAAATCTATCTATCAAATAAATAAATAAAATCTTAAAAAAAAATTCCATCTTTGGAAACTATAAAAAGTAAAAGAAATTAAATCTAAAGTAGAAGGAAATAAAGAAGAAAAAAATTAGAGCAGAAATAAGTTAAATAAACAAAGGGAAATCAAAAAACAAAACAAAATAATAAAACCAAAACCTGGTTCCTTAAGAAGATGAATAAAATGGATAATCCTCTAGCTAGACTGAGAGAGAGAGAGAGAGAATACAAATTACTAATGTCAGAAACACAAAAGCAGGTAACTACAGTCTCCATGGCCATTTAAAAATGATAATAAAGGAATACTATGAGCAACTCTATGACCACAAATTTGACAGCCTAGATGAAAGGGACCGATTACTTGAAAGACACAATATGCCATAACTCACACAATAATATATAGAAACTCTGAGCTGGCCTGTATCTATTAAATAAGTTGGGTCAATAATTAGTAACCTTCCAAAACAAAACACAGAAGGCCCAGATGGGTTTAATGGCATATACTACCAAATATTTAAGGAAGAAATTATGCCAATTCTCTGTAGTTTATTTTGGAGGAGAGTGCAGGGAGAATACTTCCTAATACATCTATGATGACAGCATTGCCCTAACACGAAAACCAGGCAAAGACAATACAAGAAAACTACTGACCAATATCTTTCATGAATAAACATACATGCAAAACTCCTCAACAAAATGTCAGCAAACCAAATATAACAACGTATAAAATAATAATACACCACAACTACGTGGACATATACCAGATAAACCAGATTTGTTCAATTAATATAATCCATCACATCAACAAACTAAAAAAGACAAATCACATGATCATATCAATAAATATGGAAAAAGCATTTAATAAAATCCAACATCCATTCATGATAAAAACTCTCACTAAACTTGGAATAGAGAGGAATTTTCTCAACTTGACAAAGACTATTCACAATTAAAGGAATAAAAGAAAAAAAAAAAAGCAAGCAAGAAAGCACTACAGCTAATATACTTATTGGTGAGAAAATCATTGCTTTCCCATAAAATAGGCTAGAGGCAAGGAACTCCTCTCATAACATTTCAACATAGTATTGGAAGTCTTCACTAATGAAAAGAAAAGGGAGGGGCAAGAAAAGGAAATAAAAGGTATACTGGTTGGAAAGAAAGAAATAAAACCATCTTTGTTCACAGTTGACATGATTGTCTATGTGGAAAATTCAGAATAATTGACAAAAACTCCTGAAGCCAATAAAAAAATTTAGCAAGTTTGCAGGATCCAAGGTTAATATGGAAAGTCAATCACTTTCCTCGATAACAACAATGAACACGTGGAATTTGAAATGAAAAATATATCATTTACATTAGCAAACGAAAAATAAAATAATTCGGTAAGAACCTCACAAAATATGTACAATATATGAGGAAAACTACAAATCTCAGATGAATGAAATGAAAAAAAAAAACCTAGATGAGTGGAGAGATATTCCATATTCATGAATGCGAAGACTCAATGGTGTCAAAATGTCAGTTCTTCCATACTTGATTTATAGATGCAACAATCCCAGTCAAAATCCTTGCAATCTATTTTGTGGATATTAACACATTGATCCTCAAAGTAGTGTGGAGAGACAAAAGACAAAGTAGTGTGGAGAGGCAAAAAAAAAAAAAAAAACACCATATCAAAAGAGAAGAATAAAATTGGAGGACTGACACTCCCTAATTTCAAGACTTACTATAATAAAAGACAATAATCAAATGTAATATTAGCAAAAGGATAGACAACCAGACCAAGGGAATAGCACAGAGATCCCAGAAATAGAGCCACATAAATACAATCAACTGATCTTTGACAAAGGAGCAAAGGCAACACAATGGAGCAAAAATAGTCTTTTCAATAAAAATTCTGGAACAAGTGGAAATAGCTATATAATTCCAATATATGATGGTCATCTGACATGGTTATTAATGGTATTCTCATTTCATTCATAATAAGTGCCCTCAATATGACAATAAACTTTATCATAACCTATTTTCAAGAATAATGTAGTAACATTAGAAGGACCATAGCAAAACAAAATAATAAAATAAAAAGGTAAAAATCTTCAAATTTCTGGAAATTTAAAAACAAAATCCTTCAGTTCTGAAAACTGGAGGGTTAAAGTAGAATAGCATTTCCAAAATGTTTAGAACTGGTAGTAATTAAAAGATAAACTTTATCTAAAAAATTGTGGGACAAAGCTAAAGCGGCATTTAGGAGGAATTTTATCACTTAAAGTAAAGTGGTATTCATTAAGAGGGAGTGAGATGGGCACCTGGGTGGCTCAGTGGGTTAAAGCCTCTGCCTTCAGTTCAGGTCATGATCTCAGGGTACTAGGATCGAGCCCTGCATCAGACTCTCTGCTCAGGAGGGAACCTGCTTCCCCCTCTCTCTCTGCCTGCCTCTCTGCCTAATTGTGATCTCTCTCTCTCTGTCAAATAAATAAATAAACTCTTAAAAAAAAAAAAGATGGAGTGAGATTGGCTTACAGAGGTCCAGAGTAGATTCTCATATATATATGAGATATTATATATTTATCATATTATATTATCATATTATAATAAATATATATTTATATATAATAATCGCATTATTATTTTATATGTAATGTATTTTATTTTATATACTTACAAATAGTATATAATATGATTATATTATAATATATTAAATATTATATATAGTTATATATAATAAATAATAATAAAAATAATATATATTTATATATATAGTCATTGTATGACAGAAGATATATTTAGAAATCATGGGGAAAGCAGAATGGATGACCTAGTTAGTGAACAATGCTGGACTGTGTGGCTATTCTTGTGGAAAAGTTTAAAATAGATTTTTATCTCCTACCTTGTACAAAAACAAAACCCATGCTTATGGAAAAATCTAACTGTGAGGCATGAATTAAAACTACTTAGCAGAAGATATTAGGAGCATGTATTTATGAATTGATGGCTGAGGAAAATATCTTTGACAAGAGACAACAAGCTCTACATGTGAATGGATTTGAGTTGAAATTAACTTTGACCAAAGCAATCCATGGCTCCAAAATCCCGCTCCTGAAGCTGTCACTATGGAAGCTGTCAACTCACTGTAGAAATTGGGAACTTCCAAATGCTCCCTGGGGTTCCTAAAAACTTAGATTGAAGTATAATGTGACTTCAGAATTCTAGGTATGGATAGAATTGAGAAAATTTAAACCATAGGGAGAAGGGTGGCACTGTATAGTATTGGATTACCTATTAGCACTGACAGCTCTGGACATTTCATTTACCGTATATTCAATATATATATACATACATTTTTTTTCTTTCTTTCATTCTCCAGGCAAGATGGCATTATTCAGTATCTCTGCTTGCCAATGTTGTTTGTTTGTTTGTTTTGTTTTTTTTTATAGTTGACACACAATGTTGCATTAATTTTAGATATACAACTTAATGATTTGACAAGTTTATACATTATGCTATCTTTACTACAAGTATAGCTACCACATTTCCCCTTACATTCCTATTACAATACTATCGGCTTGCCAATTTAACTATGAGAGAATAGTTTTATGGTGAGTTTTCTGGCATAACTGGGTAGCTAATGTGCTTTGGTAAACTTTATTATGATGGAAGTCTCTTGATAGTTAGTATCCTCTATATACCAACATAAAAATAACTATATTCCATAAACAATCCCATATTACCATTTAATTTCTCAAACCACAAGATCTGGTAACACTGGGCCTGGTTTATACACAAATTACTAGGCTAGCTAGGAAGAGTGTCTTTCCTTTTGAGTATGCTCTTTTGTTTTCCAGTACATGATAGTACATACCATTTGTTTAAATTTTCTGCCTGGCCCATGCAAATGTTGATGTCTGGGATAGCATGCAGGCCTATTTCCTCTGATCTGATTCTCCTCGCACAAATTTAAAAGTGATGGGCATGCATTAAGTGTTTTCTGCTGAGAAGGAGTATAGAGTAAGGATGGTGTCTCCGCCTTTGGAATAGGTCAGTATAAAATGAAATCCAGACTGTCCCTATTACAAGCTGTGTCACCCCCATTATCCCTAACTACTCTGTGCCTTAGTTCACTCATCCATATAAGGGCATACAGTAGTATCTTCTTTATTGAGGATTAAAATAATTGATACAAGAATAGCAATTAGAACAATAATTGGCATATAGTCACATTAAATAATCTCAATAATTTCTTTCTCTCTCAAAATATATATGCTCATTTATTTTAATTTCCCTTATTTGACAGTTTAGTCTGTTTTTCATCTTATTTGTTCTATACCTGTATTATTATCCATTGTTGCAAACACTTTATAAATTTATTTTCCCCAACATACTCAGCACAATTCTCTTATAATTATTTACAACTTATTTTATAATTATCTGTGTATAATCTGTCCCTTCCACAGCATTTTGATATCCTTAAGGGTGCAAACTCCTTTCATTTTTGTGCTTGTAGTGACTAGATCAGAGATTCACATATTCAGCGTTTGCCAGACAAAGGGGTGTGAGTCTGGGAAACAGGTAAACAGACTCAAAGCACCTTAGAGCTGAGAAATACTTCATGTCGGTGTTTCAACAACCGTAACTGTCTCCTACAGGGCTTTCTTAACGTCCCATTGCCTTGGGTGGAGTTCCTTCAACCAAGCACATCTACACTTGAACTTTTCACTAGTTTAAAAGCCACCAATAAATTCTTATGAATTATACTTTATTGAAATGATTTGTATTTTCTCATAATTCACTATATTATCTCACAATCAACTACATCATAATAGTTATATTCTTTTTACTGATATTGATTTTTTTTTTCAGATGCTGTCCTAATGAGTCAAAGTTGAATGTCTTTTGTGGTAAGTTTTTGTTAGTAGTTTTTGATTTGAAAT
This sequence comes from Potos flavus, assembly GCA_028534135.1. Lineage (NCBI taxonomy): Eukaryota > Metazoa > Chordata > Mammalia > Carnivora > Procyonidae > Potos > Potos flavus. The sequence goes on from CM052883.1 coordinate 76,628,818, forward strand.
CTTGACTTGAAGGAGTAAATATCTAAACAGGAAAAGGGAATTTCTGTTCAAAGATTCAAGAAATGTTTATTGAGCACCTACTACATTCCAGTACTGAGACTAGAGCAGTGAACAGAATGATGTTCCTATCCTAATAAAGTATGATCATTTAAAATCCAAAAATCATATAAATACCTTGAAAATTCTTATGCTTATTTAATAAAATACACAAGTATATAATGTATTGCTAACATATATAAAGGAAATATGTACACAATAGAAGTTTGAAACAGGCTCTTAATTATAAAGAACAAACTGATAGTTACCAGAGGTGAGGGGGAGATTGTGTTAAATAGGTGATGGGAATTAAGGAGGGCACCTATCATGAGCACTGGCATGGAAGTGTTGAATCACTATATTGTACACCTGAAACTAACATAACACTGTATCCTAACTGGAATAAAAATAAAAATAAAAACACTAGCCAAAGTGTTTGATAGGTTAGAGAAAGATGAGACCAAAACTTAATAAAAAAAAGGTGGAAGAATCTGAAATGTGTTTGTAATTTGTAAAGTAACGAGGAGATTAGCTTAACTAAGTGACTGTCTCATATAATCACTTAAACATATACAGGCATACCTCAGAGAAATTGTGGGTTTAGCTCCAGACCACAGCAATAAAGTGAATATTGCAATAAAGTGAGTCAGATGAATTTTTTTGTTTCCCCATAACTTCCACAAAAGTTATGTTTACACTATACCGTATTCTATTTCATGTTCGATATCATTTTCTCTGAAAAAATAATGTACGTACCTTAATTTAAAAATACTTTATGGCTAAAGAATGTCAACCATCACTAACTTTTTAGCAAGTTGTAATCTTTTTGCTGATGGAAGATCTTGTCTGGATGTTGGTAGCCGTTGACTGATCAGGGTGGTGATTGCTGAAGTTGGGATGGCTGTGGCAATTTCTTAAATTAAAACAATGACATTTGCTCATTTATTGACTCTTCCTTTCATAAACAATTTCTCTGTAGCATGTGATGCTGTTTGACAGCATTTTATCCACAGTAGAACTTTTATCAAAATTAGAGACAATCTTCCCCAAACCCTGACACTGATTTATCAACTAAGGTTATATAATATTCTAGATCCTTTGTTGTCAATCTTTACAGCATCCTCACCAGGAGTAGTTTTCCTCTCAAGAAACCACTTTCTTTGCTCATCCTTAAGAACTTCCTCATCCCTTCAAATTTTATCAGAATAACATAGCAATTCAATGACACCATCAGGCCTCACTTCTAATTTTAGTTCTCTTGTTATTTCCACCACTTCAGCAGTTACTTCTATCACTGAAGTCTTGACCTCCTCAAAGTCATCCATTGGGGTTGGAACCAACTTCTTTCAAACTTCTGTTACTGTTGATATTTTGACCTCTTCCCATGAATCACAAATGCTCTTAATGGCATCTAGAATGGTAAATATTTTCCAGAAGTTTTAAAATTTATTTTGCCCATATCCATCAGAGGAATTACTATCTATGGCATCTAGAGTCTTTAAAAAATGGATTTCTTAATAATAAGAATTAAATATCAACATTACTCCTTAATCTAAGAGCTGCAGAGTGGATGTTGTTTTAGCAGGCTTGAATATAACATAAATCTAACTGTACATCCCCTTTAGAGCTCTGGGGTGACCCAGTGTATTGTTAGTGGGCAATAATATTGTTAAAGGGATTTTTTTTTTTTTTTTTTTAATGAGCAGCGGGTCTCAAAAATGGACTTAAAATAGTCAGCAAAACATGACGTTGTAAACAGATGTCCTGGCATTCAGGCTTTTCTGTTTTATTTGTAGAGCACAGGCAGAATAGATTGAGCATAATTCCTTGGGCCCTAGGATTTTCAGAATGATAAATGAGCATTAGCCTCAACTTAAAGTCACTAGATGCATTACTCCCTAATAAGAGGGTCAACGTGTTCTTTGAAGCCACTAGCAATGAAAGTCCTAGATGGCATCTTCCAAAAGAAGCTTGTTTTGTTTATATTAAAAATCTGTTGTTTAGTGTAGCCATCTTCATTAATTATCTTAGCTGGAAGGAAATAGTCAACAAAACTAAAAGGCAACCTATGGAATGGTAGAAGATTTTTGCAAATGACATATCTGATAAAGGGCTGGTATCCAAGATCTATAAAGAACTTCTCAAGTTCAACACCCAAAAAGCAAACGATCCAGTCAAGAAATGGGCAGAAGACAGGAATAGACATTTTTCCAAAGAAGACAAATAAATGGCCAAGCCACATGAAAAAATGTTCAACATCACTTGGCATTAGGGAAGTACAAATAAAAATCACTTGGCTTATCTCAGTGTTCCATTTGTCTTCCTCATTAGGCTTAATCATTTCTAGCTTTGATTTAAAGTGAGAGATGTAAAAAAAATAATAAAAAATGAAAAAAGTGAGAGATGTGCAAATCTTCATTTCACTTGAATATTTAGAGTTTGTGGTTGAGTTATTAATTGGGCCAATGTCAATATTGTATCTCAGGAAATAGGGAGGCCCAAGGAGAGAAATGGGGGAAAGGCCAGTCAGTGGAGCAGCTAGAACCCACACACTATGGATTAAGTTTGCCATAATCTGTGGGCACAATTTGTGGTGCCCCTAAACAATTACAAGAGTAAAATTAAGGATCACTGATAAAAGATCACCAAAACAAATATAATAATAATGGAAAAGTTTGAAATGTTGGAAAAATTACTAATAGAAGACAGAGACATGAAGTGAGCAAATGCTTTTGAAAAAAAACACATCAATAAACTTGCTCAAATGTGGAGTTGCCACAAACATTTAATTCATAAAAAAAAAATGTATCTGTGAAGTGCAATAAAGCAGAGTACAATAAAATGAGATATATACCTGAATTAAACATCAAATATTGTAGTCTATAAAATCAGGTATTGTGCATTTTTAAAATTTAAATTATAGGTCACTTTTATTTGGTACTTTATGGAGTTCACAGTATCTACCTATCTATCTGTTTATCTACCTATCTAAACTCACTTGCTCCTCATAAAAAACAGCCAGTCTAGGTAATAAGCCAGATAATTTTATTTCATTCTGTATAAGACGAAGAAGGACCAGAGAAATATATTAATTCTAAAATACAGAGTGTATAGAAGATAACACCTTAGCAGTTAGGTCTTTTGCTGCAGAAGGAGTAAGGGAGAAAGGGAGGATAGGGAGGAAGAAAAAATGTAAATTCGAAAAGATGAAGCTGAACTTTCCTTATTCCTAATGGATTTTATTTCATAATAGAAACCACAAGACTATCTGCAGAAATTTTCTAGAAATGATAAGAGAGTTTAGCTAGTGTGTTGGGTTCAATATCATAACATAAATATCAATTCATTTATTTACAGAGCCAATAATAGAAACTGTGATTTTTAAAATACAACTTATTACATTTTGAAAAAAAAATACAACTTATTACAACAACAGAAAAGTAAGTATCTTGGAACAAAATTTAACAAATATGTTCTAAAGTTGTATTAATAAATCCCTTGCTGAGAAATTTAAACTCATAGATGAAAATGCAGCATAATTTATCAAAATAATTTTTTAAAATATATCATTTTATATTGGAAATTAAATGATTAATATATATGTATACACATACGTACATACAGCTTCCATAGTGTAGTGGTTTTCACGTTCACCTCACACATATGTACATATATAAGTAAAATGTGTATATATATATATATTTTTTTTTAAAGATTTATTTATTTATTTATTTGACAGAGAGAGAGAAATCACAAGTAGGCAGAGAGGAAGACAGAGAGAGAGGGGAAAGCAGGCTCCCTGCCAAGCAGAGACCCCGATGTGGGGCTTGATCCCAGGATCCTGAGATCATGACCTGAGCCGAAGGCAGAGGCTTAACCCGCTGAGCCACCCAGGCGCCCCTATATATATATATATATATATATATATATATATATATATATAAAGAGAGAGAGAATCAAAGACACAGAGAGAAAGAAGCAGGAGAATGATTAGAATAAACTTCTAGAAAGTGATCGCATCTGGAATATAATAGTGTTAGGGAAAACCCAAAAGGCCTAGTGCCTTAGGGGTATCTTACTCTTAAAATGTATTGCCGATTTTTATAACTTATCAATAATTTATGCATCACCTATTGATATTTTAATGGGTTTAAAGAAAATTATTTAGTTAAATAAGAAATATAAAACAATGATTTTGTAACTTAAAAAGTGATTTTCAGGCTCTGGTTTATAAATGCCTTGGCAGGTGATTAAGAAAAATAAATTAATAAGCTTTTGCATTAAGTAAAGAGACTTGATTATCTAATGAATTAGTGAGGATCCCGTTAGCCAAACTCAACTCTATTATTTAGTCTAACATAAGTGGCAGATTTTCTTATATGTTTACCTTTTAAGAAGAGAGTTGAGGACCCTCTAGCAGAAAAATTGCTTTATGATAAAACCATGTTTATGCTTATTTTTTTGTTTAAAATTTGTATTTCATAAAATCATAAAAATTCATAAAAATTGGTGGTGTAGTAGATACTGATATTTCAAAGTTATATTCATTATTATTATTAATTTAGGAGTAACTTAACTCACAATTATAGTTCTATACATTTTTTTAACGTGTTGCCTGCCTGTCTTGGTTGTTAAGCAAAAACAATAGCAAAATATTAAAGGCAAACAATGAAAATCAGAAGATTTTAGCTTTGACATAAATTTGCTATTTCACTCTAGCAGGCACTTTTAACAAACTTTTCTTTAAAAGATTTATTTATTTATTTGAGAGAGATAGTTAAAGAGAGAGGGCGAGAGGGGTGGCAGAGGGAGAGAGAATCTCAAGCAGATTCCCCACTAAGTGAGGAGCCTGATGTGAGGCTAGATCTCATGACTCTGAGATCATGACCTGAGCTGAAATCTAAGAGTCAGACTTAACTGACTGAGACACCCAGGTACCCCTAATGAACTTTTATCAAATAAATATTTTAACTTTCTAAATCTAAATACCACATGGATCTTTGTTTATAATATAAAATGCTTTTTTTAACTGTTTCTTCCAAAAATTTAGCATTTTATAGTTTCCAAATATGTGGTTATTTAATAGATTTTAAAATATGTTGATACATAGTAATTGATTTTTTTCTTATTTTAAATCATGTCTTGCATATGCAAATATATCCTTTTTTAGCATTTAGTATTTATTTGCATCTTTTTTGCTCTGTCTTGTTGTTCCATCAGTCTTGGTAGAGATGTGTCCTTCATAATATTTTCAAACAACCAAATTTACTTTGTTAGTTTTGTTCATGTTATCAATGTTACCGCTTTTGATTTGCCTGTGTTTTATCACTTGTTCCTTATCAAATCTTTGCCTGTAACCAGTGCTTCCACCCACCCCGAAAACCTCGTCTGTTTCTCTAAGTTGTCAACTTTGCCTCAATTGAGTTGTTAGTAATAATTCCTTATCTGCTAATTTGCACAGAGTCTATCATGTCCCTCCCTCTTTCTTTCATGTTCTTGGTGATGTTTGCCTCTTTCTCTCTTTCAGTCTTAAAGTAATTTCCTAATTAATTTTTGCTTAATGGACCCTTTTTGGGCATTTTCATCTTAGTCTAATTTCTGTTTTTTCTTCCATTGATTTATGCTCTTATCTTTATTATCTCTTTCTTTCAATTTATTTGGGATTAATATGCTCTTCTTTTTCTAATTACTAAAATCAGAAGCTTCAATCATTGATATTAAGCCTAGACAAAACATTCAGGAGAAAAAGCTTATTAACATAGATCTTAATCAATGTGCACTATTTTTTTCTTTCTAAGATGAATCTTCTTCCATGGCCACCTGCCTTTGATTGTTCGTTAGCATGTTCAAGCTGCTGTTTATGTCTTATACTGACTTTATTATTATTGTTTACCTAACATTTTGTCTTGTATGGATTACTATGATATTAGCATATATTTTGCAAATTTTTGCAACTTGACAAACACAGCCTATAATTTTAGATTTGTATGTTGTATAAAACTTCTGCTTTTTGTTTATTTGTTTGTTTGTTTTAGATTTATTTATTTATTTGGGTGGGTGGGCAGAAGGAGAGGGGGGATCTCAAGCAGACTCCCTACTGAGCTTGGAGCTTGATGCCAGTTTCAATCTCACAATGCTAAGATGACGACCTGAGCTGAAAACAAGAGTCTGATGCTTAACTGACTGAGCCATGCAGGCACTCCTTAAACTTCTTTGTTAAATTAATTTGAAATTTTACTCCCTCTTAGATATCTGGAAGATTGTTCTTATTAAGAAGAGGATTGTTCATCATAAAGTCAGGAAATTTACTCTACAAACATTTTGGCCTGGCATTGAATGAATAAGTTCATCGGTGGATTTTATTTTATTTTTTAATGAGGGATCATAGTATTTGAATGGTGATGGTTTCATTGAGTCTTCCACACAGCCTGTCAGTTACCACTTGCAATTTAGGGTATGAATATTGCTATCTAAATATTACAAAACTCAGTATTCAGGTATTGAGAGAAACTCCATAACTATGATCCCAAATGATAAGCAGTATTACAATCAAGAAATTTAAAGAATGTATTAACCTTTAATTAATATAACTGAGGGTCCATTAAAAGACATTTCTTATGTCTTCTGAGTCTGGTTCTGATTTCTGATATAAGCTCTTTTATCATTCATTAGTCTATGACCTCATAGGCCAGTTAAATAAATGTCCTTTGGCACAGTGTTAGATTGAGTGAATTTAAATTCTAGTTCAAAGTAGATCATTGGCCTTCACTGGTTACTGAAAATAAGAGAGTATCATTGCTTGCTAACTACAAATAGTTATAAAACCTCTCTGAAGAATAAAGTAGGCTGTTTATTACATCAAGGTTTCAAAGGAAATTTTATTTTACATTAATTTAAGTACTTTGATCAAAGACAATTGTCAGTATCCTTGTCAGAAAAAGTGTTGACATTATGGAGGAAAAAGGGTGGAATGTAGAACAAATAAAGAAACCCTCCTTTTCTGAGATCCTCTACATACAAACACCTGCAACTTATACAGTGATTTCTTCAAATCTTGTTTTTCCTTAATATGTGGATTTTTTAGTAATTAAATAGTTGATTGGGTTGGCTTTTACATAGTTCTATGTGCTTAGATAAAAACCCATAAAACTAGGTGTGCCTGGGTGGCTCAGTAGTTAACCGTCTGCCTTTGGCTCGGGTTATGATCCCAGGGTCCTGGGATTGAGCCCCGCATTGGGCTTCCTGCTCCATGGGAAGCCTGCTTCTCCCTCTCCCACTCCCCCTGCTTGTGTTCCCTCTCTCGCTGGGTCTCTCTCTCTGTCAAATAAATAAATAAAATCTTAAAAAAAAAAAAGAACTCATAAAACTATAAAAATTTAACAAAGAAATGAAATATTGTCCATAGAAGCTATAACAAATAATTATATATCGAGATAAGGTTATCAAAGTGCATAAAAGACTGGAAAGCCATCCATGGAATGAACAGGGTGAATGGTCATGCCATATCCTCTGACTAAAATACTCAATCCCATGTCTACTAAGATTTATGAACCTAAAGATCAGTTTCATTAATTCTATCTACAAGTTTTCTGAGGTGTATCAGTTGCTCTCTGCTTGTAAGAATGAAGCCAGAGCAATATTGGCACTTGTCTGAAAGCACTTTGCTTCATGACTACTCAAAGAAGCATTACTATTTTCTTCTTTTTTCTATTCTCTCCCCTCACACAGTGTTTCCAGTAGGATGTGGAATACAAAAGTGACCTGCTGTCAATATATTTACCAGCTTTTCAATGTGTGACTAGACCTTAACTCTCTGAACCTTGATTTCGTGAAGCTTTTTCAATGACATGGAATCTGTTAATTGTGTACATATATTAATTACTCGAGCTAGTCAATGTTTATTCTATTTTAAAAATATTTGATAATTTCCGTTTTTTTCATGACGATATCATTTGGTGATGCACTGTTATACACCACATAATCTAATAGATAGACCATTTATAAATTCCTTGCATAGACCTTGCAAAGTATAAGTAAAATTATCAAGAACTGAAACAATGAAACAGTTCATTATAGACAAGGATTAATTGAGTCCATTTTCATGTTCTGTGTCTCTTCAAATCCATCTTTAAATTTGCTGAAATTTTCTTTTCTGCTCTTAGCCTCTGCCCTCCAGAATTCATAAAATTCTGTTCATATTTGAGTTTTTAGCACTGGTGTTACCTGTTCCATATCTTTTCTGTTTATTCATATATGATTTTTAAACAAAACTTTTCTCCATTATTTCTTCTTTATGACTTTATATATTTCTTCACTATCATTAACTCTTCAGAAAGGGGCCTTATTATCTGTATTTACAATGATAGAAATAGCTCTACTGAATGCTAAACATCATTATATAAGTCTTAAATGATTATTATCACAGTTTCTTGTGAATGTTCTGAGTTCAGATATCTTAAAATATCCAATGTCATTGGAAGAGAGTAAATTATTCCAACAACACCTCTTAAAAATATGCTTGTTCACTATTAATTAAGATTGTAGGTAAACTGAAATGAGGTTTCCAAAGGATTTATTATCAATAAATCCATGATGACAAAGGGTTGGTTGTACTTTTTTTTCTCTCTAATATTAAGGTGATATCATGTCACAAAATTTCCCAATCTTAAACCATTCAATACAAGCATACATGAACTTTAATTGCACTGTTTTATCAGGAAAGGTAAATCTATGACTTTTTTAAATTAGTGTTTGAAGGATTTAGCCATAGAATGAAATTACTTTATTGCTCATTTATTATTTTCTCTTTAACTATTGTATCTTCTTCTTATCTCCTAATTTATTGCCAACTCTCCAAAACAATATCTAGCTTAACTCTTAATGAACATCCTGAAGGTCAGAGATGGAAATTGGATTCTATTTTTTTCTCAACTAAGATTATTAGATTATCACACAGGAAATTTTCACCATGATGTCAAAGACTGGAGTTTCATTTTAACCAAGAGATGACATGACTCCATTATTCAGGATCACTCCAGGGACAAATGTCGTCCAAGGTCAAACTGAAGAAAATTGGGGACAGAATGTATGACTTTGAAAGTTGTAATGTATTCTTTGTAAGACAAACATTCCCACTTGCTTCTGTCATATCCTTGGTCTCTCTCTGACCATCGTTGTCTTCTCTTGCTCTTGGCTGCAGTAGTATACCTTCTTCTCACCCAACTAATGCCTTGTTCCATACAATCAAAGCTGCCTGCATTCAACGTTTCTCCTAACATTTTGAATAACAATTATGTACTAGTAAACATAATAGCAACTTTTAATATATATTATTGTAAATAAATCATTATAATGTTCATTTTATATAAATTAATGGAAATGAATTAACTCACTCAATGTCAAATACTTAGAACTTGATAGTACTTGTTTTTCACCACTCTTTTTGCCCCCAAGTCTGGTGCTTTGCCAAAAGAATAGTTACTCTGTGCTTTGAGGTCATAAAAAATAAAAATAATAAAATGATTTTAAAAGTAAGAAAAGAAGTAAAAAGAAAAATAGAAATAAAAGTGATTGGATAAGTTAGAGCATTTTCTTTAAATTAGGGCCTCTAGGAAATCAAAGCTACCTCTCAGACAATGCTCTTTACAGATGCAAATATTTTATAGATAAATGTAGGAGAACTTTATAACAGAAAATTACTGTTTGCAATTATCTAACCACTTTACCCCTTCAGGCAGTAATACAGCTAAGAGCTTATAGTTGTGGCCCAAACTTACATGCAATCCTTGGGTTTCATCTTGTTTTAGGTTTTCAACAGCCTTCTTGTTCTGTACCTAAGCTTATGAAGCCCACATCAGTTTCCCTTTCCCTACTATCATCATTTTTTTATTTGACCTCAGCACTACCTGGCAGGCCCTCCTCACAATACATACTAATGACCCAGATCTCCACAGTCACCTCCATGTACCCTGAATCATGTCCTGCCCCATGAACTCTTGAACCCAGGGGAGAGGGGTAGGCATAGTAGGCAATCATTTATCATCTTCTTTACGAAGTCAATTCTGAGTCTCTTAAGAACATCCTTCACACACTTCTGCTCATGCAAGGGAGTTATAAATGCTTTGAAAAAATAACATGCACAGGCCATAAAATCAATTTATAAGATAAGAGGGAGGAGTGGGAGGCACAGACTAATCTCTGCATGCTTATTGATCAACCTTTTTCTTCCCACTATGTGCCATTGTTTCCTCTTCTCCAATAAGACCCTGGTATCCAAAAGGATGTAATTCACTCCTGGGACCCTTGCTATAAACCATTTCCTAAAAATATAATCCTAGAAATATAAATCTTTAAAAAAAACACAAATTATCAAGCCAAACAGTCACACTTCCTAGAGAGGAAAGAGGTTCTCCCAAAGTCACATATCTGACATAAAGCTGAGCTACCAGACTCATGGAAAATCTTTACTCAAAATGGCAGATAGAGTTAGTCTGACTTTATCTCTATTCTGTTGTTAATGACCTTGGAAATCAAGAAAAACTTTTCTGGGAATTTGCAGCTTCAGAAAAGATCAACGCTTGTCATAAAAAATAGTTATTTCATCCATCTGCTGTTTGATTTCTGTCCTTCGATCTGACTATTACACCCACATTTTCAAAGGTCAGAGAGTTTTGTTGCATTTGATCTTCAGTAGGTGGGAGACATCACTTTTAAAAAGTACCATTTTCAGGACAGGCACAAAACAGTGAATCTAATAAAGTTCTAGAGAGAATTATTACAAAGTCAGACCTCAAAGGTTTGATTTACTTGCTGAAGAACAGAGAGATAATAGTTATGGAACAGGAACAAAAATAATCACACAATGAGAATGGCATGATTTTTTTTAAGTGCCTACTAATTATCATATTTTTGAGACTTAATAGAAGTCAGCAGGTAATCCTAATGATTTATGTGGCTCTCTCCTACTGCGATGTATTTCCAGTATACACACCATTATTCTTCAATTTTTAACCTTCTTGTTTTTGTTTTTACTATTTTTTTCTTTTACCTGGAGAAAATAAAAAATACGTGGGTCTTAAGTTTAGTAAACACATACAAAATATTCAATCATTTAAGAAAAGAATCCTTTGTAAACCATGCACGTTGTGAACAAGACTCTTGAAAATAATTAATAAAACAATGCCCTAAGAATCACCTTCTTGTCATCTTAATCCTGACCCATTGGAGCTTATTTACATAGAATATAAATGCACACAAAAAATTGGAAAAGAAAATAAATGAGGACAACATCTCTAAGATTACAAAACAATTATATGGTCACTTACTTAAGTACTTGAAGACGTAGGCTTTTTTTTTTTTTTTCAATTTCAAAGGCTATTATATCTATATTTACTATTTCAAGTACTTATTGTATCCCAAAGCTGTACCACTTACTACCATATTAGTGTCTCACTATTCTGCTAACCAGAATTACAGTATAACAGTTAACACCTATTTAATTTTACAATGTACCAGACAGCCTGGTAAGGTCATATGTGAAATATGTTAATTAGTACAAAAATGTTATCAGGTAGTGTTGTGACTTTGTTAAATTAACATTTGTTGAGTAGAGTACTGGTGTGTCATATGGTAAGGCTTGGATCAACAAAAGACCACAATGGAGTGAAATAAAAATGTTTATTAATTGTACGTCCTAAGGAAGTGCATGGCACTCTTCGAGGGCCACAAGGGAAGGTCAAGGCAGAGAGAGCAGCAGGTCATGGGCCACATGCCTTTATTAAAGTCTATAGGTGGAGAGCTTTGAGATTTCAAAGCTAAGCCAAGATTGGTCAATTCAAACCAAGAAGGGGTTTGGATTAGCTCCACAGGGGTACTATCTAAGAGGCACCAAGGGAAGGTCCCAGTTTGGAGGGAGATTGTGTACCACATATTCTGTTGTGAAGTCATATCAGAAACTTACATTACCTGTATTGTTGTGGCTTTTTATCTAGGGCATGACTTGCATGAGGGACTATGTTGTTTTAAGGCAAGAGCAGACCACTTGCCAAACAACATGGATGCTGAGACAGCAATAGCATGGAGTAGCTTAGCTAAACTCTTGATAGGTATGTCCTGTTATTGTCTCTATTTCTAAAAGGGAAACTGAGGACCATAGAAGTTTTGCAGTCTGTTAAAGATGATACAGCTAGAGTGGAGTTGGATAATTGAAGTCAGGAATAATTGTATTTTATCTACTTCCAGATCACAAATATTATCTCCAATATCATCTCTCCAATTAAAAAAATATATTGTCGTAGACAGTTTACAGTCTAATCTAC